>VXBL01001542.1:129127-185225 GCA_013400195.1 Aramus guarauna | reverse complement strand
GGCGGCCGCGGACCGCCCCGCCCCGCCCCCGGCACCGGCACCGCCGAGGGGCCGCCCCTCGGGGCGCCCCAGCGGCCGCGCGATAGGTCGTGGCCGTGTCCTCAACAGCCACCCGCCCGCGCGCGGGGGNGGGAAGACAAAGGGTGGGGTGATTTTCTACTCCCAACGGGAGCAGAAAGATGTGATGTTCATAATGTAACAAGAGGAAGCAGCAAAGGAAAGACAAGCGTGTTCTCTATCAGACTTTTAAACCGAAATATCAGCTGCTTGACTTTTTTTTTTTTTTGTAACTAAAAAAACCTGATAAATGTAACCAGAGGGAGAGTGCCTCGTTTCTACAGCAACCGAGGGCCCGGCGCGGCGCTGGCAATGGCATCCCGGGAGCGGCCGGGGGGCACGGGAACAAAAGCGGCGGAGGCTGCGGGGGACCACGGGGGGGAGGTGTCCGCCCCGCTCGGCGCTCAGCGGAGCGCCCGGCCCACGCCTGCCCGTGAACCCGCGCGACTCGCCACGCCACACGCAGCGAAGTGACTGCACAAATAAACAGGGGATAAATACACAGAATACAAGACGCGGCTTGTTCCCCCACTGCAAGCTCCGGTGGACCCGCGAGGGAAACCCTCCGCCCCGAGCCGGGCGGGGGCCCCGCCGGGGTCCCGGCTGCCGGGAGCAGCCCGCTCGCTCCCCGCCCCACCTGTGGCGCGGCGCAGCGCAGCGCACCTCCGCACCGCCCCCGCACTCACCCCAGAAGAGAGTGAGGAGCTGCGCCCGCGGCACCAGGCTGAGCGCGTAGACAGCGCCCAGGTGCAGCAGCCCCATCAGCACCACGTTGCGCCAGACGATGGCCTGCCCGCAGCCCNGGCTCGGGCCCGACCCGCCGAAGGCAGAGCAGGGATGCTGGCGGGCGTCAGCCGCGGCTCCGCGCTGGGGGGCCGAGAGGAACAGGCCTCCGTCCGCCCTGCCTGCGCCTTTTTAGGCGGCTGTCCTTGAAGAACGGCTGGTACCTTCCTGCCGGCTGCCCGAGAGTCTGAGGAGGCAAACGCCCCTCGAGAGAGACGGATTTCAAAGACGTTTAATTTCGGAAGCCCGTGGAGCCAGACTGAAAGATGCCACTGTTGCTAGGGAGGAGCAGATATTCGAGAGCTAGTTAATCGAGTTTATCTGATTGGGAGTAACAAGGTGGGCATTGAAAACCTTAAAAAAAGAAAAAAAAAAAAAAAAAGGCAGGCTTATGAGCAGTGCATACCCGAATTAAGAGCGTGTCACGTTTTTTGTTTACTCCATCCCACCGCAGATGGAGTATTGCTTTAGTGTTCAGGTGTGGTTTCCTGTGGTTTCCTGGGGATGCTCTTCCCCCCCATGCTGCCACAGCCTCCCACTGAAAGCCGTTGTGGGAGAGGAACGACCCCGCATTACTCGGCATGGCGGGGGGTCAGTTTGCTAACGGCGAGTTGAGCCGTGTCAGAGGGATGACCCAGATATGCAGAGGAGCAGCATGCAGAAAGTAGTTCACTGTTACTAGTGAGGTGCTTCACCTGCTGCAGAGCAGGGAATGTTTTGCACAAGCAGTGCGTGCAGGGTTTAAGTCATTAGGTGAGAACCAGATGCTAAGTCAGGTCAACAAGATTGCCCACAATGCATTTTGTTTAGTTTTGAATGTTTCTGAGAGGACAGGAGGGAAGGAGGGAGCAGTACAGGCATCTTGTATAGGCCGCTGGCTGGGGCCAGCTCCTTCATGATTTGTAGCCCACAATGCCTTTCCATTGCTGTGCTCGGACCACAGAAGGGGGTGATTTAATTTGCACTGTGCTTTTCTGCTCTGACTTCCTCCGGGTGCCCAAGGTCAACTGTTAGGCTAAGTTCAAGTGTACCTACTACCGATTTAATAGGTGATACTTACTTCCCTTTTAGGACTGTGCCATACGATGTTGGGGGCAGGTAGGAGGGAGGACTCTGACTTCTAGTGACTTTTCCATCTCTCAGTGTCCAAGAGCAGAAAGAAGCCCCATCCCTTACACACTGGCTGCTCCCTGGTTGCTGCCAGGCACACTACACTCAAATTTACAGGAGCAAACTGCACTGTCCAAGCTCACCTGCACACACTGTGGCTCACGCAGGTATGCTGCCCTGAGCGTTTAATGGAGAAAGGTCAGGGCTTGGGGTGAGTGAAACAGGAGTGCTACAAGGCAGCAAGGAAATATGGAGACTGACGAGTATGTCTTTTTGGAAAGGCAGGATGGAAGCACTCATCCTGGCCTGGCTTCTGCAGGCTGTTAAAGCATGGCACGGGATAGATGTTAGTCTTGTACGCTTACACAGATGAAACTTAGCAGCTGCCTTCCAAAAACATTCCTGCCACCATGGCAAGAGGCAAACACACATGGAAACTGCTTTATGAGCTTTCCCACTAATTTGAGTCACTGATGAATGCATCCATGAAGGCTCCCTTTACCACCAGTGTGCATTAGTGCGATGTTACCTTTTGACACAATATTATAAGTTTCATTTCCTGCTTTTATCTCCAGTTCATAGCAGTGTGTTTACTCAGTAGCCAACACAGCACAGAAAGCAGGTGAACAGAGATGACATGACAAATGCTCTGTTATGGCTGGATGTCCTCTGGATGAAGGGAGTGTTGATTCTTAGGGTGACACTGTCGAGTATCTTCTGTGAAGGAAAAGGCTTCATACCTCTGTCCTAGCAAAGCCGACTGCATGCAGAGAAAGCTTGTCAAGTGCAGCAGCAAAACTGGAAGGGGGACATAGTCCTGTACCCAGCCCACCTGGGACCCTACAGTAGACCAGGGGTCCCTCCTGCTCATGGAGTTGCTGGTCCCGGAGGAGCATCTGGAGGAGCAGATGAAGCCCAAGCCAGACCAAAATCACCCCTTTGAGAGCATCATTGCACGGTGTCATTCCCCATGAGTGGAGCTCATCAGTGTTCCTCTGACAACAGAAATCACTGCTCAGGCAGCAGTGCATCAGCATTTGTCCCAGGATTACTGCAGTGGCTATGGGCAGCAGCACATTTTGGGATGTGATGCTGTGGAAACATCTCATCTCTTTTAAAAAGCTACCTGGCTACATAGATCATGATGTCAGGACGTGCCACAGACTGCTGGCCTAAGATCTTGCTAGTACTCAGAGATGCAAATAAAGACTTTGCAAATCTGACTCCTGTTTCCCTTGGTAAAATATTGGAAAACATTCAGTGATCCAGAATTGCCTAGAGGAGAAACCTGAGGAGCTGCAACCAAACCAGCAACAAACACAAAAGATTTTCTCAGTAAACACTCAAGGGTTCATATTTTTAAAAGCTAAGGATGTGCAAGTCTGAAAAACAATGCCTGAGTACAGTTTAGAAATCAGGAAATTGCTTCGTTTTGTCTGCCGTACTTAATGGTGAAGGTGTAGTGACTGCAGACGCACTGGAAATGAGAACTCAAGACAGTGTTTGGAGAGAAAGGTTACAGCCTCCCTCTCCTCTACCTATCTTGCCTTTGCTGGCAATCCCAGCTGGGCTTTGTACTGTTGCATGTGTTCATCTGCTCGCTGAGTTTGTCCTCCTCTGCTGCAATGCCTTTTATGTGCAAGTGAAAGAGGCACCTCACATTTAGCTGTGGTCCAAGTGACCTGTATGTAGCGTTCAGTGCTATCTTATGAGCTAACTAACTTCAAATGAGTCTCACTCTGTTGTCTGTCTCAGCACAACTCTTGCTCAAATCTCACTGATGGGAGAGAGGACTGGACCACGGGCTCAAACTGCTTGCCGGCAGCATGCAAGCATGTGATTCCACCTGGGACAGAGCATGGCTTTCTTAACCCAGCTGAAATGCTGTACCAGGTTGCTTAACAGATAGGCACAGGCTTCAAGTATTGCTGCAGTGCACCCTGCAAGTGAACACACATCCTCTTGCCAGCAAGAGAGGGCTCATCCATCATCTGCACTGAGATGAGAAATGCTGCCCATGACACGAATCTGTGAATATCTCACTGGCAAATTCGTACTGCTGATGGGGACAGGCGTCTCTGTAGGGCAAAGACACTTCCGTCTTGCTGGGAGGAAGGAGGTTTCAGGTTACTCTCTGCCAACACAGCTGTGTGTCAGGTAACCAATGCAAGGACAAAGACCTAAATCATGTGGGGCTTCCTATTCTGGTTGAAAACATCATGGATTTGCAGGGATCCATCACTGCTGCTGGAAGTAGGTACTGCCCCACAAAGTGTGTTTTTATTTCTTGCTTTGCACAGGGGGATCCATTTAAACCTGCCACCACCAGCCTGTTGTGCTGTGCTCTGCATGACAGGACACAGATGGGCAGCACCGACTGTAAGGTTGATGCCCATTCCACAAAAAAGCCTTCCTGCCAAATAACAGGAGACCTAGAGGCTCTTTGCCTTATTGAGGTGAGTTAGGCTGGGGTGGTACTGTCAAGCTGAGGCTGCAAAGGGCTTGAAAGGCATTGCAATGTCTTAGAGTTTTACAATTTTTTGTTACCACAAAGGTTTAAAAAACATAGCAAAAATTGAACTCTAACTTTGCATAGCTCCAGAACTTACTTGTCCTTCCTTAGTTATTTGACCTGAAAATGTTACCCCTTTGAGCCTTCAGAAAGCCGCACAAAGGAGTTCAGAGGGAGGCTCTTGCCAGAGTTTGAGAGCGGCATGGCAGGGGGAGGCAGGCAGACACCAGCTCACCTCCACCCCACACAGCTCCCTGTCTGGCACTGGCCTCAACTTCTGATGGGAGACTGAGATTGCTAGGGACACAGGCCTGGACACAGGGGAGAGCAGCTTTGTAAGTGGTATTGGTACAAAGCACATTAATCTGCTGTGCTAATTAATTACTAACTACACCTCCTGAGGCAAGTGAATCAGCAGAGAGTATATAATTAAACCCAACATTGTTTTTGATATATTTTAAACATTCTTCTAGAATTCTCCACCTGGAAGAAGAAAGAGGACAGCAATGATGAAAGGTAGTGAACAGTTCACAATATCATTTTAATGCTACTGCTGCCTGCTACCATCACATTTCAGCACCAGAGCTATTTAAAATGTTGACAAGAGTGGCTTTTTTTTTTTCTTATCTTTTGCTATGAAAAATAAAATAATGACCCCAAAGCATTGCTCAAATGAAGGCCGTAAGTGGTAAAGAAGGAAACAAAGCCTAAAACATCAGAGGAACAAGAAATACATGTTCAATGTTTATATATTGAAGTACTTCTTGTGTATCTGGCAAAAAAGCTGAGCAGGTTCCCAAGAAGTCTCCCTTGTGCTGTCCAGGCAGGCATAGACTTACTGGTAAGGTCAGCTGCAGTTGCCTTTTTAGGGTGCTCCTTAATAAATCCTCTCTTAATTAGACTCTTCTGTCTAACTTGCAGCTCTAAAGCTCATGGGAATTTTAATCGGTTTAGCCTCTTTTGAGTGAGGGTTGTGTTAAAGGTATCCATACATCCTGCCTGGCCATTTGGTGATGTATCTGATCTGCAGGACCAGCAGAGGAAACATGGGAATGACCTACTCAGCATACAGCAAGTCAAGGCTGGGAGATTACCCTGAGCTTCCCCATTTAAGATTGGACACGGTGAAACCGTTCCTGGTATCAGTACATTATTTATTACCCTCCTCAGTATATTCTGACAGTGACCTTGGCTGAGCGACTCAGCTCAGCACCAGGCAGCCTAATGGGATGCATAGCATCCCCTGCAGTGGAGGCAGAATCAGTCGGTGGCTGATAAGCCATATAAGCCCATTTCCCCTTTAGCTTTGAGCCATGCCTGGCTCCATACATGTTGCCCTATCTTTGCAATGGATGCTTAACGTGGCTCAGAACAGTGAACCCTTATGGGTGCAGAGCCACGGGGGATTGCAGATTATCGTGGGGAGGATAGGAGAGGAAAATATCTGACCCAGGGACTCCTTTTTTCCCCCCTCAGGCACAACAGTCTCCAGCCAGGCTAATGACACGGTGGGGTTTGTGCTGCTGAAGCAAAAGACCAGCTTGGTGTTGAGAGTGAGGGTGAAGTTGAGGGTAGCATACAGAACTCTGGGGAGTGCTGCCACTGCTCTGCATGCTGTCTCTGCCATGCTTGCCAAAACATCCTCCCTCTACTCCATAGTTTTGGGGGGAAACAGCTATGGCAGAAAGACACCACCCCCTCACCCCCCTCTTCTCTCTCAACAGCCCAGTCAGTTGAGCATATGCTCCCTTCTGGGCAGAGAAAACACAGTTACTAAACAGTAAACCCACATTCCCAATCTGTATGTTAGGGAACTATGTTATCCGAAAGGCGCAACAAGAACAAATCTAATGTAAACACTGCACAGGCTTGAAATGCTGCAGTGATTAAAAGACAATCTCCAACATTCATGTCTAATGCTGACCTTGGACTTCTGTCAGCAAAACCAAGGTAAATCCATTACAGAGTTTTACAGGCAGAAAAAGGTTTTCGCTCAAGTACTTAGATGTTCTGCCCATGGTCAGCCTGCTCTGCGATACTGCCCTGGTTACATCCCCACCTATTTGCCTCAGGCAGCAGGAGAGAACTGCATTAATGCTGCCCTTTCCCACAAACTCTCCTACTGGTGCTTTTGCCTGGATGGCGATAGCTGAAGTAGCAAGATACCTCCTCGCGTCAGCTGCTGTTCAACACCACCCACGCTGCCGCAGATTACAGCTTTGAATTTCCTTCCATCCATTTTTCTTATAATTCTGCAGCCTTGGGAGGCCACAAAGAGGAGTAGCTTGGTTGGTCTTAGTGCCATGGTATCAATCTCTTCTCACTCAGATCAAAATTAGGCTATTTTTGGCCAAATTCTTTTACCAGCGTGAACGGGCAGGGCTTCATTGCCTTCTGTAAACGAAGATGGCAATTTGCATTTATAACATCAGATGGGTGGCTAATTGCTTGGCATTCCTTGAAGATATGAACAGATGGCAGCATAACGGATTAACTATTATTATTCATCTCAGCTGCTCTCAGGAGAGAGGCAGCAGATTCTTACATCCACTCCTGTTATGTACTTGGGCAGTGCAGTTTTCCAGTCCTGAGCTCCTGAGGATGGCCGGGGCAGAGGACAGCTCTCCTTTCAGCAAGGAGAGTGAGATTACTCCATTGCTGACGTACAGTGTCCAGGCCAGTGGTGCAACATCACTTAAAGATACTATCACCTCAAAAAAAACCCAGTGTTTCTCTCTGATCCAGTGGTCTCATTTTTGACCACTTCAATTTCCAGACCAAGCTTATTTGTGGCAAGCCTATACCACATTTGTTCTCATGCTAACACTGCTCTTTAGTTCCAATCAACCTGATTCCCTTGTGCTCTTCACTAGGTGAACAAGCAAAGTTTATTTAGTCTCCTCCCATTAAACAAACTCTTCAGTCCCTGACATCTGTGTGCCTTGCTGAGTCCCTCCTCATTCAGCATTCTCTTTTACATGGATGAAAGTCTCACAAAGGCTTGTGCAATGCCAAAGTTCCTTGGCTTTTACAAAGCCACATCATACTGAGGAGCTGTTCCCAGCTAATCCTCTCAGATCCTGCTGCTCCTCTTATTCCCAACCTAAGAGCTTCCAATTTACAGCAATGCTTTTGCCCACAACCCTGCACACTGCACCTCCAGAATGCATCCCATTTCTGCCACTGCCGTCAGTCTCCCCAGTTGTTACTGCCAGAAACAGCTAGCTTCACAAACAAACTGTGGACCATCTGCATGTCCTTCACAAGTGCCGCCTGCCACCACTCCTGCTTCTTGTCCAGGAGTAGTCCCCAAAACACTCAGCGCGAGCATATTTAAGACCACCTTCTGAATTCCCCTCCTGGCCTTCTTGCGGCACCTCCCATCCACCAGTTTGGTCCTCAAGTGCTCAGATTCTCTTTTGCTTTCCTTTCCTTGCTGACCAGCGTACCACAGAAACATCAGGCCAGCCCAGCACACCTGCTTTTCTCCCTACTGAGTTTTTTTAATTCCTGTTTACCTTTGAATGTGTTCTTTCTCTTAAAATTTGTTCTTTCCCACCCTGAATCAAGACACAAGGGTCTGTGTTTCTCTGGCCAGATCGTGCCCAGTTTGCTCTGAGGGAGGCATCAACACTTAAGTTCAGTGCAGCAGTCCCTTCCACATGTGCAGAGATCCTGGGGTACTAGGCTGTCTGAATTCTGCTTTTGCAGCAGATAGCAACATTTCTGCTTCTGTGCAGCCCTTTTCCTCCTGCCTTCCCCATTATCAGGGCCCCAGTATTTCATTCCAAGCTTGCAGAAAGCAGCACCATGGGAGGAAAGGTGGAGCACACCAAGCTGTTACCATTCTCATCTGCACTG
This sequence comes from Aramus guarauna, assembly GCA_013400195.1. Classification (NCBI taxonomy): domain Eukaryota; kingdom Metazoa; phylum Chordata; class Aves; order Gruiformes; family Aramidae; genus Aramus; species Aramus guarauna. The sequence continues at coordinate 176,902 of VXBL01001542.1, read as the reverse complement.
GGAGGTACTGCAAAATATTTATGATAATACGGTCCCAGCAATCAGGACTGGGGCTGGTGACTTGAATGTTTTTCCTACTGAGGTAGACTACCATTTCCTTATTACCAGTTTCTGGCAGCATTAACATAATTCATGTTTTTTATGTGGTTCAGCCAATACCAGAGGCTGCTGGGCAAGGACTTTTTATTAAGGTCATAGATGAATAAAGAATACCTGCAAACCTTCCAAATGACAGGAGCAGAATACAATCTACTTATAACACTACTTAGAAACATACAACCTAGATCAAGGGAAAGAAAATGACTCAAATTGTTTTTTAAACTCCTGACAAAGCAACTCCAAACTGATGCTTTATGTTCACTAATTATAAAAGCTGATAAGGTCAGAATATGCCGGAAAGGAAATAAAGTTAGGCTTAGTTTTGTCAGAGGAATTGAACTGTTTTGCCTGACAAATTTGTAACTCATAATCAGTTTAAGCCACAGCAGTCAGCAATGATTTGCATTCTTATTTATAGTATTGCCAAATCTACATTCCACAGGCACTGATATTTTAAGTAGTTTTCAGGAAAAACTGCCCCCCCCTTTTTTTTTTTTAACTTGGACATTTCTTCCAACTGCTATTCTTCCTAGACATACTTGCTATTCATAGCACAGTTTCAGATTTTTAAAACTTAAAGCCAGCTCCAACTGTGCCACAGGACAGTGTGCTGTGAAACGCACCAAGCCTAACTTGCTGATGGCCAGCAGAAGCACACTGCAGATTCACAGGGCAGCATGCGCTCACAGTGGTAAGCAGTGCAGCAGAGACAGCAATCTCCAGGTTCAGAGGACTGCAAGAAACAATTTGCACCTTGTTTACACACTAAATATCTGTGTGTCTGTCTGGGTGGCTTAAACCACTCTGCATTATTTCCAGTCTTCACTTTTAAAAATACACACAGATGTTAAGAATCCTTGCTAAACCTTTCATTGAAATGTAAATCTCTCAGTATAAATGTTAAACAGTGTTTAGTGATGAGTATGGAGAAAAAGAAAAATAACCCTTATGCACCTGGGACACAACAGAAAGCTGCCCCACATACTCTGGGTTCAAAAATGTGTAGGGTGCACTTCATAAAGACACATTTTAATAAATTAACATTTATTAAAAATATCACATTAGCCTTTATTTTGCTTATTTGCCTCAGTGCAAAATTAAGCTATTTAACATGTAAATTGTAATAACAGAACTGCAAGCAGCTTCATAAAATGAAAGACCAAATACACTTATAATACAATCAGACTCTTTAATCTGGTGGATAAGGAACAGTGGAGTGGAAGGGAATAATCTGTTTTAGGGTCTGATATGCAACCTATCTTGTTATTTTAACACATGTATCTGTTATTAAAAGACACTGTTTTAGCAGTATAACATGCATCTAAAAACTGACAATATGAGGCCTCATCCATTAAATATACTATCTGTAGAGAAGAATCATCAGGATGGGAAAAGGATTAAAATAAGAAGAAAAGCACCAGGGCTCCACAGCCCTCTTAGAACAAAGTATTTTGCAGGGAGAGTATAATGCCATTTGTCAGCACTCTACCACAACATGCCATAAGGACTAACATTTGGTCCATTTTCTGCATGTTTGCTGTAGAAATGCACTTCTTTGGAAAAGCAACCGTCAAGGCTTTGCAAACGCAGGGTTACTTCAGACACCCAGCTTATTAGCCTGGGTGAGGACAACTTTCAGAACAGGCATGAAAGCAGAAGTCTCGCTGAAGTTGCTGGTGCTGACTATGTGTGTGTGGATGTTCAGTCCTTCTTGGTAGTTGCGGGTTTCAATGCTCTTCACAATGTTGTGCAAACCGCTAATGATGGTTGGAGAGAGCTGCAAGGAAGCCAGGCAAGGCAGGTCAGCAGAAAAAAACCAAACCATCACATACCTTAGTGCTAGAAAAACAGAAATCCTGAGCATAACATTTGGCCCTCAGGAAGGTGCACCAATTAATCCCTTTCTTTAAAGACAGCGATCTTCAGAGCTGCACCACACTGGGAAAAGTCACTGGGAAGTCTAAGAGCAGACTTCAACCCGAACATACCTTCTCTGCAGTACTGCAAAGCCCTGCAAGCCTGCACTGCCAGCCCCTGGATGCAGTTCCCTGAGGTGGGAAACCTGCTATCACAGACTGTAGCACATGAAAAACCTACTAAGCTTTTATGGCTTTGGGATAAAGTTAGTTGCTCGGCAAAGATGGCCTGACAGTGACAGGATTAGACGAGACTAATCCTAAAGTACTAAGAGATCTGTCTGAATGGTTGCACTCAAAGATTTGTGGTCAACAGCTCAATGTTCAAGTGGAGATCAGTGACAAGTGGTGTTCCTCTGGGGTCTGTATTGGGACCAGTGCTGTTTAACATCTTTGTCAGCGACATGGAGAGTGGGATTGAATGCACCCTCAGCAAGTTTGCCAATGACACCAAGCTGTGTGGTGCGGTCAACATGCTGGAGGGTAGGGATGCCATCCAGAGGGACCTTGACAGGCTTGAGAAGTGGGCCCGTGTGAACCACATGAATTTCAAACAAGGCCACGTGCAATGTCCTGCACATGGGTCAGCGCAATCCCAAGCACAACTACAGGCTGGGCGAAGAATGGATTGAGAACAGCCTAGGAAGAGGATTTGGGGGTGCTGGTTGGTGAAAAGCTCAACATGAGCCAGCAATGTGTGCTTGCAGCCCAGAAAGCCAACCGTATCCTGGCTGCATCAAAAGAAGCACAGCCAGCAGGACAAGGGAGGTGATTCTGCCCCTTTACTCTGCTCTGGTGAGACCTGGAATACTGTGTCCAGTTCTGGGGCCCCCAGCATAAGAAGGACATGGAACTGTTGGAGCAACTTCAGAAGAGGCTACAAGACAATCAGAGGGCTAGAGCACTTCTCCTATGAGGACAGGCTGAGGCAATTGGGGTTGTTCAGCTTGCAGAAGAGAAGGCTCTGGAGAGACCTTACAGCAGCCTTCCAGTACCTGAAGGGGCCTACAAGACAGCTGGAGAGGGACTGTTCACAAGGGCATGGAGTGATAGGACAGGGGAGAATGGCTTTAATCTTAAGGAGGGGAGATTTAGATTAGATATAAGGAAAAAAAAACCCCTTCACTATGAGGGTGGTGAGGCACTGGAACAGATTGCCCGGAGAAGTTGTGGATGTCTCCTCCGTGGAAGTGTTCAAGGCCAGGCTGGATGAGGCTTTGGGCAACCTGGTCTGCCCAAAGGGAGGGTGCCCCTACCCATGGCAGGGGGGTTGGAACTAGATGATCTTTGAGGTCCCTTTCAACCCAAACCATTCTATGATTCTATGATCTAAGCCCCGTCCTTTATTCTGCCACAGACCTCCTGGAAGGCTTTGGAAAAATTACCAGATCTGCCTTCCAGTCTAGTCAGTGAGCCTCCAACATCTAAATCTTCTTGTTTCTTTTTGACCCCAGGCTGCATGTGTCTCACTTGCTGCTGGGAGTGGGGTAACTTGATGTGTTGGCTCATTCTGCCAGCAACTGGGGACATGGACCCTCCTGATGCACTCACCCAGTGCCTACTGCAAGGAGCTCTGCTCTTTGGCTCAGTGCAGTCCCTGCACAGCAGCACCATAAAACTCATGACATGACCCGAAAACACTGCTAAGTCTGCACAGACACTTGAGGCCAAGCACCCTACCTAGCCATTTCTGTGAAATATATGGATTAATGGATTTGAAGCACGCTTCCAAAGACAGAACAAGGACCCACTACGTATTGCAAAGGGGTCCACGCCAAGTTCTTGGCCATATCTGCAATACTTGATGGACAGGAAAAAAAAACCCAAAAAAAACCCCCAAAACCCCAGAACTTACTGTCTGTTCTCTAAGTTTGTCATACAGAAACTCCAGGCGTTTATTTGCATCGTCTAGTTTCCTCTTGGTTTGCTGCAAGAGAAATAAATACATTAACATATAGTGATTTTAAGAACACCACACTGATCTGGTTATCAGTAGAGGTCCGTGCAGCATATAAAAATTCCTTTCTCAACAACATTGTCCTAACACATCATTTGAATTCTTTGCTCTGTATTTTTCTCCCAATTTTGCTAGGAAAGACCACGTGATATGACTGTAGTTCTCCACGTGTAACTGCTTTAGTTAGCTACAGAGAATACTAAACTATACAGGTGCATCCCAAAAGGCACCGGTCATTTGCAAAAGCCACTGGTATAGCTGATATGGAAAGTGAGAGAATTCTGAGCTGCAGCACAAATTATTTATTTATTTTTACAGTTCACTGCCAAAGCATAATGACAGCTGGATAAAGTTATTACTGGAATCAAGTATCCAGCAATGTCAATGAGAGCTTAAGGGCACATGCAGTCACTGAAGTCTAAGTATGTCAACTCAGTCATCATTTACGGCAAATCCTAATTATATTTTTTATTATGTGATTAGTGAAACCTTGAGTTTGTAAGTTTTTACTGTCAACAGAAAAACTAATAGCCTAACCCAAACTGTCCTTACGTATCCTTTGTGCTTCCATGATTTTATATGGAGTAAACTACCCATTGATGTGTCCGGAATTATTTTGCCACCAAAGCCTCATAAAATAACCCCAGTATATTCCAACTGGAGTGCCCACAGCAGCTGGTGAAGAAATGCATTTTTATCCACTTTTTTTTTTTTTTTTTTTAAACAAACAGCCACAGAAATGGAAGATTTTAATCCATAATAACAAAACAGTAATACAACATCAAGGTTACAATTACAGAAGCACAAAAAAAGAAGGTGGTCAGCAGCGGTAAAAATGGCATCAGTACACAAAAGTAATGGAAATTCCCCCTATATCAGTATGCACAATCCATCTTCACTTAGGATAGTGCTATTCTCCCTGGCAGCTGGAGAAGGCTCCCTGGATTAAATAATTGCCCAGAGAGAAAATAACAAAGCCTATGGGAATTCTCTAGCTCAGTGGTAAAGACAGATTGGTGGTTGCCTGCTGTGCTAGAAATTAGGGAAAGCTGTTGGGATGGCAAAGGGCATAAAGGAGAACACAGCACGTGTATCTGAATTCACGTGTAGAAAACCCCTCAGCAGCAGTTATGCTGTCAAGGAACTGAGACACCTAAGGAAAAAGTACTGCAGGAGGAACAGATAAGAAACCAGCTAATTCTTCTGGACTGGCTAAGTCTCTCAGAATATATGACTTTGGAACTTTTGTTTCAAAACCTATGAAAAGGCACACATACTATTTTTGTTTTACAGATGGTCAACTAGGACAAAGAGGAGTAAATTGTGTTTAGTAAATAGGAATACATCTCTCCAGCCAAAGGAAGTTAGGTGGAAGAAGTGCAAACTGGTTGTTCTCCTCACTCTCTGCTTCCTGTTCCCATTTTCCACTTCGGAATACAGTAACTGAGTAGTGTCTGTGTTTGTATGTATCAGTTACTGTCAGAACAGTCAGGTCAGTGTCTCTCAGCACTGTGTGCTGGAAACACTGGTTCTGCCTAAAAAAAAATCAGAGACTTAACAACAAGCAAGCAAAATGTGGGTGTCTCCAGGTGTCCTGGTTTTGGCAGGGATACAGTTAATTTTCTTCCTAGCTGCTGGTATAGCACTGTGCTTTGGATTTAGCATGAGAATAATGTTGGTAACACACCGATGCTTTTAGTTGTTGCCAAGCAGTCAAGGACTTTTCAGCTTCTCATACTGCCCTGCCAACGAGAAGGTGGAGGGCACCCAAGAAGCTGAGAGGGGACACAGCCAGGACAGCTGACCCAAACTGGCCAAAGGGATACTCCATACCATATGATGTCATGCCCTGGATATAACTGGAGGGTTGGCTGGGAGGTGGGGCAGCTCAGGAACTTGCTGAGCATCAGCTTCAGGTGATGAGAAATTTTGCAGTTCATAACGTTTGTTTTGTATATTCCTTTTCTGTCCTATTAAACTGTCTTTATCTCAATCCATGAGTTACTTTTTTCTTCAATTCTGTCCCCCATCCCACTGGGGGTGGGGGGATGAGGTGTGAGCAAACAGCTGTGTGGTTGTTTTAGCTGCCTGCTGGGTTATACCACAACAGCAGAGCAGAAAAGCAGCCCCTGGGTGCAGATGTGAACTGAATGCTTTTGCCTTCTCTGTGTGTCTGGGAGTGGCACTCAGAAGAAAAGGTCAGAGGGTCTGTGTGGTATACGACTTCTATCCCTGAACTCTATACCCTAACCTTTGAAGAAAGTATTTTGAGCAATCAAATGCTACTGAATCTCATGAGGTCTGTCCAAAGAAAGGTCTATGACCTTGAGAAGCTTCTGTAAAGGAGTGCATGGACAAGTCCACCCTGAAATTGCTGGGCTGAGACCCATGGGGAAAGGAGTACGGACAAACAAACGTCAAGTCTAAACTACAGAGCCAGCTGAAACTGTACTGCGGACATAAGACAGAAACGATGCTGAACGCCCAATATACTCCCACAGGCACAGAGCTCTCAGCTCAGCTCCCAGTCACAGTAACAGGAGTGTGAGTCTGTGCTGCTGAGCAAGCACATTTAGCGCACAAAGCCCTCTGCACACCACCACCCTGTCTTTCATCATCCACCTTTCAGCATGCAGCAGGCATGAGCTGAACAGTCAGCATCTGGGCTTTGGGGTAGCATGTTATTTGCTGATCACTGGAAATAAAAAGCTTTGAGACCAATGGCTCGTTTACAAAGTACTGACCGCCACAGGAAATGTTTTTCCTATCCAGTTCCAGTGGTCATGTCAATGCTCATAACCTTCCACTTCTCTGCCACCCATTGTTTCCTTCTGAAATGAGTTTATCAGAAATCACAAATCAAAATCTGAGGCATGTACTCACGTATGTCTGTGCTTAAACCTGGCATAATACCAGCTGCTTCCTGCTCTGAATTATAGGAAGCAGTTAAGCAAATGCATGCCTCCATAGTGATCACTTGACAGAAGGATAGCTCTTTCTGAAGGTTTTAGAATTTTAAATTTATTTTTTTTAAATCATCAACATCAGAACCTCAACTGTAACCAATTCCAACCTTCCTCCTTAGAGGAGAGCAGCAGAGCAGGCCACAGTGGGTTAATCCCCTGCCCATAAACAGCACCATTGTGCTCTGCCTGTGCTGAGGGCTGTCAGGTCTAGAGTCAAAGTACTCGGGCAGCTGGGCTGTGCTCTGGCCCCAGACTGCCACATCCTATGTACATACAACTTTTCTAAGCATTGCTTTTGGCTGCTCGAAGCAGCCTTTAGAAAGAAAAAGCTGTCTCTAGGAGAGGATGTGATGGCTAGCTGCGCTGCAGGTACCAGCACAGTCACCAAACACAGGGATACTCTGGGAACATTGCAGAGACCTACCGGATCAGAGGCAGACAGCAGGCACCTCTGGATAAGAGCTTCAAATGTAGTCTTCAGAATAAGGTGCTCCTCAGGGATGGGCTTCTTGGTAATCTTCTCTGTTGGCAGTACCTGCACATGCTTAGAAACAGAGAGCAGGTGAGGCTTTTCAAGGTCACTGTGACCACATGTTGTTTTCAACTAAACCAAGTAACATTATTCGCCAGCTTGGCACAACTCCTATTTCTTCCCTGGGGGTATGTGGAGGTGACATTATCAGCATCTACTGTTGCTCCCTCTGGAGAGCTGTCAAGTTATAGAAGGAAGCAGCTTGTTGGTCCATACTGACTAGAGTATTAACTGCAAAGAGTTAATCTAGGTGGAGATTACAGTAGCAAAATGCCAGCATGGTGCAAAGCTCATGACTAAAAACTCTGCAGTACACTTTGGAGGTACAAGAAACATCTGACCAACAGGATCCCAGCCTGCAAGGCTCTGCTGATGTACAAACCCAAACTGTGCAGTGCTGGGGCTACGTTACCTGGATGGCATTGCCGATTGGGGCCCCAGGGGCCCCCTCCGTGCTGGATTTGGAAACAGTGGGTGGCATGATGCATGGCCCCAGGGGCTGGGGAGCGGGCAGGTAGCCACCCTGCAGCACTGGCTGCCCTGTTGGGGGGTGTGGAGGCTGGAAGCTGGGTGTGCCTGTGGGTGGTGCTGGAGCTGGAGGCTGCTGCATCTGAGACTGTGGATCCACCAGTGGGTTCATGATGGGGGAAGTGATGGGAACTGGGGGCAGGAAGTTATCAGGGACCTGGGGAAAAAACAAATAGTACATTTATGCTGCTATGGCTGCCACAGGCAGAGCACAACATCCAGCTCCTACAGACTTCCCAAGCTGCAGCAATTGAGAGCTCTACCAAGCAGAGTGCTGAGCCCCCAGGATATAGAAGTAACAGGGGCAGGCAATACAGGATTTCACTCTGGCTAAACAAACCCATTCCTCTGGCTGCAGCTGCATATTAAGAAGTGCCCTGGGGCAGTAATATCCTCCAGTGTTTCCAGTCCTGTGTGCTCTGCCTGTCCTGCTCACACAGGGCAGGAACAGTCTGTCCATCCTGCCATTGGCCACACAAGCTGAGTATAGCCACCTCAAATCAGAGCCACTCTCCCTCTGCTAAGGGCACAAAACACAAGTTTGACAGCCCAGCGCTAACATAAGGAAAGTTGCACTAATGAAAACTAACCCACAACTACATCTATTCTTACTATCGGGTCATTATATTTAGATTTTTGTGCCTCGCTTTCAAGGGTACATTTTTTGTACATGCAGTACATAGGTCACAGCTATCAACACACACCAATAAAGCTTCTGAAAGCCTTTCAACCTTCCGGCAAACAGGTTTGTGCTAAGACAGATTATGAGCACATTTCAGATTCATCCCTAAGCATCTGCCAGTCTTTACACAGGGGTGTTTCAGAAGCATTTGGTAGAGGGAAGAAGCAACAAAATGAGCTACTGGCTTCTACTACACATTATACAGGAATCCAAACAAACAAAAGAGCTCCCATGGGCATGCACATGTTTGTGTGTACACGGGGAAAAAAAAAAAGGAAAGATTACAGAACCCTGAATGAACGATGTCAGAATTAAGCTAGTGGTCTGGGACAGCAAGAAAAATATTTCCAATCCATCAAAGTCAGTTATAAAAGCAATGAATCACAGCAATAAATGTTTGCCTGATGGATAAGTTCTTATTTAGGTGGAAAACAGTTGCAAATTATGCTGCAGCTTGAAGTGTCAGATGGTTCTATTTTACAATAGCCCATGTGGCTAGCATAGAGTGGACTTAAGGGAAACAAACATAGAAATATTTCTGACAGAGGTTTGTTAAATATGCAACAGGGAATGCAACAAACATGACTCCTAATTTAGAAGGGAGCCAACCCTCAAGCTCTGGCTATGGCAGACATTCTGGCTGTGACACACAGCAGTAGCAAAACCCCTGTTTGCAGAAGGCTGCTTCTTGAGCTCTCAGGTCCAGCAGTTATTCTCCCTGCAATTTTCCTCCTTCCACTTAAGAGCCTGAAGTCCTGAAAGGCAGCATGCTGGCTGCAGTGTGACAAACATCCCAGCACTGGGACAGTCAGGAGCACAGAAAGCATCCCCTATCTATCCTTGAAAAGCTGCTTAATCTTGAACTGCAGAGACCAAAACCCAAAGGTTAGGAGAAACTTCTGCCTTCACCTTCACCCAGACCTTATCTTGCCTGCTCCAACTTTTTTTTTCTCCCCACACATTACACACTCCAGACTGACTCTTGCTTTCCAGATGCACCATGCTCAGACAGCAGTGGAGGACACTGACTGCTGTGCAAACACACAAGACTACAGCAGCACAAGGGATGAAAATGCTCACTCTGCTCTGTGCCAAGTATCCTGTTATTCTGTCCTGCTGCAATCTAAATCCGTTTTATAAAACTACATTGTCTCCATCATGAAAATTGTCTTACTCTCAGCAGATCTCTCAGGGTCAGACCCTTAATCAGGATAAATTGCTTTCAGCTCCAGCCAAGTCAGTAATCTATAACAATTTGCATGGCCGCATCATTTCACGTAAGTATCATCTCCTGCAGAATTCATCTGCTTTACTGCAGATGAAAATAGTACGAGGTATTTTCTTCCCTCAAACCAGGATCAATGTTGTTATTAACAACCACAACTGTAGCAAAAAGCCACCATCTCTTTAGAGGCTTAAATATTTTGAGAGAGACAATGCAATACTTTGAGAGGCTTAAAGGCCATTTCTGCCCACGAGATGCAGCTTTTGTTTGCTGCTAACCCTTCTTTTTCCTTCTCCTGCCAACAAGTTTCCCAGGAGCAGCTTAAGTTCCTGCTTTTCAAGCGGTCAGCACTCAGTTGTGTGGAGACAGGTTTTCCTAGAGTACCTTTTTCTTCTTGGCAGCTCTGTTCAGGGCAGGAGGGTCATTCCAGCCGTTCTGAGGCCCTGGGACAGAAAGAAAACAGAGACTGTAAGTACCTCGGAGTAGAGCAGTGATGCCTTCTTCAGTTCAGCTGGGCCAGCTCCCTGCCATGGCTCTACTAGCAGGGGCTTGGCAGAGCCTGAGCCTGCCTTCACCTGCCTGCTCCTATGCCTTTCGCTGGGGACCAGAACAGCTCCTGTGCCAGGCAGAGTCTCCCAACACCGCAGCCATCAGACCCTTTGGGCTTTGTGCCCACTGCACAAGTTTGGCATCTTGACCAATTGTTCTCAAGTTTGACAGAAGGTGAATTTTTTTTTTTTTTTTAAAAATAATTTTCTTATTTTGCAGGGAAAAAAAAATAATTGAGCAGACATACTCTTTGAAAGGGCAGGCAGTTGCCTACCATGCCCAAAACAGAGCTCTGCTACACAGACTGTATATGTGAAGACAGCTTCAGTTACCGATGAAACTTTGTCTCATCTATATCATATGAACAGAAGTGAGAACCTGTTTTGACTTTTTTTTTTCTATAATCACTGTAACGTTATTATAAATATTAATCAACAACAGAGATGTCAGAAACCATGGATGAATAAGAACACCATTAAGCTGCATCCATTTCCCAAGAGTTGCTGCTGCAATTGCGTACTGTCATGGATTTATACATGACAGTTAAGACATGTTCCCCAGCAACACAACACAGAAAGAAGAGGCCTAAGAGGCAGCAAGAGCCTTAAACATTTCAGGGCAGTTTCACCCAGTCAACCCTGGAGACACAAGAGAACCATAAAACCAGGTTTTCCCTACCAGCTACAGGATATTTATGGGTTCTTTGTGTCCCAAAAGCACAGCAGAGCTGCTGGAGCAAGGTGACAAAGTGTGGCTTTTTGAATCAAGGGCAATTTGTTTGAAACTGGAAGAAGCACAGAGAATGTCTGAGCACTTTTGAGTCCGGGGTGTTGTTCTGTACCAAACCTTCTGCTCTTCCAAGAAAGTATGTTCCATGCAGCTGCAAGATTTGTATACCAAAGCTCATGTTAGGGGATTGGAAATAGTTCCCTATCTCATCACAGAATGCGTGTAATCAGGATGACAGCATTATATCTCAGCATTACCATGGCCTCACCAAGTAATCAGGATTTATTGCACAAAGCCCCAAAAAGCCAACAAAACCAAATCCCTGCTCAATGGACTTTTTCACCACAGTGCTTTTCACTTAGATACTGATGAATTCACCTTAGACAGCAGAGCTTAACATCACTGCAGAATTTGCTCAATTTATCTGAAATTTCATTTGCAAATTTAATTTGCTCCTGAACTTTTGTTAAACAAGTTCCACATCCATGTTAAAGGGGTAAATGAAAAACAATTTAAAACCCCTTTCACATCTGCCTTCTCTTTAACCAAAGGCAGTGCCATCTCCCAACAGCCATGTGCCCCAGGGGCTCCTCTGTTCCTCCCTATCCAGAAAATCCCAGAGTATTTCTGATATAGGAAGTCTAATTTCTGCAGTGCTGACAGTTGGTAACATGTTAAGAAAATCTCCCAGACAGTTACTGCTGTTAATTTCCTGGAATAATTTGCTTTAAAAAAAGGAAAAACAGCATTTGTTTCTGTGGTTAAAAACTCCAGATATGTTGTTATTGGTTTTAATTAAGGAATCAAAAATTGATTTAAGTATAATTGGCAAACAGCATCGCACAATGTTCTCTGAACATGTGCATTATTGGTGTCTGTTCAATTAATTTCATGTAGTGGCTGTAATTATTTTCAGGTTAGGTGGTACCTAGTTCACCTGTGAAGGGAGAGGCCTGGTCTTGAGTTGGAAGGCTTTCTGCAGATAAAATACAAAGAGAACTAAAAAAAAGGTTTTCTTTGAAAACAATAAAACAATTGGTCTGTAATTTTTGCTTCGCAATTTAGTTTCAATAAGCACAAGAAGTCAGGAGAACACACACCTAATCTAATTACAATGCCAGTTTAGAGACAAGTCATTTGTCCAAACCACCCTGTGGAATAGCTTTTGTCTGCCTTCCCTGAAAACAAGCCTGTTGCTCTTTCCATGCAGTAAATCAGTGTTTCTAGTTATTTCTAACAAATGTTGCAGAGTCCTGGCCCACTTTCTTATCTCTTCTGATGTTCTCATTTTCTAGTCCTACCAGCCAGTGCAGCTGACAGACTATTACTCTTCACAAGAATCTTCTCACCATTGTTTTACCATACTAGAAAGGTTTTCAGGAGATGCTTAAAGTACTTGACTTCAAGGTGGACATCAAGTATTTTCCCAAATCAAGGCATGCTCTCAACTGCATCCAGTCCAGCAAAAAAAGTACGTTCACACAGCAGATTTACACCCATGTGAAAGGACACCTCACCTGCTCAGACTGAGCAACAAATCCAAATGGCAAAATGCAGCCAATAAAGCCTTCACCACTTCAAAGAGAAGAGGAATGTCAGGGATGAGATAACTCCTGTCCCTGGGGTTGGTCTGATGTGCTTATAGTTCTGCTGCAAACCCTTCCCTTAGCTTAGAATTGCTCTATCACAATTTCAAACAAGATTCAAGACTCTAGAAATTAAAACTCCCTTGAAAGCAGGTTCAAAGATCTATCACAAAACAAAGTGAGATCGGTTGAAAATGAAAATAAACGTGGGCTTCTCCTGCTTACTGGAGCTCCAAGCACAGCTTAATAAACTGATGTTATATGTATTTGCAAAACCCAAGATATTTATAGAACTGTTTCTTTTTAAAGTGCATCTTTAAATCTAAGCCAGTTCAAAGGTCAGTTGCTTTTCAAGACATCAAATTTGAGATCTTTTATCTGTTCTCCCTTACCCCTGCCTTTAAATGAATCACATCTGCAAAGTGAAACATGATGTTCCCAGACCCAGATTAGATCACCACCACACACAAAAGCACAACACTTCAAAGCCAAGATCAGCATCACTACATGCTCCGCACTGAAATATTCAGAGTTACAGGTGAGATCTACTTCTGGCTGCAGATTTCTGTGGTTCTACAATATCTCTTATCAAAGCATCCTTCACTAAGCAATGTAGCTACTCTGGAAAATATGTTGGTAGTCAAACATATTAAGCATGTACACTGTCATTTCTGCATTTACAAAGTTCTTTTCCCTTCTTATTTATGTGATTTTTGGAAGGCCTAATCTAAAAACCAGAAGGAGACAGAGTGTGCTCTTCAGATACCTCATCTTTTTTCCATAGTTCTCCAGCTGCAGGCAGCAGCTCGCATGTGAGCCACCTGGCCTTGGCACCTCACCATGCCCTGGAGCCTACCTCTGCATTTCAGCCCAAGGCTGGCGTTGGCCAGGAATCAGAGATTCCCAAGTTTGGGTTCCTGGCTGCCTTCTCACCACAGCTGCTGGGAAAAACCTCAAGCAGCACCAATAGTTCTCAAAGTTTTATAAAAAGCCTAGTATGGATAACTTTTAATTTTGAAAGGAAGACTGGCAAGGTAATGTGGATAATGACTGCTTGAGTCCTCCTTAAAGTGACATAGGCAAATGTGTTAAGACTACTGTCTATGTGGATTACATAATTTTACAAATTGACTCTTGTCATTAATGTCCCTAATTTCTACTATCCAGAGAACAGAGCTTCATGTGCTCTGAGCATGCCACACGGACTATGTCACTTCACTGTTACTGCAAGAAACTTAGCAAGTGACAGATCTGAAGTGCTTGTCAATGATGCAAATACAGTAGTAAAGTGGATAAAAATGAACAATTTTCTTGTTCCGTGTATTTATTTGGAGGTGCAGAAGCTATGCTGACTGCATCATAATGTGCTGCTTCACATCCCAGGCCTAGAACCGTATCCAACACCTCCTCTTCTGTCCAATTTAAGAATTCCTCTGGCTTAGAGATACAAGTTTGGCATGCCCTGTAACATGGAGTCAGGAGGTGTCACAGTACATAGCATCTCCAAGAACAGAGAGGACACCAAATCTAGTTGCAGGATGGAGGGAAAAGGCCTCTTCTCCACTAGCAGCTCTGGTGACTGCCCTACACCAGTCCTATTTTCTGACAGAGCAAAAGACCATTTCTCCCCAAAACAGGAGAGTGTGTGTGTGTGTAGGCAATGCTGACAGGTGTGGGCTCCCAGCCTCACGGATGCCAGGAGCACCTACTCATAGGACTGCTGCTGCCGAGACAAAGGCAATATACCTTTTCTGCACCGCATCACCCCTAACAGAGTTTTAAAAGGAGAGAGGGAGTCACAAGGGAGTCCTTAGGGCCTGTCAGCTGAGTCAGCATCCCTGGAACATCCCTCAAATCCTGCCTAATTCCCAGATCTGGTCTGTGACTCTCCAGCTGGACCACCTGAATGTGAAGTATGTTTATGGCCAGGTTTAGAAAAGGACTGTTCATACTTCCTGCACAGTCTGATGTATGCAAAGCTGTTGTTTCACAGGCTGCTAAGTGAAGACATAGGTTTGTTATCGCAAGCGAGGTCACTGTCCCACAGCAAACAGTTACATCCAGGCAGTCACAAGGAGACAATGAGCTCCACTCAGTGCATGCTCTCTCACCATGCATGCTCAAACATGCTGTTATGTGTCAGCCGCACACACATGCTTTTGTTTAACATTCAGGAAAGAGACATGTAAAAGCATTTCTAAATCACTTCTGATTATCTTTGAGGCATTCACAGCTACAGTAAATCCCACCCCACTAAGTGGTTACGAAAAAAAATTAATGCAAGTGAGCTGATGCCACAGGAAATGCTGTTTGAATTAAATATGCTGCCAATCCCAGGCTTGAAATGCCACTCAGAAAGTGGGGACACTGGGACAAATTACATTTGCAAAATTGTACTGTGAGGAGAATTGGGATCCTCTTCTCTGCAGTGATTAGGAAAACTTACCCATTTTTGTATTTTGCTCTCCAGCCACATAGCAGGTTTTGACACCAGCCGCACAATGTTAACACTGTGCCACCATCCATCCACAGTATATGACAGCCTCATAACAAGACAATGTTGTACCACCTTGTCTTGGGCAAGACAAAAGCTCTGTGTTTGTGGGCAAGGTCTGACTCGCAAGAGAAAGATGACTGCTCACGCTGCTCAGCAAGTGCTCACTGCAGCAACATAGCTGTATCATTGCCAGATGCACAGGGAAGATGATGTGTTTTAGAAATGCTTTGAATTGACCTCTAAGCGCAAGCAAACTTTGTACAGAGCATTCACAAGGAAAAGGTGCACATTTAACTGAGTAAAGCAAAACCCTCGCCCTCCCTGCCTGCCCCATCGTCCAAGCGCAGACCTGTTCTCTGGGATGCAGGAAGGTCACTTGTTGCAGGCAGAGTACCTGTTGGTCCAGTAGGTAATGCATAAGCCACAGAAGTTGCTGGAGGTCCTGGCCTGCCATGCTGAAAGGATGTGCCAGGAGGAGGAAGAGGGAAGGAAGAGATGGGATTCAGGCTTGTTGGGGAGGGTTGAGGCTGCCCAGGGTACAGCGGGGAGGGCACAGAATGGGCAGGGGCAGAGGGCAGGTAGGGAGGGGTGGTGTTAGGGGCAGGATTCGGGTAAGAGACTGAAGCAGGGACAGTGATAGGCTGCTGAGGCTGATAGAGCGCTGGTCCCCCTGTTCCACAAGAGTACTGCTGTGTGGCCTGATACACTACAAACAGGGAGAAAAGACATTCAGTCAGTGAGTTCATAACAGAGGAGCACGTTTCATCTGTCTCTGCTTCCTTCTCCACCTGACTCTCCTCTCTTCCTGCCCCTTCCCCCTCAAACCACTTACCCGCCCAGCCAAATCCGGGCTCCCACAACTCTGCCTGCACTTGCAGAACTGCTCAAAACCTCAGCCTGCCACTAGGAACATGGAGCCACAGAAAGGACTGCCTTGGCTGTAAGGACTCCCATTCTTCCCAACAGACTCTCCTACCCAGAGCCACCATGCCAGCTGGGGTGGGGCTGGGACACATGGATGTTGCTGCTCTGGCTATTTTCAGGACCACTGAAATCCTCATGGTGCCCCTCAGGGAAGGCAAACCCCTGCCCCAGGTCTGCACAAAGGGAAAGCCTCGGCCAGGGAAGTGAACAGCAGTCTCTGGAAGTGAATACAAATCCACAGCCTTTCATTGTGTGCCCTGCAGCTTAACTTCACTGCCTCTTCTCTGCCCGTGTATGCCCAATTTTTTCTCCCTGGTGACTGTACTTTCAGACCCCTGCTTTGAGTGTGTCAGCACTCTGCCCCCTTCCTCACTCACCTCTACTATTGCCTTTGTCTCCTCATCCCCTTTCCCAACTTCAGGGCCCAGCCACACCCAGGTGAGTTGGTTCCCTCTTTGCCAGACCTGTGCTGCTTCTCCAGGACTCACACTGGGAGGTTTCTGACCCCAGCACACCCTTGGGAAGGGCCAGCTGAAGAGTGAGTCTAAGAGCTGTGGACAGACACCTTCTCAGAGGAGACAGCTTCTGACAGAGGGTGCCTGATGTCTGGATCCCACCAAGAAATGACAGTCCTCAGAGGTCATCTCAGGAGCTTTTCCCCAAGAGGAAATGGGGGACTGGCTTGGTCTGAACCATCCCAACCCCAAGGAGTGGACTGGCTATCCCCAAGTGAATGCAGCCTCATCACCTGGCTGGCCCACCTGGGTGGAAGAGAGAGGGGAGCTGCGGCTACTCACTCTGTGGGTATGTTGGCCGGGCCCCTGCTTGTGAGTACAGGCTGTAATTGGAAGATGTGGCTTGCTGCGGTGGCATGTTGGGGTTAACAGCACCTGGCATGATAAATCCTGGAGGTGGTGGGTTGTCTCCCTGTAAAAAAAAAAAATTGCAGGAAAAAGGGTAGGGGGAAGATAGGATTTAGTCAGCAACGGTAATGCAGTGCTGAAACAGAACTGTAGCAAAATGATCAGTTCACATTTCAAGGCCTGAAACCACATTCCCCGAACAGCTGCCAGCACAGGGGTAAATGCCACCTTAGGGCGCCCAGCATAACACTGAAAGCACAGCCTGCATGTGCAGTGACTTCAGCAGCAGCAGAGCTACCTTCCCGCACAAGGAAGAGGTCCTTGCCAGTGCTGCCTGTTATTCAGGCAGTTTGAGAGCACCCTGCCATCCACAGCTTTCAACTAAACAAACATTAACTCTGAAGCTTCTTATTTCCATGGGAAAGAGGGAAAGGAAATTATCATCACACTTCAAATACGCCAGTGTGGTGCAAGGGTTGGGGGGGTGGCGGCTCAGGTCACACTGAGCTCCCATTCAAGTCTTCCCAGAGCCACTCATCTGGGCATTGGTGGAAAAAAAAAAAAGTAACCTGAGATGCAGAGGAACAAACCCAGAGCACATGTGGAAGCTGCTCCTTCCACCTCTCTGTATCAGGCTGTGTCAAGTACACAGACTACACCAGGGGACATATTGGGGTAGAGCAGGGGCTCAGAGAGGAATAATGAAGGTTATACCTGTGTGTCAGAGGGACAGCCTGCAGGAGGATGGCTGGGAAGGGCAGTAGGAGTTTTGTTACTCCAGGTAGTTACAGTAGGGGCAATTCTAACCTGAATTGAACAAAGAAATACCAATCATCGAAAACAAAACAATAAAAAAGTCTAAAGGGTTTCACTAAATGAGATGCAAAGAAGTCAACACAAAAAGGTTTGCATGCTGGCATTTGTAACAGCCATAAAATCTCAGAGGTAGAAGGAAAAATGCATTCAAGACAGATGAAATCACTGTGTACTGGAACAGAAGCGAATTGCAGAGTGAAGACAAAGCACAGCGGAGATGCAGCTACAACACACTGTGGAGGAAGTGCAGTGTTTAACACGTGCTGGTGAGCCAGGTCTGCATCTTTCATCGCATTTTCCAAAATTGCAAAAGCTCCTCCCAGGCTAATACATGACACCGAGCATCACTAACCACAGCTGGAAGACCCAAGTTCCATGTTAAATTCAAACATACTGCCTCACGCAAAAGCAGTTTGCTTAAAATTGAGCTTAAAGCAAATTAAAAAAGGTTAAAATCTGATCCTCAGCTCTTGGACATGCATAAACATACATCTTAATGCTAACTGCTTCCCAGCTAGTCTCCCATGGCTCCTTTCCTCCATCTCCTTTCTTTGCCACTCCAAAGCCTTTCAGTTCTATATGACCTCTACTACCTTGCTGATGGGAGAGCAAACAAGAACCTCCTGTGCCTGCAACATCCCTGAGCAAGTAGGGACGCACAGCTGGGACCAGGAGCCTGACAGCCCACCTGAGTGCAGGCAGAAAGCTGTGGCCCTGAAGTCCTGGATGGCTCAGCTGGCTTCAGTCTACCAGTCTCTAAACCTGCACAGTGCTGAGCTAATGGTGCAGTCAGCCATACAACAGCCACTGTTAATATCTGGATAACTCATCACTAGAGTAATCTAAGACTTTTTCCATCCCCTTTCATGTCTGTTTTGTTTTCAGATGAAAAGAAGGTTAAAGACCTATGCGTAAAGGAAATCAAGTTTTAAGTGCATGTTCCTATTTGGGACAGCAATTAAACAAAGGCTCCCTTAAGCTTCAAGCCTCTCCCCTTCAAGCCTTCTGCTGAGCAAGAGCTCCCTGAAAAGCCAAGAACACAGGGGATAACTTACTTGCAGTGCGCTCGTGGGGTTGTGATACACCCAGCCTTTTACTAATGAGCAAGACTTGCTTAAATAATAGCTCGAGGCATTCCTGAAACAGTAGAACTCTGGTTTAAAAAGCATTGCTTAAGATCACGCCATCTAGAGGACAGCTGCTATTTTCCACAGCCAAAGGGGAAATATGCAGCATTGCTTTTAAAGGCAATTAACTGGTTACAAGGGGGAAGGTCAAAGACACAGGAAAGAACAGTAGAGTTAATTATTGATAATGATGCATTTAAAATCATATGCAATGGCATTAGAAAGGTAATCTTGTATAAGAGAATGAAGGCTTTGTCCCCTCTGAAATCTACCTTCCTAACACCCTGGGCAGAAGGCAAAGGCACACACAATTGTTGATATCAAGAGGGAGAGAGCAAAGCACAACTCCCCTCCAGTTTTCATGTCTTCCTCCTTCCTGCCTCCATTTTTCTGGCAGGCAGTGCTTGAAGGGCAGCACTGGAACAAGCAGAGGCATGTCTCTGTCAGTCTCTGCTGTGTAAGGAGAACACCTGCAGCACTAACACATCTCTGCTCTCAAAAAAGACCAGTCCAGAGCCCCTGCGTAGAGCAGGGCCACATGAGCTCCAGCACTGTGCTGAGGGATTAGAGACTTGGCAATCAATGCTCTTTAAGCGTGTACACAGTCAGGGCTGCCACTGCATCACATTCCAGTGATAGCTAACATGGTCTAACACAGTGTCGTCCTCAGGCTAGATGTAAAACCAGGACATCTGTCTTCCTCATTTCTCCTCCTCCTCCCCGCACAGCCTCCAGAACGCTTACTAGTCCCAAATTCACTAGGTCTTTCTTCTGGCACAGCTCATTCTCAGCCCAGGCCTGCCTCCCCGCTCCTGTCTCATCCCCTGCCCATGCTGCCTACGCCCCCTTACACCTGGCTGGGAAGGCATTTCCATAGTAGGCTGAACCCACAACTGCCAAAAAAATGCTCTCAGTTTGCTATTGCCACTGCTCAACAACTTCTGCAGTGAACATCAGAGTTGTGGGGGGAAATAATCAGCCCCAGAAGAGGTTGGTGAGCAGCATGAGCAAGCCCTAAGACCTGCTGGGATGGGAGAACATCAGGGACTATGAGAGCAAGCACAGAAAAATCCTGCAGTGCTCTTCCACACAGTCATTCTTGGCATTGGTACTGAAGCACCATTTCAAATAAAGGGGGAAAACACCTAATCTTCAGAAGCAGGCTACTTGACCAGGTGTTTAATGGATGTTTCCAGACAAGGAGACAAAGGTATCTGTACTGACTGAAAAGCAACACCAATGACTTTCACTACAAGGCTCTCAGTAGAGGTACGTCATACAGCCTCAGCTCAGACTAAGAGAAAGGAAAAGAAATTCTTCTACCCACCTCTCTCCAGAACTCAAGCACCATGTCCCTCCCCGACTGCCAAAACACATTTACCTGTTGGTAATACTGCTGTGCTGAAGCCTGGGGCCCTTGCACCTGTCCAGCCACAGGATCAGCTTGTCCTTTGGTCATGGGCTGCCTCTCATATGGTGCCTTGAGGGCCTCCTGTCCCCCTGGGAGCTTCCCTTGGGCTCTGCAAAGCCTGTCCCGTAACAGCACGATGTTTGGCTGCAATCAGAAAAGGACAGTGAAGGAAGGTTAACTGCACTGCCTGTCACCCAATGCATCACACCAAGAGGCTGACTGGCCACACACTGATGAGCTCTCTCTCAGAAGCCTGCTCTGCTTTATTTGATTGGAATAAGTCTCTTTTCTGCATGAGACATAGGGCCATTGGAACTGCCTTACGTGTGCCTGCCTCCCATCTTGGGCTGCATCATTCCCAAGTCAGCCTGTCTACAAATAGCAGCTGATGGAAGATGAGGGATCAAAAGAAAACCACCAAGTGTCAAGGTACATGTTTCACACCGTGGCTTGCAGGAGGGACAGCTGCCCCTCTGGCAGCCACTAGCTGTAAGGACAAGGGTGTGAAATGAAGAGGGTTAAGAGCAAGGCTGTGTACTGCCAGCTCAGTCAGACCAACGCAGGGAGAGGAGAAACAGCCTGACCATCAAATCCCGAGGTGCATTTCAAATGGCAGACCCACTGGCTAACTGCACTCTCCATGCAGAGACCTTTGCTTTTAGTACACCCGTTCATACAGAGAGAGGAAATAAAAAAACCTGAAGGCCCTGTACCTGGTTGGTGTTTGTAGGGAGGAAGGTCAAAGCTGCAGCAATGCTACCCTGGGCAGCCAGGAGGTTGGCATACTGGCTCATCTTCTCAGCCAAAAGGACCCCCACAGCATTAGAGTCCGCAGCCTGGGTGAGCTGCACGGCTTTGCGCAGGATTACAACTTTCTCTATTAAATCCTGGAAGATCAGAAAAAAAAAAAAAAACCACGAATGAGAACAACAGGGTGAAGCAGGCCCTGGCTAACGACTGTCATGGAGGGCTGTTCCTCAGGACAGTCCTGCAGAACCCCTCTCACCCTACAGGAAGCCCAAGCCAACTGCAGGTTTCCCAGATAGTTACAGATGCACTGAAGGCAAACCTTTCCGAGCATGGGAGATGACAGAACAGCAACTGGCAACCATGTACCAAGTGGCTTCTAACAGCAGAGCCAGCAGCACATCAGGTAGAATTCAAAACCAAAAGGAAAGCTTTTATTAAAGAGGATTTCAGGGCCCTATCAGCACTGAGCATGTCCACCAGAAGAGTATTCTTTCATAAAAATATCTGGTGGGAGCCATGAGAGTGAACGGAAAACATGATGCCCATCACACTATTAGCACTGGGGTGTTGCACATTCGTTTGTAGTATTTAGTAAGTTAGTTCTTAACCATCTTAATCAAAAGGATCTAAACTCCATTGGG
Organism: Aramus guarauna; assembly: GCA_013400195.1. Taxonomy (NCBI): domain Eukaryota; kingdom Metazoa; phylum Chordata; class Aves; order Gruiformes; family Aramidae; genus Aramus; species Aramus guarauna. Next base: position 155,104 of record VXBL01001542.1, on the reverse strand, counting down.
AGAGTTGTCCGTGGTTTTCTAGTTGTTACTGCAAAGATGGTTTTCCTGATATTCACCAGGAATGCTCCATATCTTGCCTTCCTTACACATCCTCAAATACTAGAGTTGGTCTTGGTTGGGTTTCCTCCTAGTGCTAAGTCATACTAACATTTTCTGGTCAGTTTTCTCATCTTTTTCTTACTCACTGTATTATATTGGAACATACTACAAATATTCATTTGCCAATATTAACATGCAATCTTTAAAAATCTTATTACAGATTTAATGACAGTGTACCATGCATAGGATTTCAACCATGCATCACTAATAAGGACTGTTTACTGACTGTTAAATAATACATTTTTGTTTTTCCCAACAATTCAGCACTTCAAAAAAGGCACATAAAAATATATCAAGATAACCAACAGCTGCTACAAGTTTCAGCAATTCCACATCATAGTAAACAAGCAGCCTAATTATGACTTCAACAATATTTTTCAATTTTAGTATCAGAGAGAGCAAAGCAATGCAATCAAAATACAAATTCAAACTAAAGGTAAATCTGTAAATGCAGCCTTCACAATCAAGAGATGGGAAAGTAATTTTGATAATTCAAAACTGGAGAGAGTTAATAATGAAAAGCAAAACTCACATATACACTCCAGTTCCTTCAATTAACTAAACAGACACTGACTGCCAGGTAACATTACTCTAAGTACTTTCTAAAACTGGTCCTTTAAAGGCCCTGAACAGATGGAAGAAAATAAGATTATACTATAAAAAATTATTCCGCAATTGCTTCATTTCACTGTCATTAATTCTATTTCCCCAAGATATCTGCTATATGCAATGTATTTCACTGCTGGAAACCAAACCCTGTATGTGCAATGCCCTAGAGAAGACTCTCAAGAGAGCCTTCCTACAGTTTTCTCTACAGATTTAACTCTAGTTTATTAAGATTTCTTCCCCTGAACATCCAAGCCATCTCTTCCAAAAGTAAAAATGTCCATGTATTCTCCTATTGCAAAACATGCAAGCATTCAAAGCCCCTTTACCAAAACACTCTAAGCCCTACAACTACCCTTTTACACAAAAAGCATACTAGCGTAACTATCCAAAGAACCGAGCAGACATAAGGGCCATCCCATTTCACAACACATTTTCCAGTATCATATTTATGTGTTATTTCTACAAAAGTCATCCGTTCCAGAAGAAAAAGGCTCGCATCCTGAGACACACGCAGCTATTGGACAGCATCAAAGCTCTACACTGGATCATTTGATTTAATAGCCAAATGACTGCAGTATGTTACTTCCTACATCTTTCTTAACATTATTACCAACCTGAAGGGACAAGGGGCTGTTTCCATCCTGAGCTTTGGTCCAACAAGCAACAAGTTTTTCCACGTTGCCGGCACAAATGTAACAGAGACAAGCCTGTGTCTGCAGAAGGCTGTCACCCTCACTCTCCAGCCTGTCACCCAGGAGATCTAGGAAAAACATGAACATAGAAGATGCTGGTGAATCACTTCAGTGATCCCTCCATCACTGCCGAGGCTGGGGAAGCCTGCAATACCTGCTGTGTCTCTGCTGAGCACAGTGAGAAGGGATATTGCCTCTGGGCTGCACCGGTAAGGACATACTCCTGTGTCCAGTGCCAATTATCTCATGGGAGCCCAGGGCACTTCAGAGACAGTTTATGTCACAGCAGCAAGGACTTGTCAAATGCCTGAAAGCTTGAGACACATCAGAGGAGACAGTCTATCTGCTGACACGACAAAGGACAAGAGGCCAGGGTATAATTCTCCCCTCTGTCACCCACTTTTTGCAGTCTCTTGTTTTAGGAGCGTGACCCGAGTGTGCAACTGGTCAAGGAACTGTGATCAGCAAAGCCATAATACTGCTCTGGGCCAACGTGTGCTGAAGTGAGTCATACAACTAGACACTGTGGCTGGTGTCTGAGGGGCACAGGGGTGTCAGGCACACAGCTATTGGCAATATAGTTGCCCTATGGGTTAAACCCAGCCAACTGTCTGCCATGTAGCACACAGGAGGGCAGGCATGCTTGCTGCCTGTGAAAGAGGACTCCTTCCAAGAAGTCAAAATTGCTTTTGGGAAAGAACAGGGATGTTTCCCTGAAATATTTCCACTTGTGTCCCATCCACAAACACTCCAGGACCCTGGTGCCTTGGCTGAGACACCTGTCATATCAACATCGCTGTTACCCATCTGGAAACTGTAAGAGACCAGCAGCTGTGCACTACACAGGCAATGCCAGAACACAGCTGCTCAAAGGTCTGGGTTCTGTGCCCAGAAAAATCAGGGAACGTAGTGAGAACACAGCACCCCAGAGGTTCCTCTCCTCCTCTGCAACAGGAGCAAAGAACTATATTATCCATCAAAGCAGCTACCACGGCATTACAATAGTTTACTGGAAGGAAAACAACCATGGCAGAGTGTAGTTTTGCTATAAGTGGAATAAATGACAGCCAGTTTGTAAAGTGTTCTTACCGCAAAGGGCTGCAAACTCATCTGGCCTAGCATAAGTGAGCACAGCAGCCAAAGCCTCTCTCCAATTCTGCAGATCACAAGACTGCACGATCTCTTTCCAGTTCTTTGTTACCACTGCAGTGATGAGCTAAACCAGGAGAAAGATGACAGTTAAGATCTTGGTAGGATTTCCTTTGTTTTTTATGATACAGTATGATTTGCATCTATTCAAGTGTACTCATCCAGACTGTATCCAGGGTCACAGCAGCTATTGCACTGCAATTCAACTGCTGCACAAGAGTACATTTTACTTCAAAAGTAGTTCCGTGAAGAAAAAAAAAAATAAAAAAACCCCACAAAACAAGGTCAGATAACACACACAGACAGGCCAAACATTCTTGCTACAAAACACACAAGAAAAGAATGCACAAATTTCCACAAGCTGAGATTGCTGCAGAGAGTTTTCAGCACTGTTTTTGCAGACAAAGATAGCATACCAAGTATTTAGCTGTAAATCTTCTACACAATGCCCAGCAAGGGATATGAATTTTTGTTTGTCAAACTGTTTCATTCGGCTTTAAACTCTTGGCCTCAGACTGACCAGTGAGGGGTAGCTGAAAAGGCTGGTCAAAGGAAGAAGTTGGCAGCAGTATCAACCTGAGCTGGCTGCAGTACCCCTGTCCTACACCCACACTCAGTCTGCCTTTCCACAACCCCTCAGAATGAAACTCCAGTTTCTTCTGTCTCAAACTCTGCTTCCGGTTATTGTGCTTCAGACAAAAGCCAGACTTGGCAGCTGTGCTGCTATTCAGTGAACAAAGCCCTTGTCATGCCAAGACTTCAAGGTCAGAAACAGCTGAACAAGCAGTAAGTTTGCAGTCTGGAACCAGAAAAGAAAAAAACCCCACACGTGAACAACAAATGCAAAGTCCTAACTACAAGGTCCCCATTCACTTGTTAGCACAGGCAACTGGTCAGGTCTCCATAAAAATATCTTTTCCAAAAGGACAAACTGCAGTGAAAAAATTTCCCATACACTACAAAATTCCTCTTCCTCTGATTAGGCCAGAGGCATGAAAGGAGCTGGGGGTGGGGGAAGAAATCCTGCAGAGTCTTAATACTTGAAGTTTTCCCTCTTTTCAACTGTCCAGTGAGAAATGCAAATTGTTCCTATCTCAAAATGGATTGCAGGCAATGACCAGCAAAATCCCACTTGCAGATCCTAGCCTGTTGCACTGTGTGCCCTAACTCCCCAACAGACTGTGCTTTGCAGCCTTCAGCCCTGCTCCAGGAAAGCACTTAAACACATGCCCATTTTATAGGCTGCCTTCTGCTACTGCATGAAACACTTTTCTTTTACTGATAAAAAGTAGCCATAAGCAACTTTCTCCCCTCCTCTAAAAGCAGCCATCCTTGCTGAACCAACTGTCCTGGGCTCTTTTAAGGCCACTTCTCCTGTTTCATCCTCCTGGCGCTACCTTCTCATGTCAGTAGTAAATAAAAAAAGATTTGAATAAGCAGCATCAGCAATCCCTAGCACTGCAAAAAGCTGAGAATAATAACAACGAGCTGGTCATAACACACTGTCTCCTAGACAAAATGTGATTGATCTACCCAGGGGATACTTAGCTCTCTTCTGTGCATGCAGTGAAACGAAGCATCGGCAAAATCTGTTGAGACTGACCACAGGCAGAAATCAAAATAATGCTGCTGGCACTGAGCATGGGTCATGTGTGACCTTTGAAATATGTGATAAGGTAACGGACTGAAATGTGTGCTGCTTGAGATATTTATCAGTGAGAATCTACTAGCATATATGCAACTCAGAGACACTGCAGACAAGGTAAAGAATACTGTTCTTGTGTATTGATATCCATGTAGTATGCCTCTTCTCTCCTTATCAATGCATTAAAAAAAGGATAACAAATTCTTTTGCTCTGAGGTCTCATGGATGACTTGAATACTTACTAGCTTCTCACAGAAGTAAACCTATGAAATAGCAAGAAAAAGGTGAAAAAGGAAGTTGCCTACATACATGTTGTTTCTTAAGTGAAAAAACATACCCTGGTAATTTTGCTCTGCATCTTAGCAAAGTACTTTTCCTGTGTCCTAGAAAGCAGCTCTTGTCCGCCTGCGATGGCCAAGATAATGGCGTCAGCCATGCGGTTATCATGCAAGCAGAGATCTACTGCGCTCTCAAAGTTACCCGTCAGCAAAGCCTGGGTAATCAAACCGTCCACATCTGCAACAAGAGGAGTGCATTTTTAAATGATAGCACAAAAGTCACTTAAATATGCAACAGCAGGTGATTCTGTCCTACTGTATAACAGTGTGCAATGTTCTCTGCAAACTAGCCTGCTCCAGGCAGGTACTTACAGGGATGCTCAAGTTCATCTCGAGTCTCAAACACACCATAGTCACAGCCACATTAGGCGGGGCACTGTCAAGCATCACTTACCTTGCTGCAAAGCAAGATGCTAGAGGTCTAAATGACCTCTGAAACATCTACCCTGCATACAGTGCCAGAAACAAAGAGACAGGGGTCAGTGGCTTCTATGTTATTCAAAATCCCCTGGGAGTTTCTGTACAAACAGTAACGTTAGCACTTCATGCCTGATGAAGTGTGTGTTCTTTTATATCAGAAATCACTCAGAGTAGCTGCATTTCAGCTATGGGGTATACGAGTGCTATATATTTCCTTTCCTTCCCTAAAGGACCTAAGGAAGCTGTACTTCCAAATGCCTCGAGACTGCTGTGAAATTAATTAGTTAATTTCTAATTAACTAGAGGTAGAAGCAAGTCATGATTAATCCTTTACAATCTGTGCAGAAATTGCCTTCTGAATGGAACACCAGCATCAACATCAGTATTTATAAATAACAGCAGATACAATGATATCAAGATCAAGTGTTTTTTTACCTCCACTAACAGAGATGTTAAAGGTCCTCTTTGCAGATCCCAAGTCTTCAGTATCTTGTTTATGGTCCTTCACCCTCTAAGAGAAAGGAAAAACATAGTTTTTGAGATTATGTAAGCACTTGGCATATACATGCACACTTAAAAAAAAATATGGCTCTTGCACTACAAGTTCATGATAGACTTCAGACTACCAGTCATGTAAGAGATCATTAACTTGAAGGGAAGAGTACCCCTGTCATTTGTTAGAACATTGTTTCACCACACAATAATCAACTTCCCCTGGTGTCTGCACAAAGCACCTCCTAAGCACAGTGAGAAAGGCCAGGGCTTATCAAAGGACCTCCACTGCATGTAAACACACCATTATAAAATCAACGTTCTGAGAGATCAGTGTGGACCATTTTTTAAAATGGATGCCATGGGGAAAAAAAAGCACTGGAAGCCCCTAATTTCTAAAGGGAAGGCAAAGCACAAGTGTGCATCCTTAGATATCACAAATACCAGCAACCAGACACCTAAATCCTGGGTACTGACTTGCACACATAGATCCGTGCCCACATACACACCACCCCCTCAAAGCAGATCAGCAGCCAAAACCACAAAAAGCAGAAACCTTTTCCCTTCCCTCCTCTTTCAACTTCAACTCCTAAGAACAGTCTACCATAATGCTACCTGTGTTTCACTTTGTTCCACTCTGACTTTCAGCTCATCCTTACACCCTGCACTAGGCATACAGCCTAGTTTAATTAAGCAGAACACATGAACATGTTTAATTTTCAACACAGAAGTCCAGCATGGTCCACATAAACTTAAGCACTTTGCACTCAGTACAGGAGTGATCAGCAGACAGAAGCTGCTTTTTTATAAAACTCCTCCAGGAATTTAGATACAGAGCATTTCCTGCAAGTACTTGGATTTGGGAATTAAAAAAAAAAAAACCAAAACAAAACCAAAACCAACGCATTTCAACAATAAAAAAAATAATACGAAGAGAGAAGTCTCTCTCCACCATCATTTATTCACAGCACAGCCTAAGAAGAATACAGAAATTGTTCCACAAACTGGGTCCTCTGTCATAAGCCAGTGTGCTAGTACATGCAGTGGGATTTCAAGAGTCTGCTGGGAACACCCTGCTTTTGTGCTGATCGGTGAAACTGCACTTCACAGTACAAACAAGCACACAGTCAAACAAGAACAGGCATTTGGGATGGGGAGGTAAGTTTGAAACAAGCTTTAAGTTTGGCTTATGAAAGGAGGTAGCAACTGGATAATTATTTTGCTGTCACATAATGCATGATGCGTGTTTGGTATCAGCTGAGAGCATGTTGTGACTATCACAGGAATAATGTGCCCATGCAGTTACTTTATGTATGCGACAGCACTCCCCAACGCATCATCAAGTAGCTTCAGGCCAATCTCACAAATCTTTACTATACATGTTGGTAGGCTAAGGTCACATTTGGCTATGAATTCTCTCCTGAAAAAGATATTTGTTATGAGACATCTAATATCTTCACGATTGCATACAGAAAAATCCTTATGCAGTCAGATACGCGTGTCTGCCACTACAGGGTCTAATGAATTAACATGCAATCAAACACCTAACCTAAGGAGAGCAATCTGTTTTGGTGTCCTTAACAGGCTGTTATATGGAGTCAACAAGTGCACCACTCCAATATGCATGAGCCATAAACTACAATCCTCATCTTCACAGACAACTGCAGACAGGCACCAAGCACTGGGAACATAGGTAGTTTTGGGCTAACAGCTCAAGTTTTAACCCAAAAGGGAAAAGCCTCACATGGCAGAGGCTGGGTCCTTAGTTCTAATTATAGTCCTGTCCCCATATTTAAAACACAGGGCTGAAAACAATGCTGCTCAAATGGACAGAAATGAACAAAAGCTGTAGGATCCCAAAGGCAGACATGGTGGACTACAAACTGCCTGTGATAAGCCTGGTTGAACTGTTGCAGCAGATGTTCCTAAGGCAGCTAGCTACCAAAGCTACTTGCTGCTCAGGTGCAAAGGGGATGGATGGCACTGTGCTGTTGGTGGGAACAATGCAGATAAACATTCCCCCTCTCCTCCAGCACCACAGCTGCATCACTGCAAGGGGTTATACCTAGAAACAGGGCAGTGATGATCTGACGGCTTGGTAAAAATCAACTAGACAGAGGGAAGAACGGAATGAGGAAAGGGAGGGGTAGAAGAAAAAAATGCATGACAGTTGTTGCAGCAGATCATTTAGTACGTGTTAGGGAAATGTCAGAGTGAAAGTTATGGCAGAATAGAGTCCTTGAGTTTGGTGCCAACTGGACTGTTACAAGAAGAGATTGTTCTTCATTGCCACCACAATCTATTCACATGATGTCTGAGGCTGATGAGAAAATCTCAAGCAACTTAACAAGACCTCACATTTTATTCATTCTAAATAACTTCTTTTATTTCCATATATCCTCAGCACCAAGAAAAGCCAACAAGATAAAATGCCCTTAATAGTAACAATGTAAATACACAGGAGGTCAACAGGGTTAGTCTAGAGGGCTACAGATACCTTCTCCAAGAACTGCTCCTCTGTAGCCTGGCCTTTGTCCCCTTCATTCAGCACAGATTCATCAGATTCTGCAGGAACCTTCAGCAGAGAGAAGATGCCATAAAAAAACAAGCCAGCAAAAGAGGAAGAAATATTTCACACTGCAGAGTATAGCCACCTTCCCACCAACAAAAGCCAGAACCAGACTGCAAATCACAGAAATGCATTGTCAATATATGCTTGAATACAACAAATACAGTAGAGGCCCTCCACTTCCTTGCTCTTTGTTATTACACAGTACCTTGTGCTATTTTCAACTTAACTGTCTGAAAAAATGCAGCAAAATTTTTCTTTCCTGTTAGGCAACTACAGATGACATCCAAAATGTCTACAGCACAAGAGCAATGCAGTCCCCCTGTTATAGTCTCAGGCCACTGCAATTACTATAGGCAATGCCTGAACCGATTTATCACTTTTGCAGGGAAGTGTTACAGGATCACACGCTCAGTCCTGCTTTTTTTAAAGCTTGGTGAAGGTGCTGCTCTTGAAAACAGCTGCCAGGCAGCAAGATTCTGCCCTACCTCACAGGCAGCACAAAGTGTGACAGTGGGCAAGACACAGCCACCAAAAAGGAAAGGTGGAGGGACATCACAGAGACCCTGAACTAAAACCTGTGACTGAGAGCCCTTAATTGGGAAAGCGGGGGGACATCCGAGTGGCAAACAGTGGTTGTGTGGGGGCTTGTTTGTTTGTTTGTTTTAAGTACCTTCATATAGGAACTTGTTATATGCTGGGTTATTTGTGACTGACTTTAGGACAGCTACCAAGCAGAAAGAAGAATTAGTCTTACTTTGCACATTACCATGGCATTATAAAACTAAACACAGAGTTGTACACGTGTTTGCTTACCTCTCCCAAGTCACCATCTGCAAGACCCTCTTTATTCAGAGCACATGTAATCTAGAAAATAACCAAGATTTAAGTAAGTGTCCTTCTATTTTAAAGAGGCAGACCTCTCAGATTGCAAAACTGGCAGATGTGGCTAATCAGTTACTTGCAGAACACTTAAATGAAACTAAAGACATTTCCTTCCCCAGCCTGGCAATGGATTTATTGCTAAGCCCCCTGCACCCCAAGCTCTGATGCAAACAACAAATGCTCTATGCCTTAAAACCTTTAATTGTTAACTCGAGGGCCTCAAACCTCACTAGAGCTGAGGGAAACCACAGTAATAGTATCAGAGCATGCAGGACAAACCCCTCTGTCTACACTGGTTACGGAAAATGAAGCAGTGACAATCCTTGTGGAGCAGGAAGCCTGTACAGAAGCTGTGGTTTCAAGCACAGCAGGCATATGGCTGTGGGCTAGGATTTTCTACAGTGCAGAAGAGTTAAAATGTCCAGCTTCTACTGCTTTGCAAAGCAAATCATGACTCCAGATTCAATTAGGGCCCTCAAAACCACAAATTTAATGTGTAGATTTTAGAATACATGCAGAAAAAAATACTAGTTCAGCATCTGGGAGCCTGGGTTTCCTAATACTGCTAATGTTATCTACTGCTTTTAGTATTGCAGGCTTTATTTTACCTTCGTAGGCTGGTTTTCACAAAAAACTGAGCTCAAATTGCTGAGTTCTTTTTCTTTTAAAGCTTTAGTTTACAATAGAAAGGAGAAATCCAGGACTTGACTTGCATATGAGAATCGCAGGTTTTAAGAAGATAAAAACCAAAACACCATGTTCTTAGCAGCTTATTCCAAGAAGCTGAAATCTGTGACACTTTTTTTACTTTCCTTACCCTACCAGTAACATGAAAACAAGTTGTGATTTAGTGCATTTATCATCTGGGTATCACAGATTTTCAGACAAGCTGCCCTGTACTGTTTCTTGACACTACAAAACATGGATTCAACTTTAACGTGGAATGCTTTGTTGAGAAACAGCTACATGAAAACATGGCCTTGCAGCTCCCCTCACCTATTCCTCACATACTGAAATAAGGGAGTAGGCACAGCATTTCAGGCTACTCAATTCAGCTACACCCGTTTTCCCAGCTTCTCCCCATGCACAGGGCATATCAAACCCAGAGCAACAGCAACAACGTGCTCCAGTCTGCATGAGGCTGCTCCACAGGACCACTACTCACTATCAACTGGATATTCTAATTGAGATCTGCTTTTCAAAAACAGGATGGCTCTTGCTGTGCTTGCCTTTGACTCATGTAACAAAAATTTAGAAGCTGAGGACAGACAAAACCATGATTTTTTTTCTGTAATCATAAGTTTGCCCTGAAGGCCTTTCAATTCATAACCATAATGACATTTTTATGGAGCTACCCTATGAAAATAAAACCATTAGTTTGATACATTGAAAATGAGCCAAACATTCAAATCCACTGAACTAGAACTGAAGAAATACTACACAGTTCCTGGGTACAGCACTGAAAGCAATGAAGAGCCAAAATGCACAGCAGGTATGACCCTGTAATATTGAGATAAGAATCTTCCAACTTTGAAGAAAGCTGTATACTTAAGATATGCAAGTTGCTTCCTGGTAATCCAAATTTTACCTTTCCAAATATAAGTAGGTTTGATTTTTTTTTTTTTTTTGTAAAAATGAATGGCATCCAACACAAAGAGAGGACTATTCTAGGCTTCCCAAGATAGTTAATAAAACCGTGAAGACTGCTTATATGTTCTTCAACCAGAAAGCCTAAAACCAGATGAGATTCCATGATGCTACAATAGAAGGATGTCACATAAGTTACATGAATAGCTTGAACCAACAAATATCAAACCTTCTTGATGGGTGAGAATTTCGGATCATCATTGGACAGTCAGATGTAGACACACATCTGAATTCTGCTGCCTGTTCTGAAGTTTGCATTGAACATCCATATTGCAAGAAGATGACATAGCTAATACAAAAACCCAAAGCAAACTGCTTGCTGTAAGAATTCTGAAGCTACTCAGGAGATGTTTATCCAGCAAAAATTTAAAGAGCAGGGGAAGATTTCTAGTGTCCTTTGGAACACAGGAACTCCTTAAATAACACAACTATTCAAGTCAGCCATGTTTAAGCAGGCTGCAGCACCATGGGTAACAGCTGTGTTATGGCTATTAGGAGAGCTGCAGCACTGACAAACACTATCTGCTGGGAAACACACTGAAAATAACGTATAAAAATGTTTATTGTATTGAATAGCCTGTGGATCCTGATAATTGCTCTTCCAGTCCCACTGGTAAATGAGTACTTCAATCATACATGGCATCATCAACATTTTAGGCTGTACTCTGCACATCCATCCATCAGTAAAGCATTTAACACAATCATAGCTTTCAGGCACATTTACCTTCTTCCTCAGATCATCTTTCCTGTATCCCAAGAGCTCAAGGTATTTAACACGTGAATCTTCTTCAAAGTTCACCTTTAAAAAAAACAAAGATTAAAGAATATATTGCAATTCACAATTTTTCATTTTCTCCCTCACTGGCTTTTTACTTGACTGGCACAAATTACCCAGCAAGAGCTAGTGACTGTGGAGATAAGAGTGTAATAAAGAGAACTGAAAAGGTCTTGCAGGTAGGCAAGACTTCAATCTGGTTGTTGTAGGTGAATAATCTGCTCATCTGCTTTACTTAGAAACCTCAAAATGTTCATAGTGAGCAGTGAAAAGCAAATCTAAAGTTGTCCTAAATCTTTATCCCTTCTCATCAGCTCCGTGCACAAAGATGTACTGATGGGGGATGTGAAAAAACACAGGACACCTTTCCCTAAGCCTTGGCTTCTGCCATGATTTCTCACAAAGAACCCTTGCTCTCTTCTGGTGGGCCGCCTCCAATGACAGGGCCTATGCATGCTATTCCCACAGCCTACACTTAGTTTCCAGCATTTCTTCTGCTAAAACACCATAATGTGCAGAAGAAACTATTTCTGCACTGGCTTTCCAAGTCAGCGGGGAACTCCTGAACTGCTGTTATCTTGTTACCTTTAAGAAGGCCCACACGTTTTTCTCAAAGTCAGCCTGGGCCATGTCGATTTTCTTCTGGCAGTAGCTGACAAAGCCTTCGGACTGCACAGCCTCCTGCAGCTGGGTCGAGCGGTCCAGGAACTCCTTCTCTGTAACAACCTGGCTCACGTAGACATGGTGACGCTGCTGCTGCTCAACACCTGGCTGCTGCTGAGACTTGGCATTCTCGAATGTAACCAGCTTGCCTCCAAACTGGAATTGAGGCACACATGCAGTATGTAAAAATACAATTATACACTGAAGTGTATATGAAGAAGTATGTGTATATGTATACATGATTTTATCTAGCGTATATATGCTTATTGTTCAATTGACAAACATTCCTGACCAACTCATTGGTTTGTGGTTGGTTCTTTTTTTACTGCCACCCTGTATTTCTATGCACATAAAGAGCTTGCTGGATAAGTGGGCACACATTTAATAAGATTTGTGAGCGCAGCTACTCCTTTGCCTTTTTTTCTCAGGCAAAAGACTGACTAGAAACTGAGAACTGGAGCTGTGAGTCTGTACAGTGCCCAACATAAATGGAGTATCTCACAATATTGCAATGTAATTACCAAAGAAACCTATGCATCCTTAAATAAATGCTCAAGTATGATGGCTACCCTGCTCTTGGCAGGCTGTTTATCAGTCAAAAGCCTACTGAAAGATGGGCAGTAAGTTATGTCATCATTTGAAGAGAAGTAAAATCAACAGAAGAAAAAAAATTAGTAGGGGCTTATAATACTATTTCATTATATAGATCTAAGTTAATTTACACAGGCCAGTCCAATAAATTACAAAGTCGGCATTACAAAAAGCAAAACCTAGCCAAGTAAAAGACTGACAGCTGGCTCCTGGAAAATGAGGATGAGTAATGGAATAAACACCATCAGTCAGTGGCTAGGCAACATAATTTCTCTTTGATGGGAGAAAATTGCATGTAATTTGTGTATCAGATCGTGAATAAGCAGACATACGATGCTGAAAATTGAGCACTATTTCAACAAAGAAATCCATTTCAAGTGGACAGGCTAAAATCTTCAGGAGATCCCTAAGAAAAGGCCTGTGGGTCTAGAAAATAAGCCAAAGGTGGAGCCAAAGAGCAGACTACTCTGCCCTCACAAAAAGCAAGGCCTTGCCACCTTCTCACCTGGCTCCTTTGCAAATCAACCAGCCACGGATGAGCCTTGCTACAGTGACTCCTGCTACCTTGATCAGAGCTAACCTGAGTATTCTCCACGGCACTCACTTACATAATAGCTTTGACCTGCACTCAAGTATCAGATACTTGCCCAGTTTGATCCCATTACCCCCTCCCTGTGTATATTTGTTTATTCCAAAGCAAGCACTACACAGAAAAGCAAAGCCCTGATCTCAAAGCAGAAACAAAAAAATGCCTGTTGTCAACACAACACCACCTTGTTTCCTTTTCCCAAGCATTTTTGTCATGCTTTTGCTGGCCTGCTGTCCCAAGTGCCCAGTCTGGAAGCTGCCGCAATTATCTCCCACCACGATGACAAATGAGTTCTCTCAAGGTGAAGCACAATGTTGAACTGTTCCTAAAGTGTTTTGCAGGTGGCACCATTATTTCCCTCCCTACCTGGCCAAGCATGCCCAGCCTTGTCTCACACTTACCGAGAATGATGCTCCCACGGGTCGCCGGATCCATTTGGGTGGTTTCTTTAGGGGCAAAACAACACTCTGAGGGGCAGTCTGCTGGGGAAGCTGCAGGGGCGGGAGGGGCTGTCCTGTACCAAATGGATCGAGGTTCCCAAAAGACGATGAAAGCTTCAATAACAGAAGGGGGGAAAAAACAAAAGTGACATAACTCCAATAAACTAAACATAAGCATTTATTTGCACCAGGTTGGTACTCCTGCAAGCAAGGCTGCAGACAGCCACTGGACACTTCCTATAAGTTTTATGTTTCCCCCCCGTCCCCCTTTCTGTCCATATTCTTAGCTGAACACTTCTCAATACCTGGTCAACTTGCTTTTGCCTCAAGCCATCTGTGCTGCCTCCCATGATGGAGTAAATGCTGATTCGTCCATCAAATGAAGCTGCAGACAAGACAGCAGGATTCCTGGGACACCACTGGATATCAAAGCACCACTGTGTGTTCGTGGGCAACTCATACAGCACCTGGGTAGCAAAAACAAGTCCAGCAAATCAGTGCTTCTATGAAGCACCACATCCAACAGCAACAATTCTCCTGCCTGCCCTGAGATTGGTCTGCTCTTCTTGGTCCCTAGCAGCCTCCACATCACTGTGCGCACTAACAGCGGGCAAACCCTGACAATTGCCAAAGTGGAGCTTATCACACACCACTGCTTCATTTCCTTCTCCATCCATTAAATCTTCTGTCTAATCCACACAGGATAATACAGGCAGGCAGGGTTTGTCTGTGCTGTCCCACTACAAGCTGTGAGCTGCTGCTGATAGTCATGCTAGCTCATTCAGAGCTTATCTGGGTATCTCTACACGCTACATGGAGACATGTCCAGGCTCCAAAGTAAGTCTGCTTTCACAAGAAGAGGGGAAAAGTTAAAACCTGCACGCCGGGCAGACGGACTCTCCTGCCCTCGAACAGACAAGCCCACTACTGCAGCAGACATTAAGCCATAAACTAGGAGAAACTCAAACAGCAAAATGCTAACTGCCTCACTGTCTCCCAGGAGACTATTTTTTATTTTTAATAAAACCACGTAGTAAGATTCATCCACATGCAAAGCCTTCCTAACAGCACAGGATCCAGATCAGATAATTCATTTACCATCCCACAGCTTTTGCACTTTTGGTCCAATATCTGAATTTTAGAAACACTTCTCACTCTGTCCTCCAGGATTATTGCCTTCTGGAGGCAAGGAGCCCTCCAATGTGCCTGAAGCCCTTCCCATGGTCCAGGGACAAACACTCAAGTTGTCTGAAAAAAGGACTTGCATCCCCTTTAAAATGTATCTCCAGGCCCAAAAGGTGGAGTGGGAACACATTCGAGTGGCTCTCACTGATCTGCTTCTATTGTAGTAACCTACAAAATCCTTCTGGTCTGAATAAGAGTCCTTACGCTTACAGAGGGGAAAAAGGCAATTGCAACAGTAATCCAGCCACATCAGGCCCAAACCAAGAGAGCAGGAAGAGAATACTTAGTTTAAGTGGGGCCATTTCTATCCCTTATGAGCAGGGATCTTACTACTTAGCAGGAGAGCAGCAGTAAGGACAAACGCAGTATCGGCAATACTAGGAAGGAACCCTGCACCACCAGAACAAGCTCAGAAGGCACACATACCAAATAAGTACACAGAATAGGGAAAACATCCCACAGAAGCATCATTCTCAGGAACACAAGCACACCAACACCTGCTTTGCACGTGCCACTGAACAGAAATTTTTTAAGCACAATACCTCGCCTGTGTTAGGGTTGGAGCAGAGAATTTTAGCATCCTTCCCACAGCTAAGTAGCAGCTCTGAATCCGCCATACTCCAAGCAATGGCCAATATACCCCTGCGTGAAAAATCACAACCAAAAAAAGTTTAATGTAAATGCAAAATGGCGATAAAAAAGCACATTTGTAAGTTGACTTTCTACACTAGCTGAGAATTCCTCCTCAAAATGCCCTGCCCACTCCTTACTACAAGAGGAGAAAACTTTAATGTTATCAGCACTTTATTTATGAAATAGGTGCTTTCCATTTTTTGCATGAAGAGGTATAAAGGTGCGGCCGTTGTATCTGAAAATTAAATGCAACAGTCATGTGGGAGAACCTGGACACCAATGTAACAAAATGGTTTGTTTGCCTGCAGTATCATTAATGTACAGTATGCAAACCTGTAGGTAAGGTCGGTGACTATGAAGTTTGTCAGCTTCTTTTTATTTGCAGGAGATTCAAATCAGCAGAACCACTGGCAGCACTTTTGGCAGATGCCAAAACACAAACTTATTGCTGTTCACTCTCCTTAAATCAAGCACTGGTTTGGGGCAGTAAGGAAAGTTTCACCAACAATTGAGGAGGGACGAGAATTTAACAAAATTTTTCCTTGAACCCAAATTTAAGGCTTTTAGGGGACTGAGTGGCAGAGAGACTATGCCTGTCCATGTGTGAGGATGTGCCCAGGTGTACCTTCAGTCCCTTACTCAGGCAAAATAAACTACTATTAACTCTTTGCACTTCAGCTCTCTCTTCTTGAAAGGCACAGAAACAAACTAGTAGCTTCACTGTTTCAGCAAGATGTTTGGGGGTTTTGTTCGGTTTTGTGTGTGTGGGGGTGTTGTTTGTTTGGTTGGTTTTTTTTCATTTTATTTTGGGGCCTGTTTCTTTCAAACCAGCACACCCCAAAAAGGCACAGAGTTGCTTGTCAGCAAGCCACCATATAACACTGTCTGCTGCTGGAATCACCACCTCCAACTAAGTGAACCTTCAAAGAAAACTGAGCAAGAAGCGAGATGTACAAACTAGTACGCAGTTACCAAAAGTGCAAACACCATGAAGCAGCAGGCTACATAAGACTCGTACCTTGTATGGCTTTCCAAAACACGAAGTGGTGAGGAGGCAAATCTTAAGTCCCACATCTGAATCACAGGCAACCTGTCATCCTCCGAGGCCAAAACCATCTGGGTAGCAACATCAGGGTGCCACGCCAGGCCTGAGCAGTGCATCTGAGGGATAACGTTGTGCCACAGCATAAAATAACTAAGCAGCACTAAAGACAACTAAAGACTAAAAGACAACTAGCCTAAATATGTCTACATGCATGGTAAAACACTGTTGTGAGGGAATTTACAGCTGTTTGTGGGCATTATTTCTGACTGCATTCAGATTGGGATACTCTCCTTGTTTCCAAGGGTGAGGAGACATGCAGGTCGTTTCTCAAGATCTTCTCAAAGAGATGACTTTGTGCTGCCTTGTTCGCAATCCTATGTTTTAACATAAGAACAGTATAAAGCCCTCTGTACAAACCTTCTTCTCTTGTATTTTTACTGATATTTTCATAAAAGTCATCATTAGGTAGAGGTTATTGTCATGTGAACATGTATCACCAGACTACAATCACATGAAGTCAGCCTACTGTGCTGCTGTCATGTTAAGCAAATACATGAAACACTGAGAGTTACAAGTTATCGGAATAAGAGTGCAGTGACCAAGCAGTTGCTTCAGGAGCACCCATTTGTAAACTTCATTTTGAACTCTTGCTACATCTTCAGAGTTTGTTATAGCAACATTCAATTTAAAATATGAAGAATTATATAAATGCATGACTCTCCACAAGTTCAACAGGCTCTTATTTACATTTACACTGCCTGTGGAGCAGGTAGTTGTAACTACAAGGCAGTGTCCCCTGTAACCTGCTCAATGGCAACACTCTTTTGTGGCACTCTCCACCACAGAAGCTGCCTTCTCCAAGCTCAGCTGCAGCCTGCTCCCATTTCCATGTCCGTATCAGCAGAAGCACAGGCCCCAGCTCCATCAGTCAAGGTCCTGTCAGGGCTCAGCCCACCTGTCATACCAAGGAGGAAGCCCTCTCTGCCTGAATGCTAACTAATGACATCACCTGCTCTGCAAAACTAGATGTGCTCACCCAGAGCACATCAGCTGCAACCTCACCTCTCCAGCACACAAAACATGTGATTTCTGACTAGCTGAATAAAATCTTTCTGTGGTAGTCCCAAACAGATGAGTAATGGCTTTGTCCAAACAAACTTATTACTCTAATAGGAAATCTGAGTGCCTTGCTTCAATCTGCATCTGCCTATTTTAATTTAAAATGCTGATAATCCCTCTGCATATACATAGCCTTTTAAGAAAAAGCATTAGATATTTAGTATGTCATATAAAACTGGGCCAGACACCGGTATCTTTATGTCACATAAGAAGGGGTGCTACAACCTGTCCCCACGTGCCAAGAGGCACCCCACACCTCTCCACAAGCACCCATGCAGCCACACAAGAGCTAACTCACCCGGTTATTGTGGTCACTGACTTTGATGATGGGTTCGTTCTTCCTGAGATCCCACACCGTAGCTCGGCCACTAGGGCTGGCAGACGCCAGGATGTGCTGGACTTGCCTGTTCCATGCAATGCAGCTGATATCCTCAAGAGGCTGTCACACACACAGAACAGCCAGTCACAACCTTTCCAAATAGAAGACTCAAAACCTGCTATTTTCAGGACTTGCTAAATGACAAATCTGCAAGGAGACTCATCCCAGGTACTGCATGTGTTTTGGTTTCCTACGTACATGCACTGTAGGGTTGAACGCCTGAAAACCCCTATTTAAAAGCTGATAGTAATTCTCTGTAATATCTGCATTTTCTGCTTTACAGTATAAAACATTACTCACTTGAAGACTAAGTACAACTGCCTTCAATAACAGAAAATTACTCCATGAAAGTATATCTGGGTATATGAACTGCCCTTTTTGCCTTGGATTATTAGGTTTTGATTTATCAAAAAAAAAAAAAGAAAAAAAAAGTTGCCTGAAGAATTCTGTGGGGTTTTTTTTACCCACCCCACTTATTTTTAATCTGAGAATTGAAAGCAATGTTAATCCAGTCCATGTTACACCATTATTTCCAGCTGTCATTAAGCATATGAACTAAAATATTTCCCAGCCTAAAAAATTACTATTAGACATAAAAAAATCCTATACAGACTAAACAAAGCATTCAAACCCACAGAGTTTAAACTAAAAATCTTTAAACTGAAGATTACTTCTCATTCTATTTCCTCACTTTGTTGTCTCCAAATTATCATACAGTAATAAACGTATTTTCCAGTAACCACAAACTTCTTGTGCAATTTTCTAACAGCTACAGAAACTTAGAGGTATTGAAACAACTTCCTCCCATTCTTTATCTCCTTCACAAGACACAAAGTACAAAAGGTTATTGCTTTTCCCCACAGATCTTTAAGAGACACAGGCTAAACACTGGACCTTATGTGTAGCAACTAAACACTCCTGAAACTCACCAAGGTAACTGCCAAACCTACTGCCTCATCTTCTGCCTTCTCAGTAGCTTCTTTTTATCTTCCTCCTATTTTCCTCAATCTGTCCCTTCACAATCTTCAGATTCATGCATGCAGTAAAATATACAGAGGAAGGACTAGAAGACGTGTAATGGTTACGGATATTTAAAAAATGGTAACCTGAGAGGCTTGGCATGTTATTACCTGTTGCTTGATAAAGTGTGACATTCCTCAAAGACTAAGGGGGATACTTTAGTTTTCTCTGGCCAAATACAGTTTTTTTTAAAGTAAAATCCCACCACATGAAGATGTGAATCAGCTGCTTGTACAGCCAGTCAAAACTGCAGGTCTGTTGTGGATAAACATGACTGCGCATCCAGGGAAGTTCTGCTGCATGGGAAGCAGAACAAACCACTCATTGCATGGACCTGTGCATGCTAGCACTTAAAGGCACAGCAGGAAACTACACTCCAGGGGCTAGAAAAACGGCAGCATCCAGTCACCCTTGTAGGATCTGGACAAAATGTCACAGCCAGACCCAAAGTGTGGCAGAACAGCACTGTCATGACTGACTTCCTTCCAGAAGTGTTCACTGAAAGCTACCTATGCTGCCACTCAGAGAGTACTGTCCTTAAGGACATGGGCTCCTGCCATATGCTTTAAGCCACAGGCCTGTCACAAGCAAAAAAGTATCTCAAACTCCACAGTCTAATAAGCACATTATAAAAATTAAGTACCAATAGAAGGTCTACTTTTGTTGGCCTTCAGGTAAGCCACTGGAGAACAACATGCAGGAACGTATTTTTCTTTATTTTGATATAGAGAGATCTATTGTACCAGCACTTAAGGACTGTACCTAACGTCGCCAGAAATGCAGCTCATGGCTAACTAGAATTAACTGCTACCCCAGTTAGACTTCAAAAGGCTTCCATCCCCCCAGAGAGCTTTAAAACTGTAGATTTCAACTTAAGTGACATGCATATTTTTTCATTAGTCTGCTCTGCAATTTTTTGACAAATACAAATCTGGTACCTGTGTCTTCACTCCTGGTGTCATTGGTGTGGCAAAATTGTTCAGGTCCCAGATATAGATTTCAGACTCGTTAGCACCAGAAGCCACTAGATTAGTCTGTAAGACACATTAATAGATGTTAAGAGTATTTTCAGCATCAGCTTTCACAGTCTTAGCTGCTGGGAGGCATCAGATCCACAGACTGCGCCAATTTCTCCTATCAGCTCAGGATATAATCTTTGGCTCACACAGAGCAGCTTAGGGAAAAAAAGCAAGTTTTTTTGATATTGGAGGCAAGACTGAGTTAATTAAAAAAATCCAAACACTGAACTAGACTGACATGCCAAGATCAAAATTCCCATTTTGTGGAGTGCTCCTCCACTGCATGACAAACACCCACGAGGAGACTGCAGGGACAGAGCCATGGACAAGCAAGTGGAAAGCAGTGTCACTTCTGGGAGAGGAGAGACAAGAAAGCAGTGCTGCAGCTACCTCTGCCACAGAGTTTTGTTCTAGGCAGACCAGGACACATGGTGCTGACTGGAAGGAGTGTGGCATTTGTACCTCCAGCAGTGGACAGCACCCTGCCCACAGAGAGCACAACCATCCAGAGCAATCCCACATCTGGGATGCCGAAGTCCAGGCAGGGTGATGTGAGACAAGGGCACCAAGTGCCCATTGATCACATCCCATGGCTGGTGACAAGCCAGTATCAACTTCATAACAGGCAGAAAGGGAAAGGAAGCGATCCAGAGAGGACACAATGAACACAGGGCAGCCTTGCTGAAAGCAAGTGTGCAGGGACAGAAGTGCTATTTAGGAAAAATTCAGCTGAATTCTCACATAGCTGGTGGGGACAAGGAAAAACCAGCCCACTGCATCTAGAAGGAAGTAAGTAAACGCTCATCAATAATGGCAGAAAGCTTGTTGGTTTTGAGAGCTCTTCTGCTAAAGAGGCCATGTTGCCATGTTTCCTGTTCTATCTCCTCTTTCCAAGCAACAATACTTAGAGGTCTTGAAGACAGATCCTACCCAATCACCAAAGGAGATTCCTGTGACATCAGGTTTTAGGTAACATGAGCGTGATTGGCACAGTACTCGGGAGCTAAAAAAGGAGACTGGCTAAAAACACAACAGAAGACCACCTCTACTTTACACGTAAGCTGAGCTAAAAAGACCCACTTAACTGACGACAAACTGACAAGGGGAAGGAATGAACCTTAAACTCTTTCACTCCCCATCCTGAAATGCCAGGGACAGGTTTTTCCTACTAAATACAGACAGTCAAACATCAAACATTATTTAGTTAATGCTTTTCAGGGAAGGAAAAAGGGACAGAAACATTTAAGGTTACAAATTATGACAGGTAGAAGAATAACAGCAGAAAACCAACCTGGAACATGTTGACATCAAGTGCTCTTACTGGTCCTGTGTGCTTGTCTTTCTGGGCAATTATTACTTCAGTGTCTCCAGCTATGATTTTGGCTGGGTCGTAAAGAATGACATTTCCGTTTTCACCCCCAGCAATCAGAACTCCAGAGACTTGCTCACCCAAGGTCATGCTATGTGGCCCCCAGATCAGCTTGTGGTACCTGTAAGACATGGAGGTTCCCACAGTCTACAACCATCCACATACACCAATGCACCCCATTTTGCTCATCCCACCTAAAGCCTCCAGACTGCTGCTAACAGACAGAGCAGGCACATCGGAGAAAAAACACTGCCTGCATTTCTCCTTAATGACGAGCCTTTGTCCTTAGAACCCCTTCCATCAGAAGGGTGTGTCCCAGTTCTGCTTGTTATTACAACATGCACAACCAATAACATATCCAGGCTGCAAAATCAGGTAAGTGCTCCCAACTGCACATGATTTTGAGCTCACCTTTGCAAAACTATAGGAGTAATCAAAGTAAGGATCTGTAAGCCCATCCAACCACAGCCTGGAGGTAAGCCTCTGCTACTTGTGAGCAACTCTTCATACAAGAGAGAAAAAAGGCAGAACTAGAAAAATTCCAAATCCTTTTCCATATCCATGCTTCTGGATGTGGGTTTCATCTGCTGTACCGGAGGCTCAGCATTCACATTGCAAACAAGTGTCACTTGACCACAATCTATTTTCCAGACTAAATCAAGAGGAATTAAACATACTTCCAAAAATGAAGTATTTTTACACCACTGTGGCCGTCTGCAAACACCCAAATTTCCTTCAACTGAGTGAACTTGCTGCATAAGCAAAACAGCATTCCTGTGTATTCAGCCATGCAAAGAATGAATTTCTTTGTGTCACATATCAGCTCTTATGCAAGCAGAAAGCAAACCCACATTGACTGGAAGGTGGCAAGGAGTTGTCACCAAGTAGCATTCACCATGCTATTATTAACCTCTTCTTTATCTCTGAACAACTTTCAAGTAATTTCTTTAAATCACAGCAACTTCAGCATGATAGAATACATACTGCAGAAAGCTAGACAAAGAGCATATGCTGGGTGAGAAAAACTGTAACAGCCAAGTGCTCAGATTACAGTGGGGGCTCACCAAAGAATGATGCTACAAATGGAAATTGGTCTGTGATACCAGACAGACCCTTTCCCTGGGTATGGTTTTCATACTTCTGCACCTAACTATGCAAGGTTACAAGAAGTGAAGCGACTGACAGGGTTGTCCAGGCATTGGTAACCAGCATGATTCAACAGGACTTAAGATAATCCAAAATGAAAGCAGAAAACAAGGAACAAAAAACAAAGTTAACTGTGCAATTACTTTCCTCTTGCCCTTTGCTCTTTCCAAGATAAAGTATGGCTCTATAAAAGCAGTGGAAAACTTTTCTTGGAAGACAATTAACAAAGCTTGTTGCAGGATTTATCTTTTGTGAGTTTAATCACCTGGACATTTTCATTTGCTGCAAACCAAAATAAATACATTGCTAGCTGGGGCACTTCTTGTTATCTTTAATTAAAAACAGAAAAACCAAAAAACCTCCTTTGTAATGCATTTTGTGGGGCAAAGTCAAATTCTTGTATTGTTCACCAAGGGAAGTACTTTCAAAGGAGTACTGCATCCTGGCTATAAGGAATGTTTTTTGAAATTCAGTAAGCAAATGTCACTTGGCAAGCCTTGAAAATTCTCGTTTATAGTTAAAACAAGGTAGAACAAGGAAATTTAAAAAAAAACAAAACAAAACAAAAAAAACACCCACAAACACCTCTTCCTGTCCTCAGCAGGTCAGTAGGACATGTTAACATCAGCTTTGCCCACAGTGCAGGGCATTAAACAGAGACTGTGGATGTTTCTCACAAGCTCCACATACTAAAACGCAGACAACTGCAGGGCACAGGTTGTGAGCTGCCTGCTAGCAGAAGCGCTCTGCCAGCCCCACAAATCATTACGACAAAACTGACATAGCACAAAGTCAGCAGGCTAACACCTTGTGCTTCCTCCTGCAAAAGCTACCGCAACCATTATTTACCCAAATCAGGAGAGCATCCCCAAGCAGGGTCACAATCTTATTGCGTGTACATGCACACCATTTCAACCCCTCTCAAGTTGTTTATAGGCAGCACTTAACCTTTAGGAACCCAGCAAACTGCGTTTGGTCAAGAACTTTAGGAAACAGTTGTAGGTCCGTAGGTCTTGAAGTTACAGCTTTAAAACAGATAACTAAGACTGAAGTCCAATTAATTTCAACTCATGTCAGAGGTAGGGGAGATGGCAATTGCTTCTTAGAAGTGTCAAATTGTCACTTCAACATACTGGCAAAATGCTGTAATTGCCTGCACCTCCAGTCATGTTATTTTGGGTCACCAGAGGAAAGAATGGTTTATACTGACACTGTAGCTGGTATGAAAATGTCATGGATCCAGTTCAATGGCAACAAAAATTTTCACCTTCATCTCTACCAGCAGAAACATCCTGCACTTCCATCTATGTTGTTTCAGCTCACCCACAACAAGCAGCAGCCAGCAGATCGGCCACCAGAGAGCCGCTTCAAGTGCTGCTGAGATGGAAACTGGACACTCTTATGCTAACGATATTTCTTTGGACAAGTGCACAGCAAGAAACTAAAAGCCAAGTGAAGTTGTACAGTTGGGAACTACACATGATCCAGTTTAGTTATGTTACAGGAGTCTTCCTGAAATACTTAAATGCAAACAGGATGGGGCAATATGAAAAGCTGCAACTGCATTTTCAAAATGTCACATTGCCTTCTGTTCTCTAGAGAATCCCAGAGGCTCCCCAAGATAAATGGTCTGCATACATATTCAAACCTACCAGCCCATATCAGATTTTTTAGGTTTATGTCAGAGTACGAGCTGCTTGCAACTCCTTGGAGTCCAAGCTCACTGCCTTCACAATGACACCTCACTGTCCCAGAACATCAGTGGCACTCACGTGCCTTCTTCCTTCAGTGTTGAACTTCTGCTCCTCTCCTTAACAACTGCAGATAAACCTCATGAAGCGGCCTTTCCACACACACTGCAAATAACAGTTCCACAGCCATTACTTTTCTCTTACAACCCCACTGCTTACCTGTGAGAGGAGGAGAAGGTGGCGCAGGACTTCATATCCAGCGAAGGGTCTGATAAGTCCAACTCGAATATTTCTAGAGAAGCACTTGTACTGAAGGTTGCATCCAGCTGCTGAGCTGATGTACCTGCAAAGAAGCACGCTTGGCAGTGAGAAAGCCATGATAGACAAAAGAGCAACTGCAAAAGCAGCACAAGGAGGGGCATCAAAACATCACCCTTGCAAAAAAGACCCTGAGATGGGGTTCAGGTTTCTGTTATTTAAATGTAGTTCTATGTAACTCTCCTCCCCATGGTTCCCCCTGTAGGGTCTCTTAACCAACATGAACAGGAAAAACTTTGTCAGGGAGAGAAGGGCAGTTGCCCAATGCACAGAAAATGATCAAAATTACAAATGAGCAGGAAGGGACAGTAAACTAGCAGTTAGGATTGCTATCACCTTAGCCTGGCAGAAAGGGGAGGATGCTTGCTGTTACTTGCAGAATGCAAAAACACATTTTCATGTACGGCACAACTGGAGAACTCTGTTAAAAGCACCATACCACATACCTCGCTCCAGCCTTCAGGACACGAAATAACTCCTACAACTTTCAATTACGACCACTTCATGGCAGCCACCACACGTAGCCCAAGGCCCACTAGCACATGCTTCCTGGAAACTCACCTGTGGCCAGGTAAATGGGGTGCTGCTGGGCAGGGCTCCATGCCTGCATGGCAGTACGATCAATTTCCTTCAGCTTCATTTCACTAAAAAATAAAATCAAGAAAGGTTATGCTTAAATAGAGCATGAGGAGACTGCACTGCCGCGGATTAAGCAGCTGCATTGGGACTTGGCAGAAGCAGCTAGGGCGATCGTTTTCCTAAAGATATCCCACAGACAGACAGACACCTAAGCCATCCTCTCCTGAGCACAGCCGGGGGAAGGCAAGGAATAATTCTCCACTGGCAGAATAACATCGACATGCAGAGGAAACTTATGGTTGCTGAAATATTGTAACACAGGAAAACGTGGGCAAAGCTTCAACTGCTCTGAAAAACCCTTATTCTAGCAGCATCAAGGCACACACCGGGCACTCTACAGCAGCTTTCAGCCTCAAAACAAACCCACTCCCGAGAAAATCCTCATTAGACCCCCGCAGCCAAGCACCCTCGAAAGCCAGACAGATCAGGGGACGAAAAGCTGTTTAAAAGCCTCCACCGCCTCATCTTTTGGTCCCATTTCAACACCCTGGGGCTCCCTCCGCCTCGGAAACACCGCACGCGGCAAGCGGGCACCGGCGCGCAACCAACCGTTCCCAACGCTGGCCGCATCGTCGACCGACACCTGTGCCNTGGGCGGGGGTGATGCAGCCGGCTCCTTCTTCGGGGTCTCCTCCGGGTTTCTCAGGAGCAGCGATCGGCCCTGGGGAAGAGGGAGACAGGCGTTAGGGGCGGCCGCCCTGCTTGGAGTTTAGAGGAACGGGGGAAAAGCGCCTGCAACACGGGGGCTCCGGTGCCGCCTGTCCTTCTCAGCTCAACGGCAGTAATCACGGCATCGTCATGATGTGAACAG
>VXBL01001542.1:84276-128079 GCA_013400195.1 Aramus guarauna | reverse complement strand
TCTCTGTCTACCGCAGGTTCCCGGTAGACGCCGTGCAGCGCCGCGAGTGGATCCGCGCCGTGAACCGCGTGGACCCGCGGAGCCGCCAGGCCTGGCGGCCCGGCCCCGGGGCCATCCTGTGCTCGCGACACTTCGCCGAGGCCGACTTCGAGCGCTACGGGCTGCGGCGGAAACTGCGGCGAGGGGCCGTGCCCTCCCGCTTCCCTCACCCGGTGCGTGCGGGTAACGGCCGCGCTCCCCTCTCCCCCCCTGAGCCGGGCCGCGTCGGTGGGGGTGACCCCTCTCCCTTCCCCCTAGGAGCCGCTGGGCGTCGGCCGGAGGAGCGGGCCCCCCGTCCGAGCTCTGAAGCAGCCTCTCCTCAGCCCCCCCGCAGGGGTCACCGCCGGGGACCACAACTACAGCCTGAAGGGGCGGCAGGCAGCGGGCCCGGACGCACGGCCGCCGCTGCAAACTCCGCATCAGCAGCAGCTCCCTGCGGCAGGAAGATGCTCCCCTGCACGCTGGCCCAGAACGGTGGTGAACGTCCTCTGGGAGCTGGCAGAGAAGCTGCACCTTTCTGAGGAAACCGTGAATTTGCTGCAGGCCCAGTTTTCAGGTACTGCTGGAGGTGTTTGCTAAGGCAGAGAGCTTTAAGGTCTGTATTCTCTCGCCCCTGTTTTATGTATTTGTTTGACTTCACGGTATCAGTAATCCCCCCGTTTGTTGGACTCCTAGGTCCAATGGTATAGCACAAAGGCTTTGTAATTTGTAGGCCCAAAATGCAATAACCAATCCTGCAAAGAATTAAAATCTCCCTGAAAAGTACAATTACTTGAGGCTGGCTATGGTGCTCAGGTCAGACCTGTAACCAAGACTGTTAAATCAAGCCGTGCCACCACTGAGCTGATGGATGACTCAAGGATAGAGTATATTTAATTAGGAAAATTTTGTCTTTTGTGCTGTCCAGAAGTGAGCTCTGTTAACAGTAATGTAACCTGAAGAAACCATTTCAAATTGCAGAATCAACTGCAAATTAATGGCTTCTCTCCTGTTATATCAGTTTTTAAGCAGCCGACGGATGTAAGACACAGTCTTACCCTCCACTCCAAAGTGTGGAATGACGTTAGATGGGAAAAGACACATTGGGTACTCGGCCTCAGACAGCGTGGTAGAGCACACACGCCCTGGCCGCTGCCTGTCCCTGGGAGGAGGTGAGGCATGGCAATAGTATTGCTGAGCTGTCCACTTCACCCCAGACTTAAGGACTGAGTGATTCCAGAGGCTGCCCTGCTGCCTTGTATTCTGCAATGTGTTTGTATTATGCATCCCTCTGTTAAGTTATCAGCTATTTATTTTCTTCACTAAAGCTGACTTCTTGTTTTTTTTTAAGCAGATTTGCCTTGTGAGTTGCACAACTGGAAGGAGATGGCAGAATACTCACCAGAAATGAGGCAATTTGCTTGTATTCTCCACCTCTACCATATTAAGGCCTATGATTATCTACGGAAGATTTTTCCCCTCCCTCATCCTTACAGCCTGACAAAGCAAGTTTATATTAATTCTGAATGTATTTCTAGGTACTCATGTAGAAATAGGTGTAACAGATCTGTCCTGAAAACATTTCAGCAGTAGTAGTTTTTCCCTGCTTGCTTTTAGTAATTGGAGCAGAGTGGGAAGCAAATGTCAAGAAATATTGATGCCCCTCATCTCAGAGAGGCTGGAACGTGTTCATGCATGTGGGTCACAGCATGAGAATAACACATCCCTCACATTAACAACTTTAGAGTTAGTGTGGGCTTTGCTAAGTATTCCTAGATGAGTACAAATATGAAAAAAAGCTACATTTTAGGGCCTCAGCTGCTGTAGGGTCTAAATGTGTTTTACTCTTCACTGGGGAGAAAGGAGGAATAAAAAAAGCAGAGGTGCTTTACTACAGTGGCACATGCTCTTGCTCTGTGATGTTCAATGTGGACTTGTGAGAGGGGAAGGATGAGCCAAATAGTGGAAGGAAGGGCAAATACAAGTAAGGTCATCTAAAAAGAAGCAGCAGGAGGCAGTGTTAAGGGGGCACCTGCAGTACTCCACCAATGGCCAAAACTGAGCGAGAAGAGATGAGCAGGAATAAGTGTCAGTAGAGGAAATTAAAACCAATTGGACTATACATGGAAGACTTTGGGACTGTTTTCTGGAAAAGGGAGAAGTCAAGAAGGGAACATGAGAAAGTAAAGGACTGCAGTTAGACTAGAGCTTTGGTTTATCTTGCCTTGCCCCACAAGGACTCTGGGAAGTTAGTGAATCTTGACAAGTGTCTGTTTCAAAATTATAGAAGGGAGATATTTCTATATCACTGAACTCAGTTGCATAACCCATGTAGGCTCAGGATTTACTACCTGAAGTGCTATATCAGACCTGTTAACAAGGAGTGAAGTTGTAACAGCACACAAAACAAAAGCAGGTTTTTGACTCTCAGACTCCTGTAGCGCAGTTGGAGGATGCCTAGAGACACACGTTGTCCATGCCAGCCTGTGGGGGGTTTCACACAGCTTCCTCCAAAGAATCTGCTCGAAGGGGTGCTAAGAGGTAGTGGACAGAGAGTGTATTGAGGAGAGTAGCACTCCACATGCACTGCCAAGGCTTTCACATCTTCCAAACTGGATTAAGATGTACAATGTGGAGAAAGCCAAACAGTTCTGTGTTTGATTTTTTTTTTTTTGCCCGTTGTCCTGATCTATACATTGGAGAGGCAGGAAGCTGCTTTGTTACTTCCCTCCATGGTCAGTACTTTTGCTTGGCTTCCCATCATGAGGGTGTGAGGAAAAAAAACCTCAGACTATATATTGAAAGAGGCAGAGCTCTTTGCTTTATACTGTCTTAGTCCGCTCTGCAGCTCTGGACAGGGCTGGCCATGTCCTAAGTGGTAAACGGTGCTGATTGTTGCTTCAGTTTTCTCAGAATCACATCTGATCGTATCCTCCCTTTTTTTCCAGTTGGCTGTCTAACAGTGAAGCTGCTGCTGGCTTCAGCAACAATATTTTTCTCCGCCTTCAGGAAAAGGTGGAGAGAGGGGAACAGGCCTACTGCTACTGTGCTCTGATGGTACAAGACATGTCCCTGCAGAAAAAGCACGAGTGGGACCCGCAGACCCAGCGCCTGACAGGCTTTGTTGACTTGGGAACAGGTGTCCTTGATGCTGATGAAGCTCCACTGGCCTCAGAAGCAATAGTCCTCATGGCAGTTGGCATCGCAAGTCCATGGACAGCTCCACTTGGCTACTTCTTCGTGAACAGCACGACTGGCCAGTTACTTGCTCAGCTGCTTCGTCAGACCATCAATAAGCTGAACAACATTGGCATCAGAGTGCTGTCTGTGACGTCAGGCACAACTGCTCGCGGTGCTGAGACTGCCAGAGCTCTGGGGATCAGGATAGATCCTGAAAGGATTCAGTGCACTTTCCAACATCCGCCCGGCTCTGCTCACAGCATCACATACTTCTTTGACATTTGCCATGCACTCCAGCTGATAAGGAATGCTCTGCAGTGCTTCCAGAAGATAGAGTGTCTCAGTGACACTGTGCGGTGGCAGCATGTGGTGGAGCTGGCAGCTTTGCGGGAGCAGAGGGTATTAGAGCCATGCAGTCCCAAGTCAGGCAGACCTGGGAGTGAGGAGAGTTACCACTTGAAGGTCAACCTTGCTACTCTGTTGTTCAGTGAGGGTGTTGCTGATGCACTGGAACACCTCCAGAAGCTGGGCCTGGCCTCATTCCAGAACTGCAGTGGTACAGTCAAGTTTGTGCGTTTGATGAGCCATCTATGCGACATATTTCATGGCAGAGGTCCCTATAGAAGGGGACTGAATGGGCCTTTGGCAGCTGGAAATTACACCAAAATAAGCCACCTCTTTAACGAGGCCAAGAACTTTTTTGTCACCTTAACAGACTCTATGGGGAGATGCATTATTAAAAGCAAACGCAGGTTAGGATTTCTGAGTTTCTTGCTCAATGCTGAAAGCTTCAAGTGGCTTTACACCAACTATGTTTGTGCAGAAGGCATTCTTTCCCAACACCTCCTGACTTACACCTTCAGCCTTGACCCGCTAGAGCTGTTTCTCAGGGCCCTCCAGCAAGCCTGTGGCAGCAGCGGGAGCCCCACCTGCACTATGTTCCAGGCTGCATATCACAAACTGCTGGCCAGCTGCAGCCTGGTGCCAGGCTTACCATGCAGCGGTGGCTCGGGCAATACGAGCTCCTTGGACATGTCCCTGTCTCGTAGGAGAGATCTGACTCTTGGCAGCATTCGTGCTCAATATAACCCAGCTTGTGGGAAGACACTGGCAACAGAGTACCCCTATTGTGCGGGCCTTCTTTTGCGTGGCTCTGCACTGAGTAATGCACTGACAGACCTATCACTGCATGCACAGAGCGTCACCTGCACTGCAGGCTTTGTTGCTGAGCAGTTAGCCTCTGACTTGCAATGTGAGGCTTGTCTTGCTTCTCTCTTTGAGTCAGATGAGAGCAGGCTAAAATGCAGGTCAGTGCTCTATATAAAAAAGTTAGGTGGAGTGAGTCTGCCCTCGGCAAGTGTGTACCGCATAACAACCATTTCAGAACAAGTCCTAAACCAGTATGGCAAAGTAGGAGATGGCAAGAAAACCACCAAGCTATGGCATTTGTCTTTAGAACTGAGAGTCTTCCAGGAGCTTCTGGGAGAAAGTCTCCTCTTCCCCACCCTCACAAACCATTTATTTGATGAGGAGTTGTGCATCAACAATCACTATACGGTTTTAGTAAAGGAAATAACACAATGTTACTTAAACATCAGAACAAAACATGCCAAACACCTGAACTTGAAATACCATTGTGGAAGGCACAGATTGAAGAGACTGAAAGGGAAACATTTATTTCCATCACCACCAAGTAGCTGTCAGTCAAGCCAAACCCACATGGGGTCATGAGTACTCATTGCTGTTCCAAGGATGGCTGTCCCCTACTCAGGCTCAGTGATGGCCAGATCTAGGCAACACACGTGAGTCAATATGGTTTCTCCCCATGATTTGGCCAGCAAAACTGGTCATGTGTTGGGCCACTGCAAGCCAGCATTTGGCTGAGCAAAGCAAGGAAGTTCATCTGATCGTATGTTCCATCTAGCAATCCTGCAAAGGCACTACCTATTTCATAAGACTCACATGGCAGGTCAGGATGAGCAATGGTTGCTCAAGATGCCTGGGAAATTGACAGGAAACTGCAGAGTATTCCCTGCAGGGGCTGTGTGGCTTAGTGCTGCAAGTGTTCTTGATGGAAGATGCATCACTTTTCTCATACGTGGTTAGGGGGGGCATCATGTGTGCTGACAATTTGATTTCACCAAAGCAGATCTGCTTTAAAAAAAAGCTGGAAGCAAAGTTTGCATAGCTTTTACTTAAAAAGGAAAATAAAGGCATGAAAAGAAAACGGAACTCAAGTTGTACCAAATTCTAATCTCCATTGCTACATCTCTCAAACAGCTAAACAAGCTTAAGTCTAGATCCCCTGGAGGAGGGACTACCATATCAAACTGTGCCCCTGAAGCCCCATGTTTTACGAATGAGGTAGTGGATACTAAGCAGAAAGGCTGTTGCCCATGAAGGTAGGAGGGCAGCACTGAGGCTATGACCAGGCTGTTGTGCCCAGCAGCACCCAGGGGCCCAGAGGAAGATGTCAATGCAGGAGCCCCAGGCACCAGCATGTGGATGTGTTGCAGTAGGACAAGCATTCTGGGTCCCATTACATGGCCCCACGAGGCCACCCACTCGACTGTGCCACATAGCTCCATCCTCCCAGAGCTGGTGTGTATCCTGCAGCCTAGGGCATAAGGCAGTCTCCTTTTCAGATGTTATTTCTACTGATTACTTGAATCATAGATTTGATGCCACCAAGTAAGACAGGCTTCTTCAGTCAGTTCATTTCTGTGGCAAGGAAGCTGCCTTGGTATGCAGTGCTTTACCTGGAATAGCAAAGTTTGGCATAACTGCTTCTAAATGACTTCTCTTTGCCACGCAGAACAGCGGTTGCAACCATAGAGATGGAAGGCAACTATTTCCCACAAAACTCTGGCTGTTCAGTTACTTTCAAGCTGCACTTTGGAGACGGGATTAAAAAAAAAAAAAAAAAAGAGTGTCCCAGGGCAGGAATAATATTCAAGGCACCATTCTCCCTACCAGTGACTTGACAAAACTGTACCTGGTCAGTTTGGGTTGTTCTTCCTCTCCTTAGTCCTACTCACTCATGGTGGGAGCAGAGCTGCTGCACTCAATTCCTCAAGCTCTGCTTTGAAAGCAGCAGCACCACAGAACTTCATGCGTTCTCTGCTGGGAGTAGCAAATCAAAACCTCTATAGACTTCTTTTCCCCAGTCCAGTTACCTATGCAAAAAGCCACATTGATGGTCTCATTGCCATAGAGCTATTCCAGCTACAAGAGACTCTGCAGAAAACTATTTCCCTCCCATATATATGCAATTTCTAGGACAATTGGCAAAATGCTGCTGAAATGCCAGTGGCAGACTGGTTGCACTCACGTAATGTAACAATTGCATTGCCTAAACCTTGAGCCCCAATATGAGCTGAGCTGTAGGGAACAGGCACTTCCTCGCTGCACATTTTTTTCAGCTGGACATAAGCCTGCTGCCACTTCCTGTTTACATCTGAGGGAGCTTGTCTTGCTCAATTCATACTGAGCCTCCTCCTGAATGGGAAGCTCTTGCACAAAGACACACATGAGCTGCTGGGGTAAAGTTGTGAAGATGGCAGGTGTGCTGCACGCAGCGCTTCCCCATCTCTGAATTTCTCATGGATTTTGTGCAGTTGCTGCCAATCAGTGAACTGAGCTGGAGACCACTGCATGGATAGGCCGATGTCAGGCTCTGCATTCCTGTGGCTGACCTCCCTGTACCCATGACCACTACAGTTCACACATCCTTTTGTAATTCACTGAAACATTGATGACAGAGGTTTTCAAGAGATGTTGAGGAAGATTTTCAGGGCTTGGTAGGATGATGATTGAGCAAAAGCACATTATTAGAAAAAAGTGTGGCAGTTAAAGCTATCCAGTCTTGTAAGAAAGCTTGACAGTTGTTAAGGAACCCTGTACCAATTAGTATTATTTTTCAGAAACACAGACCTGCTGTTGCCCACCACAGATACTGCTAGCTGTATTCACACCACAGGAACTGTCAGGTTTCGGTGGAATTTTTCAGCATTCATAACTCCACAATTGCAACCAAATAATTTTCTGTACCACTCATTTTCCCACAGTGTCTCTTGGACACTGCTTTGTCTTCCCAGCAACTCCTTGCTCAGATATTCACTATCTCTGAAACACCCTTGCTTGCACCACACTGCCCTCCATGAGGTCCATACAAACCCACCCCTAAGTCACTTGGAGCATGTCATTCCTTCTCTCAGTCCTCCATTGTGGCCTAAGGTAACCAACAGCCTTCTCTTGCAGCAGCTGGTATGCTGGGGGGTGAAAAAAAGCTCAGTCCAGTAACATCTTTCATTCTCTCCCCATCCTAACAACATTCCTAAGAATCCCTGAGTATTGATTGTATACCACCTTTACCAAGCTGCTAAAAAAAGCTGAACGTAGAAATTGGATTCACAAAACCAGGTTTTACTTTGCAGAAAAAACCCACAAGCTCTCTTAACTGACTTGTATTCCTTAATGCAACTGAGTAATACAGCTTTGCAAGAGCTGCCCACAAACATCCTCCCCAAGAGACACATAAAAAGACACAAATGCCACAAGAAAATAGTGCATTGCATCCTGCTAACAAGCAATCTAAGGCTCTCAACAAAGCTTTGCCTCCAAGTTTTCCCCGGGGTCCTCAATGAACTCTGTGTAGCACCTCTGCTGTCTTCAAGTGTGCTGCAGAATGGCTTTGCATGTCTTTTCTGCTCAGAATCTAACTCTTGTCCAGTCAGTGCACATGAAAAATCTATGCTTTCTCATTTAAGAGTTTAAAAGAAATTGAGAAATTATCACATGGGCTCAACTACCTGGTCTCAGCTTATTTGACACATTTTGGCCCTTTCTGAACTGTGCCACAATGTGCCATGAATTGCTATGCATGACAGTACCCACCAGTAACCAAGGGTTTATCTCCGGTAGGAGTCAATCTCATATTGAAAATCCAAGCCAGTACTTGCATCAGAAGTGGGCCTAGTGTTAACAGATTTATTCTGGTATTTCAGTGAAAGTCTCCTGTGTATATTTGTCAGTGCTGAAGGAAAGGAGTGCAAAAAAAAAAAATCGTATTTACAGAATAGTATAAATGTTTATTTCTCTTTGTGATTTGACTGTTTTATTTGTACAATATAGAAAAGTGTATTCTTTGAATAGGTCTAGTAAATATAAATTTTTTTTTCTACCTTCAGATGTAAACAGAACTAGAAAATGAACCCCTGCCCCATTCCCAATTATTTTTATGTATCTGGATGAAATTGACTGTAAATCTTGTCCAGTAGTTTGATGCAAATGGCTAAGGAAGTACAAAACCCAATTCACACATTCTACACCAGGGAGAGGAGAGAAAGGAATCCAAGCTTAATATTTGAGAAAGCTTGTTCAAAACAAAATAGAAGAACTAAGAGCATTTGATTGCACCTTCAAAGTCTTTACAAGCAAAATATTCTCAAGCAATGTCATCATACATAATTACAACTGTAATCTAAATTTCACAAGTGTTTTTGCACATGTATATAAATACACATCACAAAAGGTGCAATTTAGAGTAAGACAGAATATATACAAAATTAACATGGACTGAAGTCTAAGCAAAAGAAGGCATATTGTAATCTGTTTGAAAAATAATGTAAGTAGGTATTACTTTATTCACTTATACTAATTTACATTTATACAAATCTTACTAGACATACTATATTAGGTCACTAGAAGTAAACTGAATATTTGCACTATCTACATGTAAAGTTACTGCACTGATTTTTTAGTAAATTCAAATCCTAATTATGAAAAAAATGGCATTTACTTACATGAGAGTTGGATTCCCTTTTCAGAGATTTGCACAAATATACTTGCTATTTATGATCAGGGAGATGTTAATAGCAGACAGGGCCCTTCAGGCAGTGACTAGCAGGTCAAACTTTGTCTGCAATGGCCACTCAACTGGCCCACCACTGCTGCTGGCCGCCTCCCAGGTCCTTTGCTCCCCCAAGGCATTTTGGGGAGGCACCAGAGAAGGGTCAAGGAGAAAGGGCCTTCTGCATAGGACCATAGGGTGAAGACAGGAGTGGAAGCATCCTCCCATCCTACTGCCATCACACATGTAGGCACTTAGCTCTGCTGCTGGTTTGCTGAGCCCCTACCTTTCCCCAGCCTGGCCCTGCTAGAAAACCTGGAGGAAGAGCTCTGCTGCATTTCTCTGTATTTACAGTTTTACACAAGGAATACAAAATCCCTTTTGAAAAAACCTACCTAGTTCAGGCTGCAGTGAGACAGGTAATAAAAATGCCTACGATTAAACATGGTTATTGACGTTCATAGTAGGTAAGTAACGTACCCGGTTAATTTTGCAAACGTGTTCCACTATCAAAAATGTGATCTGAGATTGCCTGTAACAAATACTGAAAAAAATGCCCTGCCTTAGTCTATACACAGCTGTTGTTGATTCCCCCTGCCCCTATCCTCCCTGCTTTGTGTAAAAGGATCCATGCATCTGTTTTGGTAGCAATCCTGATTCTGTGCTAGCATCCTTTCTGATCACTGATCTCAGTCACTCTAAACACCACTAAAAAAACCCCAAAACTTTACACCAAGTAAATTGCCAACATACAGAGAAGCAGCATCCTGAAGACCCACAACCAGGCTGAACATGATCCCTACCTGCATTTGCAAGTCAATTTGGATGCAGATTGTCTTGACTCCTCATTAAGACAACTGTGGTTCTACCGTCTCCAGTGACCTCAGCTTCTCAGACTTAAACACTTTTTCAGGGTTACAGCTCAATCCTAGAAAACACAATGGACTGCACAGCCCTACCTCCAGTGAGGTACTAGGCTGCTGCAGACCTCTGAAAAAGCAAGCTTCACCTAAGCAACAGCATCCATCTACTGCACACTTAGGTAACACTGTACACTGGGGCAGACAATCGAGCGTTGTGACATGGCTGACCTTCCTAACTGCTGAGGACAGGCCACTGTCNTTTTACACACCCTTCCTTTCAGGACTGTCTTTTATTCACTGATACCTCCTTATTACAGATCTGTTGCCAAAAGCATAACCTGGCTGTTGACATCACCTGTGTATTCCTGTACACACAAAGTGATGCAAACCCATACACTGTAAATAATATATATTATAATAATTTATATATGCCCTTCAGGCAATTATTCTGGGGGAAGGGGAGAACAAATCTAATTTTTAAGAAACCCAAGGTAAAAGCTGTACATCGGGAGGAATAATTGACCTTTAGGCATTGTCTTGAGTAGAAGAGGATTTAGCTAAGATTTAAAAGGCTCTACATCTTGTTATAAAAGATTTTCTTGTTTCAATCTTATGCAGGTCAATTTACAACAAGCACCAAATTAACAAATACTATTAAATCTTCTATGCCAAGCCAAAGTGTCCCTGTGCCTTAAGTGTTCTGTTCAGTCCACTTCGTTGTGGCTCATGTGCACGAGTCAGCAGTTCATGGCACAAGGGTCACTTTTGGACTTCCCTGCAGAGTTAATAACTCTCATCAAACAGCGTCCAAACTCCTCCAGGATCATGCGCTCTGCTGCAGCTTTTGACTTGCCCATCTTCTCCGCTTGCTCTGCCTGTGCAAGAAGGCATTCACAGGTTGCATCAGCTACCTCCTTAGTTACAAACGTAAAGGGCAGCCTGAAACAAAAAGATCCAGTCACTCTCAGCAAAAACACACAATGCACCTAATTCCAAGGCTGGCCAACTTTTTTAGTATAAGGACTGATCAAATTTCATCTGTCCCACTGCTTCCAAGAGCCTTTAGACAACCAACAGAGTGAATAAGCCACAGTTACAGTCAAATGAATTGGTAGGCCACTGTGCTTTGGTGCTTCCCTCCATT
Organism: Aramus guarauna; assembly: GCA_013400195.1. Classification (NCBI taxonomy): domain Eukaryota; kingdom Metazoa; phylum Chordata; class Aves; order Gruiformes; family Aramidae; genus Aramus; species Aramus guarauna. The sequence continues at coordinate 117,023 of VXBL01001542.1, read as the reverse complement.
GATGTTCATTTTGAAATAGACTTTGAAATGCCCAGGTACACAGAACAATTCTCCAGCTTTTACTTTAAGGGCAGATCAAGGATTACATCTTCTCATTCAGTGGGACACCTGTATTTCATGCTTTCTGTGAGCACATGGGCAACTATGAGAAGACAATGCTTAGTTACATGCTTGAACACAGCTGAGCTTAGCATACCCTTAGGTACCACAGAAAGCACGGCTGCATGAGCAAAAAGCTCCATTCACCCGAGCACTCCTGCTTACACAGGTAGCATTCAAAGATGACAGGGACATACCTGTCACACACATCAGAAAAAACACGTTAGAAGCAACTGAAACAGGGTGCTGCATTAACTTACTTCCCGCCACCACTGCTGAGTGCTGGTGTTGGCCTTGTCAGCAGATCTGAGATCTGGGAAGATAACTTGGTCTTTGCAGCGGTCTGCTGCTGGACCCTAACTTCTGCAGCATCTGCTAAATGCATCAATGTCTTTCGCTCTGGGCTTTCTTCAAAATTTTTACAGCCAATGCATTTGCATATGGAAGAACACATGATTTTTGCCTGAAAAACAAACACAACATGAGAAATCTGCTGCAACCTTGACTCCATTTATGACAAGCCACAACGAAAAGGAGATCTTGTTCTAATCTATCAGTTAACCACTAGAAGAACCCCTCCCCAAGTACTAGTTTTCTCTTTAAATTCTTACCTGAAATGGAGATGCCTTCCCAGAATGAACACTTGAATCAAATGCAATCAATGGTTTCCCACTCATCCCTTTCTTCACCAACCTACTGTTTCTGGTGGAATTTAGGTGGCTGAGCTATGAGAGGGGTCAGTCTGCCACTGTCTCTACATCCACAGACTGACCAGTTAGCTGATGCAATAGCAACTTCTGCTTTTGTCTTCCACAGACATGTTCTATCTCAGAGCATCTGTGGGATGCTGCTTCAACTCCTCCTAGGGACTTGGTGTGTTAGATTTCTTTAGGAAATACTGCTTTGCAGTAAAGGACAAATCCAAGCCTGAGTTCAAAGTTGCTGCATGGTTTAAAATTACAACAGAAGTGATCAATTTTGCCATATACATGGCTTTCTATGTGCAAATTGCTTGAAGAAGAGATAACATTATAGCAACAGAAAAGAAAACATCATAGCAATACAAAGAAGAGACAAAACAAATTGGAGAAGTCGCAGACTAAAGGGAAAAAGCCAGTACCTTTAAGACAAGATAATGCTTCGTACCTCATAACATTCACAGTAGTTTTTGAGACAACCCGAGCGTTTACAGTTACACCCTTTGCTGTGTCTCCGATCCGATTCTCCTTCCTTTCCCTTCCCTATTTTGGGCTTGAAGGCTTCAGGGTTTCTGTCAAGGCAAGCCTGTCAATACAGACCCAAAGAGTCAGTCATAGCACGTGGTGAGCAGAATTTAGATGTGCAACAAAAACTTCAGCCTTGCACATGTGGAAGGAGATCAGGGCATGATACACCCACTCTACCCCATGCCGTAGCTTCAGAAGATGCAAGCTAAACGGCTTTCATCCCAGGGGCAGGGAAGGAGGCCCCTTACCTTTATTGCTTTTTGTCTATCATTTTCATGGTCCAGGTTGTTATAACAATTTGTACAGTTGCAGTTATTGCAGAATTCACCATTTGCAAAACAATCACAATACCTGAAACAGAAGATGCAGAAGGCATTTGTAAACATGACCATGCGCACAAGTTGTATCAACCTCATTGCAAGGCCTAAATCCTCAACCACAGGTCTAGTTGCTGTCTAAAGACAAGTATAGCTCAAGAGGGTCTGTCTAAGATGATGTTCACATAGCACAGGTCCCCATAGCAGCAAGAGAAGCTAATGAGACTTTTTTCTAGGGTGACTCCTGGGTGGCTGATCCACATAGTGAGGGCCATCCTGACACAGCTGCCTCATAGCCAGTTCAAGTCAGCCTTCAGGAGCTCTCATACAGCAGAAACAAAAGGCAAGCAACTGGAGTGCCAATCAACAGGAAAACTGACTAACACAGCAACGAGCCCTTTTTGTTAATTTTGTCCATAAGCTGTTTGCAGCTGTGAATTGATGCGGAGTTCGCCAGAGCAGGGATGAAAGAATAGAAAGGGAATAATAAGTGGTACACCTCACAGGCTTTGAGAAGCAGAGGTAACTAGGGAAAGGATCTGAACGACGATAAAGCTGTAGTCATCAGAGACTTTTTAAAGGGAAAAATATGTGAATAAAAAGCAGCAAAACATTGACAGGAAAAGTCAATCACATTGCCATACCTCTTGTGTACCTCTGCTACCTCCCACCAAAACCAAAATCTCACCATCCCACAGATCTGATACACAGAAGCACCACGTTCATCCCCAGCTTAAACATGGCTTTAGGCCATGACAACCTCTGGCACATTTCAATGCTTTCAGTACCATCTCTAGCTATAGGTGGTGGAAACTGCTGATGTCTTCAGTTGCTTTTCAAATCCTGCTGGGAGCCGTATGTTTTAGGAGCCTAAACCTTTTGTAAAACTGGCTTCCTGTGGCTTGCCCAGAGTAACACTAGAAGAACTAGATTAGAGTTGCCCTGGAGCTCACTGCAACCCTTTATCTGGTTGAATTGCATTTGGGTGATTTTTAGCATCCTGAACGGTTCTGGGACGAACTACATCAAAAGCTTTTACGACTTGTAATAGCTCTCTTTTCTGTCCTGTTTAAAAATCAGTAGTGGAATGCTCTTAGTTTCCAAAACAAACAGCACCAGCATCAACCCAGAGCATCAGTGAGCAAATAACTTCTCTGAGTTCTCTTCTTTGTAAAATAGGCTATGTGTCTACCTTTAACATTAATTTGGGAAAAAGCAACTCCCCTTCCAGACAGGAAGAAGTTTTACTAGTGAGAAAGCATCTTTGCCAGAGTGAATTAGCCATTTGCTCTGCACCAATGCCTAGCCACTTAGATATAATTACAATAATTTACAAAAAAATTTTGTTTCCAAACAGCATTCTGAAAGTGCAAAGTATCACCAGTGATGCCATTATTCTCCCAGAATTTCTAGAGCATTCAGGCACCAAAGACTAAAATAAGTGGAAAACTCTAAGCATCTAACATACATTTGGCACTATGCAGTCAGTAACATATGTTGTAAAACATCTGAAAAACACAGCTTCACATCTTCTCATTTACCACAACTTTGTGCAACAGACAATTTTGAGGATGGGAAGCAAAAGGTACAACACCCCACAGAGGCAGGGTACATTACATGAAAAGAAACCCAAGCTGAAAAGTTTAAACACGCTTCTTAACTTGGGTTCAGATACCGTTGCATCCCTTTCTCTTTCAGTAGCACATCACCAATTTCCTCTTCATTGTCTATGAATCAGGGAACCACAGGTTAATTTCAGTATCTCCTCCTGTTATTGTCCCTAAAATTTGTAAACTGAGTTTGCCTCAAGTTAAAGAAACTTAGCATCTCTTCAGCTTAAAATGCTTTTATATAAAATTCTTACAAAGACACTGAATGCAATAGCAAAATATCTCATGAGGATGAGCAAGACTCACTTATCACTGAGGAATCACTTGTCTATTCAGTCATTTAAGATACATAGCCCAATTTTTCTGAAGTATTTGATACAGCATGGTATTGCTGATGTGCTTCACCAAACCAGGTGCCCACTGATGATACCATGGGATGTCTTTTCACTCACAGCAACACTACCACAACTGCAGCTGCTGAGTGGAATTGGCTCTATCGTGCAACAAATCTGCAAAGCTGGAAATTTGTAACATTAGGGTCTACATAGCTCACAGGAGTTGCAAAATTACACAAGCACTGCAACATCTCCAGCAATATCAACAGCAACCTTAAAATAGCATCTAGACATAACATTTCTGACATACTTTAAAACATTGTATTCTGATACTTGGCATAAATTTGTGATGTCAAAAACAAGGCTTAAAAAAACCCCCGAAACAAAAAATTAATAAACTAAGCTGTACTTACAATTTCAAACATAGAGACTTAGTACAATTGCAAGGCTTCCTGGGGCGGTTTGCAGATTCAGAAGGAATTATTCTGTGGGGAGAAAAATACATTTATATACATACACACTGTTTTATCAGTTTCTTCCTATTTTGAATTCAAGTAAATAGCTCATAATGAAAACTTTGAAAAAAATCTTTAATTCCTCTTGCATTAGGTTTTTGGCTGACTGTGTTTAAGTAACTATTATATATAATGCCTTTCCAACCCAGAAAGAACTGGGTTGTTTGCTGCAAATCTGTGCATGCTTAAAGTAGAAATGAGGCTTAAGGCTAAAGGAAGCAAAATAACTGAAAACTGGAATCAGGGAAAGCTTCCCCAGAAATCCTCTACATGTAGGTGGACTAGATCCAACTAAGGTTTACACAACTTGATTGTGCCTTTCCTTTTATTCTAGTTGAAATTAAAAAAAAAAAAGCTCCAGAATAATGGGAAAGTCAGTCAAAACACAGTAGTCAGTTTATAGACAAATTTTATATCAGAGTCTTTAATTGCTCTTAAAACTCAGATTTTGTGTCACTAATAGCTTTTGATGAGATTTGTTCCATCCCAACCCAGCAATTTCTGCACATAATACCAGGGAGATGAAATCAAACCCATTCATTTGAATAGCTGTATCTCGATATGGGATTACTTTGCATCAGTTGAGGTTGCAGCAACAGAAGGCACTGTTGCATTTAAAATTTCCAGCAAACAATAACACAAAAGGACTGTGCAGAGCAGCTAAGCCTGTTGGATTGCAATGGGAAAATAACATATTAACCACTATTTTCATCCTTAAAGGAAAAATACAAGGACTGAAAACCCCCAAAGCTTCCTATGAGGAGCCATTTTGGGTTTTAGTTCCATTTTGCCGCTTGACTGGATTTCTGCATGTGCTAAGCATCTAGCTCTTATATCATCCAGCACCTCTTTCCAGCAACGTTGACAAATAGTTGAGGCCTGTAGCTTGCAGGTGCTGATGCAAAATGAAGAATGAGCAACAGGGAGCTTTTAGGTGAAATTCCTGCTACACAAGTTCAAAAAACAGAAAGGAAAATACAGCTTCGATCAAGAGCCTGGGTCAGTTTCCATACAAATCCATGTCCTTTAGTCAGCAGGAATAACTGTACCACAATATACTTGATTTTCTTGGAAAATCCTCCAAACCAAACTCCAACACCTCAGCTCCCATCTTTCCTTACAATGAGACCAAAATAAGATGCTTATTCAGCAGTTTATACCTCACTGTTTGGAGGGGGGTTTTTTTGCACAACACTCACCCATTGAATGGCAGTCGTGCTTGGGACTGGATACTAGATGTCCCTGTAAATCCAGTGTTGCTTGCTATAGATACATATGATGATTGTTGTAGCTAACAAAACAAAAAGGTTAATGTGTAACAAAAGAAATTATAAACAAGAGGATGTATAGCTAGCCTTTTAATTAGCTTTCCAGATATTGTTATAAAAATAATATGCTTGTAAGCACAGTTTTAGACATTTGTAGAATTTGGACCAGGCAGCAACCTCCTGCCTCCACACTTAGCATAAACCCATTATTTTATATTTTTGTTCTCTATTAGTGTCTACAGCCATACAGATAACACAGAGACTACACAGAGAAATATTCAGACCACAAACAGATCCAGCTCCTAACAACATACTCATTTTCCCCCTTTTCCTAAGCAACCCTGCCCCTAATAAAGCAGGATCACTTCCTGCAGAAATTACTTTAGAAGCTTCCTTAATATACAAGCCACCAACTACAGAATTAAATAAAAGCAAGTAAAATGATTTACATTCTAACTTTGCTGCATACCTGGACCCACAGTTTGTTTTTCACATTAAAAAACAAAACCTCCTAAGAACCTGCCAAATGACACTGTTTTGGACTACTTTCTTTTGTATTACCTATGCACAGCCATTTTCTCCTGCTGGGACAAGTTCTGAAGACAGATTGACACCTAACAAGATATGGACCTACTGGGGCCAGGCCACAGGGGACAGATTGTGCCTGGAACACAAAAACTCTGAGGAGAGGTCCAACAAATGGTATTATTTAGTTTTAGGTAAGATTTGTGGAAGCAGACTGGAAGCGTCTTCAGGGTCAAACTGCAATGGTGACAAAACCATAAGGGAACCAGAGCTGATGTTGGTACCAGTAATGAGCTGACAGAGTCCTTGTTTGTATAGACTGCCTGGTAAGCCTTCAGCAGAAGGTTTCATTTATTCTCCTTTTCATTCTGAATGTTGGTCAGATCTTGGCAAAGAACAAAAAGCTAATTCCTAGACCTAGGCTGGTGTGACCAATACCCCCTGCTTCTCACCCCGTGTAGCATGGTTAGCATAACTAACACCATTTTATCATGCAAGTAGCCATTCTCTGTGACCAAGCAGGTCACATACTCATTCCCTTTCCCCTCATTATCAGGCTCCGAGGGTCCTGTGAACCAAGTAGACAAATCAGATTTCTTCTTCCCCTTACAACTGGCCTCAAGATTCCTGGGCACTAGGCTGATTACTCCCTTCTTTACTGGGTGTGAAGGACTCAGGCATCTAGACAACTAGATGGTGGTGATGACCCTGTCACAGAACAGGGAAGTGTAACAACACACAGAGCACTGTTTATAAAATCAAGCAGTTACAAGTCCTAAGCAAGGAACTTGGACTGGAACTGCTGCTGGACAGCAAGACCCGTGACCCCCTGGTGGCTAGGGATGCCTCCACTGACATCTGCTTCCTCCAAGGACTGAGTGACTCTTATTCCTTTATATGATTTTTGAGTCTAGATTATGGTTGTTATATTAATAAAGCAAACCACATATTAAGATCTGACTCAATCTGTGGAGGGTCTAGGTGATTAGAAATTATAAGCTGTATTATAAATTCCGTACTATGCTATATGTAAAATTGTACTACACTGATTCTACTTATCCTGTGCTATTCTGATTAAAAATTCTAAGCTATTCTAATAAAAAAAATTCTGTTAAGAAAATAAAGCTATGATTTAGTCCTGTCATCATGCTGCCAAGGACCCTAAAAGAAACTGTCTGTCCCCTTAGTGTCAGGTGACATTTGGGGAGCAAGAGCCTTTAAGATGAAGATAGTATGTTCCACAACAGCACTATTTCCTTATTCATCTGAGTTAAGAGCATACCTGTGTGACATACTGAGCTGGAAGGACTGCATATCCGACATTTCCTGTGCCAGGTGCTGGTGCCAGTACAGTGCCTGGTGGGAGGTTGGTGAGGTTGGGCTGTATCTGTGGCAGTGGAGTGGCTGGCATAATAAGTCTTTGTTGGGGCTGACTAGTAGTAACTATCTGGGAAGTTGGGTTGATTGGTTTGGGCACCACCTGGAGAGAAAAGAGGTCTTTATGACATCATTGTTTTGTTGATTCAGAATGCACTTTTATTAACAAAACATTTCATTACAGTGCTGAAATAGGACTTTTTTTTCTGTCCAGCCAAAATAAGTCAGGAATATGGCTTTTACACTAAGCTCACCTGTTTCACAGTCTGTGCTGGCACTATGGGAACAGACATCCGCACTGGGGTCGCATTCACCACCACTGGCTTTGCTAGTATCAAGAAACAACATCACATTAACAGACATTATTCACTCAAAGTCCACAGTTCAGTCCTATGGACTTTCATAGGTGCCATAATGCAAAGGTGTTTAATACTATAACTATGCGCTGAGATTAACTGACTGAACTCATAGCACCTAACACTTATGTCTGAAGAACATTTTTGTAAACAGGTTATTTGGCACAAGAATGCTTGCATACATTTCACAGCAATGGCTTAAAAAAACACCTTGGGTGCAGGGCTCCTCTGGACACTGGATTTCCCTCAGCAAGAGGCGAATACAAAAATCAGTTTGATTTGAAATTTTTCACTCCATCACAGCTCTGGAAAGCATGGACAGAAACATCTGGCACTTCTAAAGTATTTTAGATGGAAGGATCTTCATGTTGCAAGAGCTTTGGAAATATGTTTGTGGGCTGTCCTGGCTTCACACTTTTCATACAGAGGATCTGGGACTTGCCACAAGTCATCCACAAATCTGGGAAACTGGGGAAAAGTAACCTAAAATGCTCCAAGGATTCAGGCCCAACTACAAAGCAGTTTAACAGACAGAAGCATTTACACTTACAAACCAGAGGTCACAGTAAAATATGAAATTTATAGGAGTCTACCACAAAACCAAGTACATCTGCCGGTCTTGATAGATCTCTATTATGTACTCCTTTTAATCCTTACAAAGCAAACACGGGAAAAAAAAAAAACCAAACCAAAAAACCAAAACAACAAGAAAAACTTACTTCAGACATCCATTAGCACCAGCACTTACCCTGTTGAAGAGGTTGTGTATTCGTACTGGGATTTTGACTGGCTGATTGGGTTGAACTATTGGCTGTTGTGGCAGTAACAAGTCTGACATAATGGAACTTGCTTCCAGGTACCTGAATCTGCTGAACATTGGGTGCAGTTGCCAAGGGAATAATTGTCTTAAATTGAGATGTACCCACTCCTCCTACAGTAATGGTCTGCACTGCTGATTTCACAGCCTGTTAAGCCAACAGACAGCATAAAGTTACTTGTACAAAGGCAGAAAGAACATCAGCTTGTTTATTCCTCAATTTGTTAGCGAGCAACTCTTTAATCCATTTGTATCTGAGAAGCATGTCTGTTATCCCCATTTTTGCTTTCAGAAGTAAAAGAGATACAAAGAGATCAAATGCCTCTCAACAGCTCAGAGCAAACCCAGTTCCATTCTCAAACTCTATACCACACAACAGAATAAACTAGTATTTACATGAGCAGGATGACTCAGTCCACTTCCCCAGATACAACTTCAGGTGACTACAGAAAACATTGCTCAGTTTGTATTCAAAAACCAAGCAATGAACAAGTCTAGAAATACTCCTACTAATAAAAACACATGGTAAGAACTTGCAGAACTGCTTGTGCTGGACTGTGGCATGATTTTTCTCTATGTGTACAGATTGTCCTGTAAAGACAGTTTGCAGTTAATACACAGAAATCATGGTGCAGCCCTTGAGAAGGAAATGGAACAGAGCCCATAAACTGATAGCTTGTGCCCTCTTTCTTATGTCTTCAGCTAAGAAATGAAAAAAGCAATAACAATGAAAAGCAGTAAAACAAATTTATCAAGAAAAAAGCAAAAAAGGGAAAGAAAGGGAGTTTGGCAGACCTGTGCTACCTCACAGCTAGAATCACGGTACATCTGGAATTTGCAAGACTTCATCTTTCCAATTTCTCTCAAACTACAAACTGATAACAAGCAAGTTTTTATTTTATTTATACACATTCAGAAGTCTACTAGTTTGATAACGCTTCTTTTTCCAACCTTGCTGACAACCTCAAACCTTGGTTTATTTGTCCTTTTTCTCCTCCATCTAACTTCTTTTGGAGCTCAGCTTTTTATTCTTAGTATCTTTTAATATTGATATTAAACGTATCATTATCCTTTGCATTAAGTTCTAGTATTAAATTTGGTTGATAGTATGATGTGACTTCTTATTAGAAGATTTTCCCAGCTCCCCAACTTGCAGCAACTGCACAAATGAAATCTCAATTTGCACATATTTCACTGGAAATATAAGACCCACCTTTTAAAAGAAAATGTTTTCCTGGGATTTTTTTTTTTTAATATACTAAAACCTCAACAACCCAGAGTAATTCAAAATAAGCACTATCTGCAAGCACAGTCACAGCCTAAGTGTTATCACAGGGACACCAGCATGGGCAAAGTCCCCTCTAGCACACAAATTAGTGGCTGCCATTCAAGGATAACTGGGAAAATTGTAAAATTCAAGTGACAGTTCTCTAAGGGCATGTTCTTAAGCCTAGTGAAGACAGGTGAAACCCCTGTGTTGTGTCAGATAGTTCTGGATCTGAACTCAGTATGTATACCACAGACATCTCCATTTTGTCACTTCAGGTGCTTGTACTAGATTTGATTATTTTTTTTCCAGAGTAAAACCAGCAAAATTGTCTTTTTGAAATAGTTGTTAAAAGGTTAAGGCAATCATGCTGATGTCCACGTCCCCATATCAGCATTCCTGTTATCACCTATATTGGTAAGACAAGACTGGCAAAATCTGTCCGAGTCTCTGGTCTCATGCTGTACATACAACTGTGTCCACTCCCTGCTATATCCACTCTTGTTATTTACACTCACACACAACCCTTCATGTTTACCAAAACAGGAATGCAGACATTAAGATAGAAAAAGATTCACCTAAGATTACAAAAGAGGGAAAAAAAAAAAAAGTAAAGAACTGTTAATTTGTAAGAAAGATCAGTTTTGTCTCGTCATTCATTAATGCAAATAAATTTATCAAAGCTATTATGGAAAAACTTTGTTTTTCTAGAAATGAGACACAGGAAATTAATAATTTCTACTTCTGTAAGTCTTAGACCATGGTGTCTTGCCTATGCAGACCTCTATCACAAGAATATGAATTCCATTGTTGCAAACCTCAGAAACACCTGTGAAGCAGCCCTGTTAAGTGGCATAGAAACACTGGTAGAAGAGACAGAAACACCCAAAGAACTCTTCATCATGTCATAGGGAGCCTTTCAGATGACTTGGGAGATTCAGTATACAGAGACAAGAACTTGCACCAAGTGGGGCTTTCCAGGTTGGAAAGCTGCTTTCTAACAGCATGCCCTTGTTCAGGCTTGCAGCAGTTTGCACCCCTTGACTGAAGAAGTGTGTGTGCCTCAGGGCAATGCTTTTGCCAATTCTTAAGCAAACACCGTTACAAGAACACCCTGGGACTGACCACTGCCAATTTGCGGTTCAACACTCCAGTTTTCTGCAAGCAACGAGACAGACGTGCTAGAAGACAAAGGAAAGTCAGTCTGTACCTGGGCAGTTGTGTGGTTGACTATAGCCTTCCCAGGGGAGGAGGGTGCTGACTGCTGCACTGTGAGGATCTGCTGTCCTAACGCTACATTCAGTGGGACGCCCACAGTCTTCTGGGGGGAGTTGGGAGGCTGGGAGGCCACTGACACCACTGTTAGCTGCTTGGCAAAACAAAGAAGCAGTTTAAATCTCTGTGCAGGATACAAGACCCTGTGCATATACATTCCCCTCCTCGTGAAAATACAGTTCTCCACCAGTACAAAGAGTTCTTTCTGTGAACAAGGCTGCTGTATTTAATCACAACTCACACGGGTCCAACCGTGCAAAAGCAGCACATAGACACATCAGAAACTTCAAGGCGTTACTGGTTTCCAGCACCAAAAGGCCCCTGCAGAAAACTAGCACTGCTTCTGGTTTTTTAGTTTGTTTTTTTGTGTGTGTGTTTGGTTTTTTTTAAAGGAAACTAGTCCACTGAAGGCTGAGCATTGTCAGGCTGGATTTTCTGCATAACAGCTTTATAATTGGTACCATGACTATTTCATCATAAATGGAAATTTTAAAAGGAGAGCCGTGGAAAGGAAAAATAAATAGTATCACCTTGCACTACTGATTCAGCCAAAGTATAAGAACATCAGTATTTTCAAATCTACTTTCCAGATTCCTGTAGAGATCCAGTCTTCTGACAGCATTTCTGCTGAGTACGGTGTTTGAATACTCTATTCTACATAGCTACACCCCTCCCAAGGTTAGTTTTCTACTTTTTGTTCTAAACTTCCTTCTTTGTTTTAAGAAAACTCCCAATTTTTGAAGCCATTTGCTTTTAAGAGATACTTAGAATTACTTATCTACAGTAAATTCAAGATGTAACCCTAAGGAGTCTTTTCACCTCCACTTATTGCTACTTTGATTCTGGATTTATATTTTCTTCTTCCTGATGTTGCTTCCCTCACTAATAATTCTCAAATAGGTATCCTTCACTCATCTAACATTGCATAGCTGAAGCACAGCCAAACTAAGAGAATTCTTTACTCTTAAACACCATACATCTTGCCCCCTCAATTCTTCCTTTCTCCAGCAATATTCCTCTTCTGAAGACAAGTTCATCAAGTCTAAAATACAAGTGTCACCATGACACTTGTCTGTAATGCAGCTTACAATGGATGAGTTACCTTTTCTATTACCCACCTGTGCCAGTCTCTAGCTCTGTATTTGTCAACAACCATTGCAAATCTCATTTACTTCAGATGTAATTAGGGAAGATTAAATTATCTATGCAGTAGCAGGCAATGGTTAATAACCGCTGACCTATTAGTATTGAGGTCTCCTCTTAAACAGCCTGTTAACATTTTACGAAGGCATTAAAAAAACTACTGTTTGAGCACTTGACTAAGAAAGAACAGCTGCTCTAGGAGTAGATACTTGGGGAATGGCAGAAATGGGAAACTAATGCAGTAATGTATATTTACTTGAAACCACAGTAAGGGAGCCAATTGCAAAAAATCTAGCTTAGGCCATTACCACAGAACATCGTGATGCACAACAGAGACTCTGGAGTGGCAAGATCGTAAACAGCTTGTAACAAAGACACAGAGAGCTCCATTCAGACCACTGTGCAGAAGGGACAGAAGGCTGCAGCCAGAATCAGGTCCTTACCTTATTAGGGGATTTGAGTGGTGAGATAGCTATTTTATTCGGTGTCTGTTGTGGTGGTGTACTCAAAGATGAGCCAATGACTCCACTCTCAGAGATCGTTATTGTCTTTGGTGGTGTTCCTGGAGCAGACTGTGAAAGAACCCTACCTATAAACAATGAAGATACCATCAGCTCAAGTTATCCCTGTTTACATTAACTTTTAAAGCCAAGTTTTCTCTGCATATTATGCAATTGATCACTACTTCTGAGAGTGTATTACCTGGTAGGAAGGACATTGGCATTTTTTAAATTAGATTTAGCAACAAATAAGAAAATAATTGGTATTATTACAAATAAAAAGACAGTTTACTTGGGCTTAAAAAAGCAGAAATGTACACTGAGCTTTCTGTGACATCCAGCTGAAAATGCTTTAAAGCTAGGACAGCATCCTGAAGCACACAGCCCTTCAATACACCTGCGCTGGGCACAAACACTCAGTCAGCTGGTAGTTTCCTAGAATTCCCTGGGCTGCTGCCAATGTATAGAGAAACTGAGCATGTGGGGGGCTGCTTCCATGTCATCAGAAACAAGCAGTGTTAATGACCAAGAAAAAGGTGTTTGGTTTATCTATGCTCAACTCAGGGATTTTTTTTTTCTTCTGTGTTGGCAGTTGTTCTTTTCACTGCCTAACAGAATATATGAAAATCCCATGAAAATATGGATGGTAATGTAACTCTACAAACTATCTGCTTTTACAACAGCAAAAAAGATTGAACAGCAAAACCAGCAGCTCCAAACCATGAAATCAGTCTTAGGAATATTACAAAACTCCCAGAATGGAAACCAGATTTTTTGTTTGTGTTTGTTTTATTTCATACTTCTAAGTTTCTTTCCAAAGAGTGCTTGACTGCTGAGCCTTCCTCTGCTGCACTTTGGCTCAGACTCATTTCTGTCACAGCTTCTGTCACCCATTCTCTTGTACTACATTTATTAAAATAAGAAACAAACACCAGCATCATAACTGTTCCATCCAAAATCAACCAGTGTCGTGACAATTAAGTGGAACTAACAAGAAAAAGCATCGTCCTCGTGGAAAGCTGCCTTCCTGTGAGGTCTATGTGCTCTAAAATAACCTTCACTTTTGTGCAGCCTAAGTAACAGCATAGATAGTTGCCAACAGCTGCTAAAGTCACACGCAACCTGAAAAATGTCAGTCTGTGGGAATTTTACCATCTACAGTATTCAATGCTTTGAGTTTGTTTTTTCCTAGTGACAGCTTTCCCTTTCTCACTGCCTCCCCTCTGCAACCCTTGGCATCAGCTTCCTAAACAGAATCTGGCTGCTTATATTGACAAGTCTTTAAAATTTGCAACTTCCACCTCAGTTTGCAGAAATTCCCAGGCAATTAAAAATATTTATCAGATTCATGAAAACACATATACAAAATTGAAACATAACACACAAATGCTACACCTTCTCCAAAATGACGCCAGCCTCTCAAAGCCGGCAAGCTGTGCTGGTGGTTTGGGGTGGCGAGAGGAAAGACAGATGTTTAAAAATGTTTCCCACTCAATTAGAGAAGCATCTTCACTTCCCAGTGATGCTTCTCTCACAGACTCAGGGACAGGTACTCTTTTCATGTAATGCCAGATGAAAACGTAATGCAGTTTCAAGTGGCTTGTTTCAGGGTTTTTAGTATTTTTGGGTTGGGTTTTTTTTGTTTGGGTTTTGCTTTTAAACACACAAACAACTTGATTCAAATATTTATAAACATCATGAAGCCATCTTCTTATTCACAGGTCTCTACATTTAGTAGGGAATTGATTGAGAAAAGGGAAAAAAACAGGGAATGAGACAGGGACTCCCTCTTTCACCTGAAACACAAGTCTGGCTTCAGGGTGCAGGCAGCCTGACAACTCAAGGAAAAGATTATGTTTCTGTAATATGCCATTCACCTGTATCTATCAAAGTTTTGAATTCAGGAGAAACTTGCATCCTTTTAAAAAAACAGCTCAAGTTCCAGTTCTGTAAAGGCTTAACAAATTTGTTTAAATATGTGGAAAAGATTTTAGGCCTACTTGGGTTGGTCAATCTGGAAGCAGTTAAAGACATCCTTCAAAGCTCTGAAGACGACTCTGGCTTCCTACACTTGCCCTTTTTGAGATAATTTGTATGTCTCAGATGTTACTTGCATACATATGATGATGCATTTAGCAAGGGACATATCAGTCTCACTGCCATAATGAACAAATGATTACACTGTGGGGTTTTTTTGTTTGGTTGGTTTGGGGGGGGGCGGGGGGGCGGCAGGGGGCAGGTGTTTGTTGGTTTTGTTTTATTGGGTTTTTTAAGGTCACAGATTTGTTTTCCTAAGAGACAAGCTATTTCTTAATTGCCTTAATTACTTTCTTAGACTATTCTGCAATGCTTATTTTTGAAGTAGGTGAGCAACTTAACAGAAACACAACTTCATTCACTCTTTTGACTCAAACATTTTTTCCTGTTATTTGCATGTATTACATTTAAGCCCAACTATAAGCAAATTAAAGTAGTATAAGAGCATGTGTCTCCTTTTCCTGCTGTGTATTTATATAACATATCTACAAATATTTTTTGTTCAAGTAGCCTTTTTTATTTCTCCTCCCCAAAATTCAGGACGTAAAAACATCTTACAGTAAAAGCAAAATGATCAAACTCTACAATCAAAGATAATTCTAAACAAGCAAAGTGTATCAACAACTGCATTTATTTGCTTCTACTCACAAAATTCTCTGCTGATTTTTTTTTTCCAATTGCTTGAGGTACTTCAACAGAAACTACAGTAAAATCATTAAGACAGGGAAATGTCTACAGTCACCACCTCTTTGAACAGCCTTTAAAAATGGTAAAGTAAAACAAGTCAAAGAAATACAACCTGCAATGACTGGTGACACTTGAGTGGTCTGCCCTGTAACAGCTTTGCTATTGATTGGTTTTGCAAAGATCAGCTTCGTGATCACTGGCCCAGAAGTTGGGGTTCGGGTCTTCTTTGCAATCTGAAAGATGGAGGAATAAAATACCTAAAGTAACTTCAGTATTTTGGATCTAAATTATTGTATTATTGAGTACATTAGAAGATAAGAAGGGCAACACTCACACACATAATTAGAAGAATAACTGCTTATCTTACATTTCACCTCCATTTCTCACAATGGAGAGGACTAGGATATCATCCTTGCCACTTTAGAAAACCAGCCACCAAAGCAGGGTAGCCAAATCCCTTACAGGTTTTTCTGTAAGATATTGCTCTGTGCAAACATACCTCATCTTCAAGATGCTGAAATTATTTCTAACATGCCATTATTCTATATAAAACCGTTAAAATTAAATGCACAACTCTCAGTATTTGAAGCTTTAAAAAAAGTTACTTCTTTTTCAGCCAATCATGACAAAACTTGTTCCTCAAGTGATTTAAATATGACAACTACTGCTCTGAAACATCTCTTGGCCTATTCTGCCACAGCAGCACACTTTTACCCTTCAAATGGAGAAACAGTCTTCTGCAACAGTTCCCAAAAAGGATGTGGATCATCAGTCCCTGAAAGTTTTGGGTATTCACTAGCCGAGAACAAATCAGTTGGCTACATCCAGGTACAAGGGAGTCTTTCTCCTTCTGTGATCCAGTCTTCTGAATCACAATTGGACTAGGAACATGTACATGCAATTCAATGAGACAGATCACTTCAACTTGAAATCTTTATAAGCAGAGTTTTATAGTCTTAGAAGCCTTTAAACAGGACTTTTCCCCCTTTTCCATGCTGATAGAAATTAACTACCAGATGCATTTATCCTCATAGTTTCTATACACCAGCATCCAGCTAGTGAATAGTTCAATTAAGAGGTTGACTTCTTTCAAGACTATTTTAACCTGTTGACTGCAGAGGCTGCCAGCAGATGCAGACTATTGCTAGGATCTTCCCTGAGCCCAAGTGAGCACACTAGAAAGCATTACGGAAGCCCTTACACTTACCCATCCCACAGGTCAGGCCCATATTGCCTCTCCTCCATCACAGACACCCAGCCACATCCCATGGGCACCAGCCACCAACTCCAGGGACATCAGAGAGGCACAACATTGGTATCCATATGGGGAGCCACCTCTCAAAGGTGCAGAACCACCTTTGTTACTCAAGTAGCTAACTGGAGAAATCTCGCTGATGTACAAAGATACAGAGATGACAGCTACTTTTAACAGCCTGATAAAGTTGTGAGTGCTTAAATGAAGCAATTGAGTAGGCTGGATGTTATGGTTTCCTACACAAAACCCTATTTATAGAATTTACTGCCTGAAAACACCACCTTTACAGTACAGTAACGCCAAAACATCTGAAGTATTCAGCAGTATATAACAAATCCCCCAGCTGCCCCACAAAGAGCATGCATGAGGTTGTTTCAGGTCCCAGCAGGACACTCATGGCAGGGCCAGGGAAGCCAGAGCTCCCCCTGCTATGGCACTGGAGCTCTCCAGCCTCCCATGGAAAGCAAACACTGCCTCCACATGCCTGACTTGTGCCCAGCCAAGGGAAGCCAGCGATGAGCAGCTCTGACACCAGGCAGTGCCAGAAAACAGAACTCATTTAAAGGAAGCCCTGTACTGCTCCAAAGTTACAGTACAAGTGTTCCTCAGAGGAAACCTACACCTCAGACCATTGGCAGGTGATGGTCATTTGCCCAAATATGCTGCACCCAGGCCACACTAGCTTCATAATAGTCAAGGCTTAACAATGAAACAGAGAAGAAAACAAACAAACAGCTGTTTTTGGAGATATACTGACTAAAACCTTGAAATATTAGTTGTTTGAAGACAAAAGCTTCATTCACAGCCCAGTTTACAACTTTAAATCAAACCCATTTTACTATTTCAAGGTTTCAGTTCTCCTAGTGCATATACTGCTGATAGATGAGCAGGCATTTTATCCATAAATTTTTTTGTAAATTTGCACACATTTTCATTTCTGATAAATTTCCCATATTTCATCTGCTTAATTTGAGATTTCCGTTCTGCTGAAATTAATCTTACCCTGCCATAAGGTATTATTGTAACTCAACAGCTATTGTTTTTACTCTCTGAAGCGAGGGCAAAGTCTGGCTCAGAACATGATCAACATCCAGCAGGAACAGCTAGCTCTGGACAACAGCAGTCGTTTCCCAGTAACAGTCAATAAGTGTGTTTAAATGACTTACATGAATACATGTAAAGTACTAGCTATCTGTTACCATGAAGTATTTCAGGAAAAAAACCAAACCATAAAAATCCCAAAATATAGCTGGTCAACACAAGCTTCCCTCAGACTCAACTTGCAGTATCCTCCTCAGATAAATTTCCCCCTGCTTTTTGGGTGAACTGTTTGTTAGACCTCCTCCTTTGTAGGCAAACAAGTGAATCCCCTCAGGGCTTAGGAAACATGGCAAAACTCAGATGTGGATGGTTACAGGTGAGGAACAGTCCTTAGCTGCCAAAGGCAGGTAGTGCACTCCTGCCCTTACTTGCTGTCAAGCGAGCCTTTCTGAGGTTTTTGCCACTGGAATTGATAACCCCAGCCAGCTGTAAGAGCCTTCTAGGCATCAGTGGGAAACTCACTACCCATTTCAGCAGAGACTGGAGAAGCCAGAGAAAATAATCAAGATGACAGACTGCCCCTTTGACACTTCAGAAAGTTCTCTAGAGCCTTCTGCCATTGCCTGTACTAATCACAAGAAGCTTAACATTATTCTTCTGCCTATGTAAGCTAAGCATGCTCTCTGCAAGTTACTTTGAATTAGACTGCAAAAATATTTCCTGGGGCAACATGCTCTTCAATAAGAAAATTATTATATTTGAAAGTACACACCAACCTTATTCCCCCTAAAGAAGTAAAGATTTACCTGCCAGCATCTTTATGTAAAGGGTCAATTTATGTCTTCTGAAGCACTCTCCACTAACCAAGATGAACTAGCAAGTTTCTATGGTCAGATTTTGTTTTCAGCTCTCAAACTGTGTTCTAGTCATACAGAAAGAAGCACATGCATACCTCACATTTACTGCTAAATTGAATACCCACATAGTCAGCCACCACAAATGAACTAACATACTATAAATCTACTCCCTAGATGACTTCATGGGAGCTTGTCCATGTAGCCACACCCTAAGTAATTTATATTTGGCATAATATGAAAAATCAGGGACTCCAGAACAGGAGAACAATGTACTTCAGAGAAGATGAAGGAACTGAGCTAGGAATGGGAGTTTGCTCTGAGGTTAGGTTAGTGACTAGCCTCATATATCCCTCTGATACTTTAGTAATTTCCTACAGGGAAAAGCACTGTCTGGGAAGTGCTCATGTAATCATCTTCCCTACAGTATATGTTTATAACTAACTGAACATTGCGTTCTTGCTTTTCATTCTTATTTCCTCCTCTCCATAGAGGAAAAAAGGAATTACAGGTGTTAACAATTCAATCTGTTTTGCAAAGGGAAGCAAAAGTTTAATTAAAAGAGACCACAACAAAACAAATTTACTCAAACTGCAATTAACTAGATTTACAAATGGATGTGAGTCCATTTGTAGCAGCTTCTGCTAAGGAACCTGTAGAATTCTTAATGACAAACAGCAGAGGTCAATCGCCAAGTCACTGTGTTTCAGTCACTGATGGCACAGGTCATCTCATGGAAGCAAAAGCACACCACAGCTAAGTCATTCTCATCAGTTTCCTGTACCTGTCACTTGGCCAAGTAACAGGAACTGACCACTCTTAAATGTTACTGTGCAGAGTCAAGAGCAGAGGCTTTTTGGAAATCTCTGACAGTCATATCATTAATGATCAAGGTACAAAAAATATAACTAAGACAATTGATATCTTTCAAACAGTCATTATTAAACATGTTTTCCACAGGTATGATGTAGCAACGTAAAAGGAGAAAGCAGAAATCAATGCAGGGATTATCTGCAGCTTTAAAACAAACCCTCTTGAGAGTTGCTCACATTTGCTTGCCATGAAATACTAGTCGGGAAACTTAACATTCAACTAATAACATGTTTAAAAGTTTGTAATTTTTCATGTGCAGCAAATTAGTTTTTATTAGCACACTTAATTTCTTATTTCATTTAGACTGTAAAATAAGTATTTTCCCATCATAACCTGCATCAAGTTCTACTTTTCCTTCACTTTCATGAGGTCTTATTTCTGCCTCACTGCCAACTAGAACAAAGTCATTCACATTTAGTTCTGCCATAGACCAGATGAAAAATCAGGATCTTTGGGTCATAACCCAAGTCTTTTCAACACATTTTCAGATCCCAGGAGATTCTCTGTGGTTTCAAATATCTCAAGATCCATGCCAGAGATCAGAAACAAGATCTTGAAACGTCCATCTTATGATAGCATCTAGTCTATCATTATCTATTAACAAACCTAACTAGATCTGAGGCAGACAAGATATACCTTTCTATTCTTTTTCAAATGCTAGAAGGTTTGGTTTTTTTTCCAGAGAGTTTATTTAAACAAACTAAATATAATAGGCAAAAGCTACTCTTTCATAAAGGAGTAAAGCAGTGTACACTTTGAATAAAAGAATATCAGGCATAGAGTTCAATTCAGCCTTCCTGAAAGTATGTAGATTTTTATAAAATAATTAGAAAATTCTCTTCTATTTACTGAATTCTAATAACTCGTTTGCTTTCTCTGAGGCAAATCCTAAGTTTCTAGAGAGTAGCTAGGGGTAAAGGTCATAAAATGGTAAATGCATCCACAGATGAAAGCATGGGCTAAGAGCAGCATTGTATTTTTTAATACAAGGAATAAATGCAAAGGCTGAAAGCAACTGTGTGTCAAACAGTGAAGGAAATGTACAACAGTTGCAGCAACAAAATTGTTTTTAAGATGTTTCAGCACAAATCACTTTACCTGTACTGTTTTTAATTGCTGAGTCTGCAAAACAGAAGGCTGGGCTGCAGTGTTTATCAGCTGACTTCCTTGCGTCAAAGCTGAGACACCAACAACAGGTTTCACTTCCGACCGACCTCCAATAACAACTTTGATCTGTTGGCCTTGTACCTTGGAGTCTCCACCTTGGGCTTGGGACATGGCCTTCTGCGCCTGTGGGAGCTGGCCATGGGGTAATGCTAAAACAATAGGTTGGCCAGACTTGCCCAAAGTTGTTACAATTAGCTTTTGCCCATCTGGTTTAATACTCTGATTGCCTATTTTAATATCAGCGGTCTTGTTCAAAATAATTTGATTGGCTGATATAGTGACGGGGGTCTGAGCACCAAGTTTATGGAGGCCACTTGGAAAGGTAGGCTTTACTACTGCATTCACATCAGTTTTTGGGGTTGTGGTGGTCACTGTTGTGTCGCCTGAGTGATTGCTGGGCGCAGTAACTGATTCTGTGGTGACTGCGACAGTAGTTGTAGCTGTGGAGCTTATGTTCACCATTTCTTCCAGTTCTGTTTCCATGGGAATAGAATCTCCCATCGGCGACGACACAATAACCGCCTCAATGCTGTCGTCTTCCACCAGAGTTATACCAGTGTCCATTATTTCCTCAGGGAGCAAGCTGTTGACTTCTGCTGAAACCACCTCCATTTTAGCAGTGGTGGCAGTGATGACCAGAGCAGGTACTGCAATTATATGTTAAAAAGTTATTGGCTTCCAGAAAACATACATTTTCAAATTATTAGAAATTTTTTCAAACTGAAGGTATTGTGCATGCACAGGAGAGATATCATAAAAAACCTGTTACCAAAACATAACACATTAAGCTGAATTTACTTTCAGTAAGAATTTATATCAAACCTCTACAACATCATCCACTGAAGTCAAATCAAGGCACTGAATTGCTGTGGATTACCAGTCCACTTTTGACAACACAGTACACAAAGTAGCATTTCCCTCCCCCCTCAAGATACAGGCACCTTGTTCACAGACACATAAACTTACTGAAATAAAAAGCAAGAGTTAAACTACTTTAAAAATCTAACAGATGATAATGGCTTTTCTCATACGCGTCAATGTTGTTTAGCAGGCTTTCTTGCCTCAATAGACTCATTATCCATACTAGATGTAACAGGGGTTCATTCTTGCCAAACTCTCCTTTTAGAAATCTCAGAAATACAAATAGCCATCTAGTGATGGGCTTCAACAATCTCACAAGCTCAATCAACAGCCCACCTACCCCAGGATCAAGCCAAAGCCCTGCCCTTCCAGGATGAACAGGTAATTCCTCTATGCTGGCCATGAAAAGAACAGCCCAATATTTTTTTTTCTCAATACTCACAAGAAAATATATAATGCCCAAATTCATGATTGATTTGAAACACATTCTAAACACAAAACAAAGAACACCTTATCTGAAAGAAAACAGAATTTAAGCTGACTAGTGAGAGTGACCAATTTATATTAAAAAAACCCCACAGTGAGATTCAAAGCCAAAGTCACTTGAAAAACCTTAAAGTCATTGCTGGAAATGGTCCCATCTACCATTCCCACTAAAACTGTATCACTGTCAGAGGGTGAAAACAGATCAGCCTAAGACTTTTTCCCCACTTGCTGATCCCATCAGCACACTTGGGCACTGGACAGGAAAGCACACTGTGTGGGTACGTGTACACACTCTTGAGTGCTCATTTTAAGCTCAGGAGGACAAGATCCTTGCAAATTCAGTTTCCTAGTTGCTAGGAAAAGCAGATCTGAGTTATTTGTACTAAGCAACATTCATAATCAAGGAACTGTGCGACTAAAAACACTGACCAAATGCCAAGGTGACATTGATTCCTCTGGAGTCATTGTGGTTCCATTTTGCACAGCAGCTAACTACAGAACAGCTGCATTTCGGCCATAAGGTAGAAGGATGGGGAAAAAGCCCTGCTATAATCTACCTAGTTTCCATGCCGAGCTCAGAAGGCTGTGCTGGAGCAGTCCACGGCCTTCCTGATCATGAAGGGTGCCATCTCTATTCCCCTCATCTCCTGAGTACAAGCCATATCAAACTGCCACAATACTCAAGTGGCCCGAGCTGCAAAAGAACTTGTTCAGATGACCGGCAGTCAAACTCATACACAGCTCACTTATTGGCAGGCATTTAAAGATACAAAGTTATCTGATGCCACTGCCAGAAATACCTCCTTTGGAAAGCATTTCTCCCAAAGTAATGCCACCACAGCTTGCAGTTATGTCAGCCCTGGTAACTAGTGCTAGACAAAACAGCTTACTCCTAAGGACATGTTAGTAATAGTATCGCATTGCTGTCAAAGTCAAATTGGTTATCCGCATACGAGATTACACCAAAATAGGAATAGTAAATGCAGATTGTTTCAGCATATGTTAAGGCCACTAGCTCTCCTCCTGAGCTCTGTTGCTTTATTGTCTCCTGATCAACCTGCATGGGCTTGTGCCTTTAGATCTCACACCTTCCAACTATTTTGGACAACCTTTCCCCCCCCGATTATCCTGTTATATACTGACAAGCACAAGGGACTTGGATCCAGAAGTTAGACTCCTAGAGTCAACCACAATTCAAATAATGATTGCCTTCATGTAAAACAATTGCCAATCATCTAGATCAGACAATACGGAGAATAAAATTGCCAGATTCAGCAATGACAAACAATTTTAAGTTATTTGATTTTGGTTAGTATTTGTATGTGTTATTCCCTAGAAAGGTCATATATTAAGGAGTGATTAAGGAGTTTAAAATTACGAGGCCTTGAGAAGGTGGAAGCTGCCACAAAAGAGAGATCCAACTACAATCCAATGGGAACACTGCAGTAGCAATTAATTCACCTGCTCCCATTCCCTTTCCTAATTTTCCAGTTCTTGAGATGGAGGGGGAAAAAGGGATCTTGCAATTATTCAACCATGGAACAGTTACTAAGGTCTCCATACTTCTACCATTGACATATAACACTACAAAATATTGACAAGGACATTTAAAACACAATTAGCCAAAAAAGTCACGGAAGAACAAACAGAAGATGTTCTTTGTAGACATGCTGTAAAAAGATTAAAATATTTTACTTGTTTTCAAAAATTTGTGGCCTGATGTCTTCAAAAGAGAAATGTTTTACCAACATATTGATATGAAATACACTGCCTTCACCACAAAATGCTTTAGCTGATCATACCCAAAGGTTTAGAAGCTACGCATGCAACACAACCATACCTTCTTCCTTCGCCACAACTGCTATTAAAAGTATACTTGAAGACTTGGCTATCCCATGACCTGTAGCTGCTTTCTTCACATCAAAATTAATTCTCAAATACATGGAATCATAGCATGCTACTACAGAAGTTAGATTACACACACTGAGTACAAAAGTAATTTTTACAATCAAATTAACAAAGACCTTAGATACAGTACATAACCAAAAATCTCTATGAGTCAGAGAACCTTTCAAGCTAAACAAGCTAGAAAGAAAGTGGAAAAAAGCCACAACTTTTTGGTGAAAGCAGCATGTCATACAAATTGTAAATGGTCAAACTATATTACACATATATGCAAGTGCATTGCTTGCTAGAAAAACCAGCATTTTAAACCATTCAGATATCTAACTCAATTGGACAACCTCCTTTTCACTGTAAGAAAATACTACATTGCCCAAATGTACCATCAATTACAAAACAAAATTAGTAAGGAAGAACATTCTAACCATTGTGAGGTACTACATAATATTACTAAAAAAACGAACAACACTCCAAGCACTTGCCCAGAATCATTGCCCAGAATCTAGAAAATTAAACCACTTAAAGGTCAAATTACTTCCCCATGTCTGGTTCACAGCTGTTACTGAGCTCTCACATACTAGTTAAATGTCCATTAAGAAGGGGTCAAAAATATACCATTTTGCTAATATTTGTCTGTATTTCAAGCCACGTCTACACTTCAAATTTGCATAGATTCCCATCTATCTCATAATAATCAGCTGACACTTTCAGCATTTGCTATTTGTGGCTCACAGCAAGTCAAAAACTTAAGACTTTCATGTCATTCTGAAGATGGACTAGGATCAGCAAGCTGATAATAAATCTGCCTCTTGAGAACTACTTACTGCCCTTTAAGAATCTAATCCTCACTGGTACTAAGTAAATTCCAGAGTGTGCTGAAAAGCAAAGGCATTACTATTATTTGAACACCAATCTAACAGTGCAATGTTCTGCAGAAGAACATAGATATGCGTGTATTTTTCAAGTGACTGGCATGGCCAGGATAAGAAGGCAGAAATAGAGAAGTAACTATGAGAGCCATTTATGCTCTGATTACCAATAAATGCATGCTGTTGACCACAGAAAGAAATTCCATACACATCTGTACATCCTTCTTTTCTCTTAAAAAGAAGTGTTGAAGGTCACTTTATCATGGTAAGGTTAAAGTCTTAATCACTGCTTGCTTAGCACACACCTTCCTTACAGCAACTGTCCAGGAAAGACCTGGAAATAACACTCATTGCAGCACAACACTTCAAAGCAGTGCAGTTTGCTTTCTGTAACTGGAAACAAGGTTCTACTTTCAAACAGAGTTTCATGCAAACTAAATATAACTTGGAAACAAAAAATCAGAACATTTCCCTTGGTTTGCATGCCAGTTTCAGTCATTTTCACAACATACAGTAGCACAAAAGCTAAAAAAACCAACCCCCCCCCCCAAACAAACAAACAAAAAAACCCAACCTGCATGGCTGTTCTTATGATCATTAAACACATTCTGAAGGTGTTCACTGCCATGAACAATCCAATACTTGGGTTTGTAGATTACAGGGCCTTTACATTTAATGAAGCATTTCTAACCTTATGTTCTATACAGACTCTGTGGTGAGACCAAAAGAAATAACCCCTAAAATAACTTCAAATTATTTTATTGTCTGCAGTGTTTAGGAGGCCAAAATTAAAGCTTTAAGAATCTGAAGTTAAAATTAATATACATGTAGTGGACTTAGCTTGACTAAAAAAAAAAACAACCCTTAAAAAAGCCATAACAAATGTGAAAAGTACTTATCTAGGCCCAAGAAATGAAGATTTCGGTCTTTTAAAAATAGCTTGAAATAAAGGTCTTTCCAAATTTTGGACACCTCTAGAATGTGGGGCTACAGAAGAATTCAGAACACACAGCGATGTCACACCAAGAACACTTAGAAACAACAAGCATGAAAACTGCCATCATAGGCTTGGTATCAAGTTCCCCACAGACTTTTAACAGGCATTATCATGTTGGGCACCTTTTAAGATTAGGCTTGCTGCCAGCAATTTCAAAAAGACTGTATTCTAGCCCTGTATTTATGAGCAAAAGTTCATCTCAATGGAATTGTGACCTACCAATGTCATTGAGACTTTGCAAATCAGGAAGCACAATGATTATGCGGTGCATTTCACGTATACTCGAGCAGTGCTGCCCAGTCAGAAGGTACAACACATGAAGTCCATTCTAAATGAAACAAAACTACAGGCCAACACTGATTTCAGTGGGGTATTTCATTTCAAAAAATATGCTAATATGGCACAGAAGAGCATTTTGTCCTAAAAACTTAATTCCTTATGCATCTTATGCAATCATACAATTCTTTTCAACGTTAGAAAATGTAGAGATGAAAACCAGATAGAAATCTAAGACTATAAACTGCAATGCTTTCAGGGTAGTGTTGTCAAGATTTGGAAAGCAGTGAGAGCTGCTATGGCCATTATTGCTTTTTAAACTTATCCAGAAATCTAAGTTGGCTTTCTTTGGTTTTGAGTCCAAGGGAACACTGGGAAAAAAAAAAATAATAAAAAAAATAGCTCAAACACTTTGCAGTGATTCACCAGAAAACATGCTTCTAGCTACAGATCTCAGCAGCTCTACCAGCCTTAAACATGACAATACTTAACAAGTATAGAACATACTTACTTACAGAAGGACTGAGCTAAAGATAAATAGCTCACCTGCAGCTAAACCATGACTTGGTTCAGATGCCAAAAAAACCACCATTACCTCCCTCCCTCACACTTCAATCTCTAGATAAAGCACCTCTGTACTCCTTTTGGGGAAAACTTATTTAAATTACCAGGATTGTGCAAAAGCTGACTGGCTTCTGTGGAATGAAATTCCACATTAAGATTTTGAGCCAATAGGAGAAATAGGAATTTCAGTGAACTCTTCATCTCTGCTCCAGAACCTTGTGGGCCACTACAAGTGCAGGCTTCTCAGACCTCTGAGGTCTCATTTATCATAACACAAAAGGTTGAAAAGCTTCTGAAACGCAAACTGCTAAGTTTAACTTGGTTTTCTTATGTATACCTAATTAAGCTTTTGGATAAACACCTCAAAAAAAACCACCCACCCCCCAAAAAAAAACCCCAAACCAAACCAAAACAAACAAAAAAAAAAAACACAAAACAAAACAAAAAAATCCACCAATAAAAAAACCCACCACCCACCAAAACTCACGGACAGGACTAGCCAGAGAGAAGCCTTTCAGCAACTAGGACCACACATTATCTCTTACAACCTTTGTTTTCAATATCCTGAAAGCTACACAGACATGTTTACTGTATCTTACTCTATCCCTGGAGATCTTTTATTCCAGACACCATACCAAGGCCGCCTGGAAGAGTTCTTTGCAAGCACCCTCTGTGCTGCTCAATATAATCCCTTTCTGTCCTTACAGAATACCCTTCCCAATTTGACTCCCATGGCAAACGCGCTCTACCACCAGTTGGACAAGTCACCACTACACTGTCCGAGTTGAAATGGATCCAGAAGGCTCATTTCCTTCTCAGAATTAATAAGAGAAAAAACAATTATATGCACAGCCCTAACTGTGTTTCTGCATAGAAAAAGTTGTTTGGGGGTTTTTTTAGGTTGCAAGATCACCTAATTAATAGCTTCCCTCTTTATTACATCCAAGACAACTTTGTATACACAAAAGAAGTTTTTGCCAACTGTCAATTTATAATTTTGGGGATTGGAGATTAACAGTGTTGTTATGAATGATGGGACATCGAAGCCGACCTGTAGCCTTGCCAGGTTATCTGTGGTGACTCAGGTGCCCTAGTTGGTCACTATAATGTGTAAAGCACCACATACTCACAATGAGCTGGATGCACCTGAAACAGAGGGTGTCTGAGCACCTCAGTAAGTTCCCCCAGAATGCAGCTCAGAACATGCACCCAAACAACTCTCTGTCAAATTGTACAGTCTATCAAAACCAACTGAACAATACAACTTATAAGTGACTATGGAATCAGTTTGTGCAAAATTGTATAGCATCTGCATTGTTGAGGGTAGCCTAGGTTCTTACTATCTGAACAACTTAAGACATAACTCTCTTCCAAGGACAAAGCTTATTTTGCAGTCATAAACAAATATGAGAAGTAGAAGCAAATGCAACAACTCATGATAAAAATGTCATTAAGAGCTTTTGTTAAATATCCAGGAGAACCAACTTGTCAAAGATTTCTTTTTAACCTATGTCTTTTTGCTGACATAACACCAAAACTCACCTTCCCGTTCAACAGAGAGAATGAGCTCTTATTTTTCTCAGTCATTCTAGTAGCAACAGTAAAAATTCACAAGCAGACTCCCTCTTTCATGTTTTCTGCTTCTCTCTTGGGAGAATCCATAGCTCATATGCAATTGTTAATTTTTTTTCTTCACAGGAAACAGAAGTGACAACCTTTGCCAATATCATTGTAGGTGCTAAATTTACTACAGCCGTGCTAGTCCCTCTGCTGCGGCCAGTTCACAGAACTGGCACCAGAACTACCTGCAAATGGAAAATACTTGCTCTTCATTTAATGCTCTCGACATTAATCTAGCAAATAGAAGAAACTTATTTCAAGAAAAAAGATGGAATATGTTTCATAAAAACACAAGGTTTGTAGTTCCCACAGATTCTTGACCACTTGCAAGTGACGTAGAACACCTACCTATGCAAAGTCTGCTTAACTACAGTTAAGAAAGTGAAGGTCGCTTGTTTACCTAAGTTGATTTCAAAGGAAAAAAACAAATCTTAGAAAAACAAATAATTTTATTGGGTCATTTTACAACCAAAGCAAAATAAAGAACACACTAGTTCATTTCCTTCTTTGCTGTGTTCTCCCATCCCTTTTTGCCAAGTACATACAAGCACACGTGAACTATTCCAGACAACTAAAATTCACAAATATCAATGGCACAAAGAGATAGGAAATGCAGTTCTTAAACTCTTAACACTGTACATGTTTTCTCTCATTTGCTAGAAAAGTCTTCACAGAAGCATATGTATACCCAAGATTCGTCCTGTACTAATGGCATATTATCAAATGAAAGACCACAACTGCACATAGGTCATCTTACTGTACTACAATTCTCCTAATTAACTGCCATCATTCAATTTTGCTACCATTTCAATAATGGGTAAAAGTGTCATTGATTTTATGCATTCCCCATTTTCTTACTCTGACACTCTACGTTTTGTCTCTAAAATGGAAAGGTTTGTTTTGTCGTAAGGCAAAGAATTACAAAATCACTCAGCACTGCATTTTTTCCAACAGAGAGTCTTTTGTTTAAGCTTACTGAGTTAGACATTGCCTTAAAAAAAAAATTGTAATGAAACAGAAAAAGATTAATCCATGAAAAAGCTATGATTAACAAAGGTAAGTGGAAAAATTAATTATCTAAGACTGCAAACTCTCCGTGTTTGCATATGTAACAGCAGAGTGAAAGCAAATAGTTTTAACACAGTAACAAAATATGCATGTGGAACACAGAAAAAATATTTCCATTCTCTCTCCCGTTCTCTACAGAAGACAAGACACAGAGGCAGTTTGCACACTTTGCAGAGGATCATGGTTCTAGATTTATCAAATGCAATACCAATGGCAAACTATAGAAAGGAGAAAACCCCAACCTTACTCTTTATCAAATGCTGAATACATAACTAGTGTAAGCATCCAATCTTTTTTCATCTGTTACAAGGAACAGTAAGAAGATACCAGGGGTTCTTCACCATAAATTTAACCTTCTATTGTCACAAAATTCAAAATAATAGTTCCCAAGGCAACCATAATTCACTCAACCAATGCACATTGTTCCCTTCCCATTACTCCACATTCTGTTGAGTGAACATTACCTACATGATGCACCTCTGTTCAAAGTCTATGAGTACCAGAACAGCACCAAGGAATTGCACCACAGCCAACAATCCAACTGGGCCAAGGAGCTAGGGAAACTCAGGAACCTTCCTCCCCTCTCTGCACAGAGGGAAGGGGAAGAGTACAACCAACTCTTTCAGTGGTGGCAGAAAACTAGACTATGTCAGGCCATTTTGTGTAGGTTCACTCTAACCTAGAACAAAAGCCAGGTTAGTTTCAATGCAGATCAGTCTTTAACTGAGGTCTAGGTGTAGCTGTTGAGGTGCTTACAAAGCAGAAGAGAAGGGCAAAGCATAGAAGAGGAAGACACTGCTAGGGGAGAGCAGAACCATCTTCCTCACCAGCAAAGCAGCAACAAGCGCTCATGGGATTGTAGCAGTGCATAGCCACATCTTCTCCCAAATAAATGGGAGAGTAACACATGGGAAAAAAAAACATTGAAACCCATTGAAAACTACAAAAGCCATCAGGAAAGTTCTGCCCAGACACTACAATAGTAACAATTAACTGGATTTTAAAAAAGAAAACTTTCACTTGTTTGCAGATTGTGTCTCCCGTTCCATTCAAATATTTGGGAGGGAGAGCAGATTAAGCTATGTGGGCAGACCTGAGACCAGGTGAATTTTTTTGTAAAAGTAATATTAAAAAAAAAAAGACCCCGATAAACTTTTCACAGGAACCACAGACTCATCTGAAGAAGTTTCTGAAACATTCTTCAGATAGGCTTCTTGGGTCCATACTAGAAACTGCTGTTAATCCAAATGAAGAAAAAAAAACCCCAGCCAAACCATAGAAATGGGGATTTGTTAGGTGCCTGGAACTCGTACGACAGAGCAGATCCCAAAACTAAGGGCATAACCCTCATATGGGTAGCAACGTGTTCAATTGCAGAAGTACAGCTTGTGAAAGTTCAAAGTTGGAAGAGTTAAGGAGCCACTAATCTACATCTGGATCTGGAACATGAGAAAGCTGAATCTCTCTCATCATGTAGCTATGCACCCCCATCACTGATCAAGGGATTATTCCAGCAGTGTCATTCTTTCTCATGCAAGAAAAACTTTTATTTTTTCTCATGTCGTCAAGTGACCAAGCCTAGTTACAGGCTGTACTGAAAGCCACATGTTTGCTGTTTTTCTAAGCAACTGAGAAAACCAAGCTACTCAAATGTAAGGCTTGGGAAAATATAAACCCTTGAATCAAGAGTTCAAGAAACATTTTCCACTTCTTATTGGCAGCTCCTGCAGCTAAGAATAAAAGAAGAAAGTCAACCATGAGTTTGTCTCCTAGGTACTTGTTATGAATCCCACCACTGCAGTACAGAAATTCTGTAGGACATTAAGATGCGCTTCTAACAGCATGTGAAGTAAGAAAGCACTACCTTTATAGCACAGGAAGGGAACAGAAGCACAGACCAACCAAGTGACAGATAAGGAAGCACAGTTTGTTGCTGAAGCAGAAATCAACACCATCACCACCCAATCTACCTTACTTTATTTTTCTCCCCATCGAATATTTTTCAAAGTGTAATGGAAAAGAATCTAAGGGGCTTTGACTGCTTTTCAAAACCGAAAATAAAAGATATCCCAACGCATGAGATAACGTCTCCAAGGCTGAAATCTGACAGCACTCTTTATCGGTACATTTCAGATTTACCTGTGGTTAGCAGATACTCAGCCTGACACCAGTTAAAGCTTCTTGAGAATTCTAGCTGAACTGTTCAGAGCATTCAGTTACAAACTATCTGAGCTTGGACATCACAGAAGTATAAGCAAACTAAACAACAGCAGATAGTTCTTGATACATAATCCGAACAACCAACCCTGCATAACAAACTTTTGAAACTTACCACATTACAACAAGCATGAAGTACTTTTTTTAACCCATTAGATAAGCAGGGTTGTATTTTCCAACATACTCTCCAAGCCAGCCTTTATCAGTGCTTGGCCTACAGAGCAATACAGCCATACATCTCTCTGTAGGTTGATGCAAGTCTGTACAAGGCATGCAACCTACAGCTATCACTTGCTGATACATATGTAAACTTGATGTCTTGAGGAATAAAAAGACAAGTGCAATGCATTTTATTTTATGAAAGGATTCCCCTGACAGAAGAAATATTCTCAGCTGATAACCTGCTATTCTTCTTGCCTCCAGTAGGTAAAAAAAGCTATTGTGAATAGGCTAACAACACACAAGGCACTGCCTGTTATTGCCAGCTTTATGTAAACATTGCAAAGAATATTCCAAATGACTTTGCTATAGTCAGTATTTTCTACAATAATATATTTCAAGCAACTGTTCAGAAGGATGAATCTAATGAAAGATCATTTAAATATTTGTTCTTTCGTCACTTGAAATCTTAAGTCTGAGAGCTTTCCTCCTGCTCATGCTATGTTACAGTGGACAATTTCACATGCTGTCAATGCCACAGTGCTTTTCAGAACTCAAAACGTCCATACCAAGCATTACATAATTAGTACATGAGGTACTTCAAAGTCAAGGCCACAAATAATTAGTAACACATTCTGACCACCAATATACCTTGTAACAAGCAAGAGTGATGAAGACAGAAGCTGGGACTATCCTAAAAGATGGTCCAGCTAAATGCACTTCAAATGCAGAGGCTGTCCACAGCCGTGCTGCAGCACGCTGAAGGCACAGGTATGCCCTCGCACTTGGGTGAGTTGAAGTGTGAAAAACACCCTACACCGTTTTCACTGCACCCTGCTCCGCAGGGCAGAGCCCGAGCGAGCATCCCCGCAGACAAAGGCAGAACTTCCTCACCCCGGACCAAGTCTGGCAGGGCCGCGGCAGGTCCTCAGGGGCAGCCCAGTCCCCTCCGGCGGCCCATGCCGGCGAGTCTAATGAGGAGAGCGTCCCCGTGCCTAAGCCAGCCGCAGCTGTCACAGTCAGCGGCCCCGGACCGCCCGGCCCCGAGGGCTCCCCACCGCCCGATGCGGTGTCCCGTGGTCCAGAGGAGCCGGGCCCGCCGGCCCCAGGCCCAGCACGGCGAGCCCCAGCGGCCGCGACCGTTGGCATCACGCAACGCCGGCAACGGCCGCCCCCCTCCCCCG
>VXBL01001542.1:56504-83869 GCA_013400195.1 Aramus guarauna | reverse complement strand
AAATCACGCGCCCCGCGCCATTCCCCCGCCGCATCCCATAATACTGCGCCGCGCCGCCCTGGCAACCGCTGGCGCAGCGCCCCGCGCGCGCACCGCCCCGCGCTTCCGGGCCTGCCCCACTCGCCCGCTTCCGGGGCCGCGCGCGCCACTCCAAGGAGAACCCAGCCTTGCGCCACTTTGAGGCCGCTGACACGCGTGCACACACCTACGCGCGATTATATAGGTATATATCTTTATACGTGCTGTCCTGCGGCCCTGGGGGGAGACGTGTGTGGGGCCTGCCCGAGCTTTATATCCATGGGAGGGCTCGGCCCGCGCGGACGCCTCCTTCCACGTGACCCCGCCGCGCGGCAGCCCATCTAGCCTGCCGGCGGCGCGACTCTATGGTAGGAGGAAGTCTGTGGCGCGCGAGAGGGACGGCGGTGGGTTGACGAAGATGGCGGCCGCGGTGAGGCAGGACCTGGCGCAACTAATGAACTCCAGCGGCTCTCACAAGGACCTGGCGGGCAAGTGAGTGCCGACGCCGCCCTCCTCATGGCGGGGAGAGGCGGGTGAGCGGCCGTTGGGTTTACGGCCGCTGGGTTGGGAGGGAGTGGGGAGCTGCCGGGCCCTGGGCAGGCGAGGCGGCTCTTGTCCAACGGCCGCGCTTCTGTAAATAAAAAGAAGAAAGAAAGATTTCACCTTATTATTCTGTCATTTTAAAATTTATTTTTCGTTTCTAACGACGGCTTGCCCTGTGCTGGTGGTATCCTAGCACAGGCTCCCGCGCGGGGCCTTAGCCCTTCGCCGTGGCTCCTTCGTATCTGCTTGCCGCCCCTCAGAGTTCGGCTGCCTGCCCATCGGCGGCGCGAAATTGATAGGTCGGGGAATCATTATTTTCTTCGACTACTATACATATGTCAGTAATTCCATCATTATGATGATGATGCAGGTATTTTGAATGGCAAACCTTGGGCTTTGAGCTACTCGTGCAATGTGTCGCATAGATTTTTCTCTCTCCTGACGGTTCAGTCAGATGTCAATTAATCAACTGAAATTATTTGAGTCCCAGTCCAGCTGCTTGTTTTCTAGAACAGTTGCTTCACTTTAAGGAGTTATATAACCTGGAAATGTTCCCCTCAAAATGTAGCTTCAACGTACATGTAGTACTTCATCAGTATTGCACACACTGAGGTTATGTATGGCCCAGGCAAAGTTTAATTAGCTTTATGAAGTATGAAAACTGGAGTTGCTATTTTTGCACAAATAAACACTTAAAAATGCATAGTCTGTGCCTGTGCTTACGTCAAGTGGCCTGTGCTGGTTTTGGCTGGGAGAGAGTTAATTTTCTTCATAGTAGCTAGTATGGGGCTATGTTTTGAATTTGTGCTGAAAACAGTGTTGATAATATAGAGATGTATGTGTTTGTTATTGCTGAGCAGTGCTTACACAGTGTCAAGGCCTTGTCTGCTTCTCCCAGCACACCATGTCACCAGTGAGTAGGCTAGTGGTGCATAAGAAGTTGGGAAGGGACACAGCTGGGACAGCTGACCCAGACTGGCCAAAGGGATATTCCATACCATATAACGTCATGATCCATATATAACTGGGGAGGCTAGCCAGGAGGCGGGATCACCGCTTGGAAACAGACTGAGCATCAGGGTTTTATTTCTCTTCCACATGTGGTGAGCAATGGCATTAGTGCATCACTCGGTTTTATATATAATTTATCATCATCTTCCTTTGTTATCCTAGTAAACTGTCTTTATCTCAACTCATTTTCCATTCTCCTCCCCATCCGGCTGCAGGGGGAGTGAGCAAATGGCTGCATGGTGCTTGGTTACCAGCTGGGGTTAAACCACAACACGGCTATAACATACTATTTACCTTTCACTCTTTCAATGAGAACACTATTTCTCATTCCCATTGAATATGGCATTTTGGGTAGTTGACTAAGTTTATTAATCTTAATCCGTGAGCGATATAGTCAATTAATTTTTCTGTGCACTATCCTAGGGACATGATTTTTTTTTTTTTTTAAGCCTTCAAAACTGCACTTATATTCACAGATAACAAAATGATGAGCTATATTGTATAAAAATCTAGTCCTGGGATTTAAAAAGAGCCAGATACCAATTCCAGGTGAATGTTCCTGTCATTTGAGCACAAACACTTTGGAAAATTGTCACCTTAAAGGTATAGAAAATATAAGCAAAAGTAGGGCTCTGACATAGAAAATAAGCAGAGCAACAGAACTTGTTAGTGAAAAAATGTGGCCTGTGAATGATTTTTTTAATTATTTTTTTTTAATCTGTGGACAGATACCGTCAAATATTGGAAAAAGCCATTCAGCTGTCGGGTGTAGAACAACTTGAAGCTTTGAAAGCTTTTGTAGAAGCAAGTAAGTGCATCTGGTATAATTGGTTGCATGCTGAGTGAGGGCCAGAGAACTATGGGATTGCATATTTGTAGCTCTACATGAGGCTACGTAAATACATGATATTTTGGTCCTATTGGAATTCAAACACAACTAGAAGAGGAACCATCATCATCACATTCAGAAGTTAAGGGAAAGCTTTGTAAAGCTTGTAAGCTTTGTAAGTTGTTATAACTTTCCACCCTGTCATTGTGACATTGTCAGAAGGTGAAAACATAAAGTAGTCTCTGTTGAATGCTAAAATTGATACTGGATGCCAAGTGGTATTTAAACGAATAACCCCTTTCTTCCCACATCTCAAGTTAGTTTGAAAAACTGTCAAAAAGAAATGGTTACGGTTTTGTGTTGTGTTGGATATTTGGCATATTGAATACCTCTATAAATTATACCTGTTGTAAATTTTTCGAAGTAGAGAATAAACTTAGTGAAATTTAGCCTAAAGACTTACTTCGTCCAAGATGTTTCAGCAACTGAGAACAGTGATTCAGAATGAAACATCTCTCTAAACTGTAAATCAAAGTGAGAAATTCATTATTATCTGTCAGAGGTTAGAACTCTGGTGACCTCTAGTGTAAACAAACTTTCTGAGAGGAAAAAATTCACCTTTTAAAAACATAAAAACTCCACCCTTCACTTGGATACAGATTTAAAAACTTAAAATATTCAAATTTAATATAAAAGCAAATGATCGCTTACAGTGAAGGCACTGATGTGTTGCATCCATCTTGTGTTTTTCTTACATGCGTCTCTGAACCAGTGGTGAACGAGAATGTCAGTCTAGTGATCTCACGTCAGCTACTGACAGATTTCTGTACCCACCTTCCAAGTCTTCCTGACAGCACAGCCAAAGAAATTTACCACTTCACTTTGGAAAAGATACAGCCTAGAGTTATTTCATTTGAAGAGCAGGTGAGAGATCAATGACAATGAGTTTTTGGGTTGCGGGCTTGGCTTTGGGATTTTTTCCCTAATCTGCTGACTACATTAGTCTCTAAAAAAGCTGTTCAAAACAGACCTTAGCACTTAGAGTCCAATTTTGTATTCCTGTACATACAAAACCTGAACTAAATGCAGAGCGTATTTAGGACTGTGCAAAGAATACAGACTTTGTCTTTTCATCAGGATGCTGAGCATGTAATTCCTATGCTACCAGAAAATTGCTTCTTAGAATGAAATAATACGTGAGCTACTGGAGGTACTATTGAGAGACAGACTGGTACTCCTTGTATTGCATTTTACCCAACTAATGGAACAGGCAGGTGACGTAAATAGAGAAGCATCTTGACAAACAGCTTTTGTTTCAAAATAAATATCTCTCTGTGTATGTGTTTTTGCCATAATCATTTTATCAGGAAAAGATGTTTTCTTTAAATCTCAATTCTAGTTAACTACTGAATGTGGTGCAGTTTTTTTCAATTCAATTCTTGGTTTTGTTGTATGAGTATTCACCATCACCTGAGAGTTCTTACACAAGATGTTTGTATAAAAAGCCTTTAGGATCTAGTATTTGAGAAGAAAAGCAGGGCAGTTTCTGCCATGATTTGTATTTGCTTTTTATCTTTTGCTTTTTAAGCAGCTTTTACTCTAAGTCTTAACTGAACATGCTTGCCTATATGTTATAATGATTATGCAGAAAATAAATGCAAGACATATAGATGATTTCTTTTTTTTTAACTGCACTTCTTATAAAACCCAGATTGTAAGCAGGGATATTTTTACCTGCTAACAGCTGCTCTACAAAGTAAAATTTTCTGTGTTTGGATCTAATCATAGTTCACCTCATTCATATCTCACAGGCATGATATGAGGTATAACTGCAAGAAACGGCTTATGAATCTTGGTGCTCTGGTTCTTGAAAGCCTTGTTTGATCTTACTAAAAGCTTTATAAAAGATTACTACTTATCACTCCCTGAGGATAAACTCCTTTTAGCTTGTCACAAGCTTAAGTAGAAAAGCTTCAAATCAGCACTCATATTTAAAAAGCTTGGTATTAAAGCTTGATCCAGGAGTCCCATGCAGGACCCCTCGTGTGGAAAGAGTTGCGTGCATGCAGGTTGCTGTGTGTGTGAAGTTGGGGTATCGGTTGAGGGGATTCATGAACAAGAGCAAATACTGTGAAAGTTAATACAGAACCATTCAACTTTTATAGCATTTGCTATTGGTTTTATAATTGTTTAGGTTGCTTCAATAAGGCAACATCTTGCATCAATCTATGAGAAAGAAGAAGACTGGAGAAATGCAGCACAAGTATTGGTGGGCATCCCTTTGGAAACAGGGCAAAAGTAAGTACTGTGCTAGACACAGTTCTGTGTTGTTAAATGTACTTGCTCCCTTTGTACTTAACTAGACCAGTGAGTGAGAATTTTTGGGTTGCATATTTTCCCAGAGTTTCAGTAGTTCAGACCAGAACTACTGCCAGATGGCAAAAGTATAGCTTGATGACTGTACATTACAGTAAATAGTGTAGTGAGTCAAAATATTAGTCTTGTTGATAAACAGCCTTTTTGATAGTATTTTACAAAAATCCTTCTAAGGTTATTGAAAGGTTCTTGAAAGATGACAGTTCTTCCACGTGTTTGCCTTTACAGTTCAAAATTAAGACATAGTTTGAAATCGGATATTAACAAATACAGTTGAGGGTTTTTTTGTGGAGTTTTGTTTGGGGTTTTTGGGTTTTTTTTTAAGTCTATAACCCTTGCTGCTACTTTTCACTGGCTTTCCTTTCTATCCTCTTTCTCTGTAGGCATGTAGAAGGAATTGCTGTAGGTTTTGCCTATTTAGCACTTGTTCCACTGCAAATTTGCTTCTTAACTCAAGTAACTTACCACTTACAGCAAACTTCCAATCCACTAAAACCAGGTCATTAGAGCGTACATTTGTGTCGTGGTGGACAGCATTACTTCTACTGGTGTTTGTAGGAGCCAGTTCTATATTGGTGTTCATCTCAAATTTCCTTACCCTGAAGAGAGAGCACTAATTTCAGTGTTAGGGAAGAAGAAAGCAAGGTAAAGCAAATGTTGCCAAGTGCTTGAGAATCATAATATATGTTTAGAACAGCTAAGAGCAAGGGTAGATGTGGAGCAACTCTAGCACTTGCTTTTCTGTTTCTCTGCAGACAATACAATGTAGATTATAAACTGGAGACCTACCTGAAAATTGCCAGGCTGTATCTGGAGGATGATGACCCGGTTCAAGCAGAAGCTTATATTAATCGAGCTTCCCTGCTTCAAAATGAATCAACTAATGAACAGCTGCAAATCCATTATAAGGTTGTCTAACTTGCTTTATTGCTTTCTCTTTCAAAAGGGAGATGATTCCACATTGAGATGTTTTTATGCAATGCCACTACAATTTTCATGATGAGAAAAGAAGCAGGGAAAAGCTAAATGGTTTTGGGAGCTTGAGAGCCACATTTTAGCAATAGCTAAACAGCTAATTCCTTATAATTTGGAGAGAAGTCTGTAAAGGTTCCTTAAATGCCAGCTTTACTGATTGAAAATAGAACTTAGGCTTCAAAACATCTGAAATACTGTTGAAAATATTGCCTGTACCTTTGTCTGTAAATCTAAGAGAGGGGGAAAAAATCATGTCCAATATTAGTGACAACGGAAGCCCCATGCCCCAACAGTAATTAAATAATAAATCCCATCCATAAAGGTAGGTTTAAGTCTCAAGCAGTAAAGTAACTGCTGACCTTTCTGCTTATTTGTGGGTTTACTGTGTACGTAGTTCATACGCTAAATTCTCAAACCATTTTAGTAACTGGGATGAGCAGTGATAACTACAGTGTGACAGTACCAATCAAGTGTGTCAGTGTTTAAAATTCTGCAACACAAAGCAGGTGTGCCATGAGCTGTAACTCAGGGTGTGGTGGTTTTGGTTTGTTGGTTTTCCCTTTTCTTCCCCGCCCCCTCCTCCCCCCCCCATATTTTAAAGCATGCACTCAGTTGGAAGCGTAAATATTTTCTGTAAGCATTAGAAAAGCACAAAAGAAGGGAGAGAAGAAGTATCAGAAGCTGTTACAGCACTGAAAGGGAAAAGCAAACACTTGAAACATATATATTGCTACCTAAGTGCCAGCTGTCAATGTCAGTAGTGAAGGGGAAGCTTACATAAGTACAATATCAGCTGTACAATACTTAATTTACTTAGTTTCTGGTGTTTATATATTTGCAATGTTTAACATGTGAATAGTGCTGGGAAATGCCCTTTCAATTGCTTTTCATGATACTTTAGCAACTGCCTTACAAGTCAAGCTAATCATTTGAAGACACAGATTTCCCCCGGATGCAGTAGAGCCATATTTATGGGAGCTGTCACTTGATAAAGTGGCATTTTATACACACACACTCCTTTGTTATGCAGTCACCTCTGTTAGTTTTCCTTTTCTGAGGCATACTTTCTTTCTAGGTTTGCTATGCTCGAGTTCTTGATTACAGAAGAAAGTTCATTGAGGCTGCCCAAAGATACAATGAGCTCTCCTATAAGAGCATAGTCCATGAAACTGAGCGACTGGAGGCACTGAAGCATGCTTTGCATTGTACTATTTTGGCATCAGCAGGTAAAATATATGTTACATTTTTGTACAAAAGACCCAACATAGGTATTTCGTATCCCCTGAAGCAAGTCATCTTGTGCATTACTTGTGCGAAGGGATCTTGTTGCTATGATTTGGTGAGGAATCCAGAATTGTCAACACGGTGTCAAAATTACATGTTGGCATACTGTTAACTCAGAGTTGGATTACTTCTGTGTCTTTTCTAGTGATAAGGTGGCATCTTGGCTAAAGATGCAAAAGATAGTGGCAAATAGTGTTTTGGAACTGAACACAACTGATAGATAGAGCTTTGTTGGTTAACTGCATATATTGAGAACAAAATGATAACTTTCTGTTGTTAATCAATGATTTGGTGATCATTTATGAGGATTCTTGACTCTCCTAGGACAACAGCGTTCTCGCATGCTTGCTACACTCTTCAAGGATGAGAGATGCCAGCAGCTTGCAGCCTATGGAATCTTGGAGAAAATGTATCTCGACAGAATTATCCGTGGAAATCAACTGCAAGAGTTTGCAGCAATGCTGATGCCTCACCAGAAAGCAACTACAGCCGATGGTAGGTATTTCTCTAAAGCTTCGTAATGCTAGGCATTCATCCACAGGAGTTAGATTTGCCCAATGCAGTCAGGAAGTGTTATGGGGAAGAATTTAGTATTGCTTACATGATTATTTTAAAATTATTTCCCAGCATGTTACCCTCATGATTATAGTTTAATAGTAAAGCTTCTTAGCCATAGTTCCTCTTTCCAATTGGCTATTAAGGTTTTGAAATAATCTTCTAGATGATAATTTTCAAAAATCTTGTTTCCCTGTCTGCGTACAGTCCTCTTCACTGACAATGCCCCAGTATTTCTAACCTTGCCTCTTACTTTGAGTCTCTGTCCTTTTGAGCTTCTCCAATTCTAAGGCACTGTTATAAATAGGATACCTAGAAGCACGTGATGTGCATGTAGGGCATAAATGGTCTGTGTGGATGATAAATTTATGTGAACTGCTTCCTGACTTGACAGGAAGATGACAGATAGTGAGGGGATGACTTGGACCTCACACTGTCTTCAAATTGTTTTCTGATCCATCTCACTGACATTTTTAGCTCTGTTCTTCATGGAACCTCTGAACAGTGAGAAATAATGTGAAGTAAGGACTTTGATGGAATCCTAAACACACTGGTCCCAATTTTCTAAATTGGAAGAACATTGAAGTGGAAAAATACAGAAGCATGAAATACCTCTTAATCAGGAAAACCTTCTTAGTGAACAATACTCATTGATTAAGGACAAATAAACAACTATGTAATCGCAGAGGTGAAAACTGATTAAAGGTACTTAGTAACAATAAGCTGCAGTCCTTTCCTTACATCAATTTGTTGTTTGTTTATGACCTGTACTGCTTGTCCATTTAAGTTAAAGAATGCAAGTTAGTTGGTATTTAATAATATGCTTATCTTCAACTAGAGGTTAAGGGGCAAATGAGTTAAATTGTTAAATCAAGAAGAGAGAAATTGGTTGAGGGTTTATCACCATACAAGCACAGTAAGAGAGAAGTTAATTGTACCCCTAAGAGCTGTAATGAATTTAAAAAAAAAAAAAAAGCAATGGTCTTTCCATTTGGCAAGCTAGGAACTGATCACAGGAGGTCAAACTCCCTCAATTCAGATGTTGAGTTTGTAGTAAAACCAAGGGCTC
The DNA here is from genome assembly GCA_013400195.1 of Aramus guarauna. Lineage (NCBI taxonomy): Eukaryota > Metazoa > Chordata > Aves > Gruiformes > Aramidae > Aramus > Aramus guarauna. The sequence goes on along the minus strand of VXBL01001542.1, from coordinate 75,209 downwards.
CACTTTATTATTCTAGAAATGAAACAAAACGTTTAAGCTACCTGTCTTAATCAACCATGTGCCATCCATTTCTTTTTGTTAACTTTCTTCTGCGTAGCATAACACCAATGCAAGGCAGATGCATCTGGATGTTCTACACATGTAACTTGGGGAAAAAAAGCGTTTTCCATCTACTCTACAATATAAACCAAGTATTTCAATCTTATAGTAATGGATTTTTTTCTCACCTAACCCCTAAGGTTCCAGTATCCTGGACAGAGCTGTTATTGAACACAACTTACTATCTGCGAGCAAACTTTACAACAACATTACTTTTGAAGAGCTTGGAGCATTACTAGAGATCCCTGCAGCTAAGGTAACACTTTTCTACATCTTTTGTGACGTGGTTTAGGCCCAGCCGAGCACCACGCAGCCACTCGCTCACCCCTCCCCGGCGGGGTGGGGAGGAGACCGGACAAACAAAGGCAAAAGCCTCGAGGGTTGCGGTAAGGACAGTTTACTGGGACAGCAAGGGAGAGGGAAACAACCAACAACAGTACTGATAACAGAGATACACAATAGGTGATAATGGAAAGCAATTTACCGGTCCGAACGACCGACCCCCCCGCACCCTCACCACTTCCCGGAGCCGCCGAAACCGCCGAACCCGCCCCTCCCCGACCAGCCCCCTTTTATGGTGAGCATGGCATCACATGGTATGGAATAGCCCCCGACCAGCCTGGCTCACCTGGCCTGGCTCCTTGGGAAAATTAACTCTATCCTAGCCAGAGCCAGGACATTTTGTAAAAACAAGAAGCGTCAGAGACATGAGAAAACAAGTGTGGTAAATATTAGGCAAATTAGTTCAACATTATGAAATAATTAAATATTCCATATTATGAGGAAGGTTAGCAACTCTTAGGAGAAAGAAAGGTACATGACGTGGAATGAACAATAGTGGAGTTAGATGCCAGTGATAGTACATCTAATCATAGAGTTGTCTGTAGGTTCCCCCCCCTCGAGGTTGAAAAACCCATAAGGACTATTAAGTCTTAATAATTTTAAACTTCTTTCAGAATGGAAGAAGTTTCTAACATCTTTTTTCTCTTCATTTTTTCAGGCAGAGAAGATAGCTTCTCAGATGATAACTGAGGGTCGCATGAATGGATTCATTGATCAGATTGATGGAATTGTTCATTTTGAGAGTAAGTTTGACCACAGTTATTTTTTTTTTTTTAGTACCAGAGCATGCTTTTTGAGTTGCTGCCTTACAGGGTAAGGAAATAAAGTTTCTTAGTATCTTCCATCTGAAGTGGGCTTGCTGCATCTTGCTGTGGCCAGGAGGTGTCAGAGTTTGCCTTAATGGAGGGCAACACTTCACCCACTCTCCCTACTATGCATTATCTTACCCACAGGAAAGCGTCAATTTATTCCATCAGTCTCCTTGTAGGAACAGGTTCATGAGGAAGGTCTCTGTTCAATTCTGATTTTCAGTGTAGGAGTTAGGCTTGTAACAGCCAAAATAATTGTAGCTTTTGAATACAGAAATGAATATGATGTAGCTGCAAGGAAGGCTTCCTCTGTGAGGTAGGTGAGGGCAGTGTCAGAAGAAAAGGTTGTAGCTGAAAAGGCAAGGGAATTGCTAAGACTTACTTTGTTTCGTATGGGTTATTTTTGGTTTTTTTTGCAGCTCGTGAAGCTTTGCCAACTTGGGACAAACAGATTCAGTCACTGTGTTTTCAAGTTAACAACCTGCTGGAGAAGATAAGTCAGACAGCCCCAGAATGGACAGCACAAGCAATGGAGGCGCAGATGGCTCAGTGATGTGCAGCCATTGTCTGAATGGAGGCAATCGACTGCCTGCTGTGCTGGAAGAAAGGAACGGAGTAGGACTGTGAACCAAACAAGTAACCCACCTTCATTTCCCCACCTTCTGCTTTCACTCTGGCTTAGGACACAAATAGGTGATACCACGTTTGGTGTGACAGTGCCCCAGTTCTCTTGAGTGTAGAATGATGCTGTTGCTGCCTCTGCATTGCACTGTGCTGACCTGAAAGCTGTGGTTTCCATGTAGAAGAAGCTGTAATGTCTGCAGGAAGCTTTGGTTTATTTAATTTTATTTTTTTCCACTGTATTGCTATAGCTTTGTAGCCCATTACTTCCTATAATGCTTCTCCTGTGAAAATATAAGTGCCATGTTTCTTTTAGTTGTAATTATTCTAATAAAGGCTGGAATGAGCCACTTGGTTTAAGTGTTGCAGGGACCTCTTTGGGTTTTTTCTTAAGTAGCAACTTGAAATAAGTTGTAATTTTGGAATTGTCAGTTTCAGCCCCTGAAAATGTTAAATGAAACCAGCTTTTTTCCTTCTCTGTTTATAAAATGCAAGTCTGAATTCTTAACTGAGGGAAATAATGATTGTTCTGCATTGGTGCAGCAGGGCACAGTTATCTGTGCTGAGAGATGGGCTAAAGACCAGTGTTCCCAAGAGAGCTTGTTGCAATGATATGGTAAGTGATGAGAACATAGCACATGCTAAATAAGGTAAGCCAAGCATGCTCTTTGTTTTATTTTTTACGTCAGCATGAATTAGTAATTTTACAAAAGTATCCGCAGTGGTTTTTTGGGAAGTGGAGGTGTAACAAGAGACTCTTGACAGCTAGGGATTTTGCATTACAAAAGATTAAACACCTTCTGAAACTGATGCAGCTGCAGAATACTGTGCAGATTACTTATATAATGAGATATAACGACTATGTGAAGGTGGTGTGATAAGCAGGACTAACTTGAAATGCTTATGCACAGCAACAAAGTATCAAAGTGGCCCTTCTGGTGTTTATCAGTCTGGAGTTGTGCATTCTTTACACTTGAGTCTTACTGTGCGATTTGCTGGAGATGTTTTCACAGAGAGCTTTTCTGGTAATGGAAAGCCAAGACTGTTCCTGTCCAGAGGTTATGTTTTAGTTTGATGTGATCTTGTTCAGGTTGTAATTCCAGCTTTCATGTGAATTACCTTAGCTCCTTTTTTCATTTCAGTCAAGTAATAACACTATTAATGAGATTTCAGTCTATGTTTATCCTAGTCTTCTTGTCTCAAGATTGGGAGGGTGTTGATACCTTCTTAAAGGTTTTGGTTTAATCCACAACTCTAATGCCTTGGTTTTTGTTTTGCTTTTTTAAACATGTTTTTGCATTTAGATTTGTAGCGCTGTTAGATTTTTAGAAAAGCCAGGAGCCTGGTGAAGGGTGGTTCATCCATAAATACTTCTGTCAAACCTGGCAGATGATATTTCTAAGTCCCAAAACAACTGGCCAAGAAAGTTACGATGGCTCCCAGTTGGTAGCAACCTTTAGTTTCTCTGGGAGGGGGAGTGGTGACAGAGCAGCTGTAGGAGCAGGAAGGAGCTGCCCACAGCTTGACAAGTTTACTGTAAAAGAGCAGAGGAGGAAGACTTTCCAGATCCTTATTACAGGTCGAGGTTGGGTGGGTGTTGTTCTTCAGCATGGGCTGACATAGTCCAGTATAAGGGCCTCTGTCTACTAGGTTTGGTGTCTGGCCCTCTGAATGCTCGCCTCCAATACCCACAAAGGTCATCTGTCTTACTAAATAGCTTCCTGCATTACCCTCTAACACAGCAGATGTAAATAATTTATTTGCTACAGGAGAGATACTGATATTTCAGTAGTAGATGGCCATAAAAGCCAAGCTGACCACAAGCAAGTCCCAAGTGCACTGTACACGTCTTTGCTGTACTGCTTTTTCCGAGTCAACAGTGTCAGAACTCAGAGCTGGCTTTGACTATTTATTGTATAGCTGCTTTTATTTCCAGATGACTTTTTCCTCTCAACTCGCCCAATTGCTTTAAAGGCAACTATAGTGTCAAAATAGTTATGTAGACAGTGTAAGACAGTTAGATATACAGTAATCAGTAATTACTCAAGTAATAATTTAATTAGTATCAGCATAAAAAAAATAGAGCATTCAAAAATCTGTGATTAGGCTTTCAATCAGTTCATTGAAGTACAGGGACTTACATCATGATTAAGATAGAAACTTCAAGTGATGTGGTAAATTCACTCCTGTAACTAGTCATACCATTACAGCTCAAGATCTGCAATGTAACCATGGTTAAAAGCTGTTCTGTGGAGGATCAGATATCCTGTCTCATTTCTTTAAAGCAGATCCATTGTTTGCCTGGCTTATCCAGAAGTTATCACTTATGTTTTCACTTTGTTTATATTTTCTTTTGCCTTGGAATATTTCAGTGACCCATGAAACTTACGTTATTTGAGGTTGTCAGATGCACAAGCTCTTATCTGTTGAATCCTACAAGGAGATTAATTCATGGTTTTGCATTAAAAAAAATCAGCCCTACTGCAACAAAGTATTAATTGCCAAGATTTCACTCATTTCACTGTTCCAGTCTAGGAAGAAAAAAAAATCAGAATCATCTAACTATGAAAGCAACAGTTGTAGAGGAAGGCATCCTTTCCCAAACAAAAACCAAAGATTTACCTAGTACTGGGACTGACATAGGAAAGCAGCAGCCTGAAAATTTTATATTTGCTATTAGTAAATGTCTCATTAAACTTTCTTAAAAAACAAACATTTAGTAATATTGGCATTCACAGAATTTTAATACACTTATCTATAATTTTTTCCATTTCTGCTGTTGATATTTAAAAAAACCATGATAAATGTTTGAGTCTTCAGAGGCTTTTATGCTTTATCTTCATTCTGTTGGAATCTCCATTCACTCAATCACATATCTAGCTGCATACCTTGGATCCCAGCAACTTCATACTTTTCAATTCTTTAACTGATTACAGAAACAAAATAGAGTTGGATGACAAGGCAAATATCCCTCAAGGAAGGAATTCACAAGGTTTCAGGATGTCAAGCTCAGGGTGACAATACATCACTGCTCCTTCAAATAATTTTACAGCAGGAAGTACTTGCTATCAAATCATTTAATACAGCAAACAGCACTTGCTATAGTTCTTACACTTCTCAAGATTCATAAAGAGATGTCTTATTTCAAGGCACCTTGCCATAACTAGTCACTAAGAAACTGTCATATGAGTTTAGACCCAATTTTGATGTTACTCTTCACTATGCAAGTATTCTTGCACATTTTAGTCCAACAGCATCAGAAGAGAAAGAGCAAAATGATGACATAAATGGTCTTCCTTCTCAAGGCTGAAACTATTTTGATCACATATTTTCAAGTGAAATTACCTGTAACTTGTTCAAAGTGGTACTGGTTGAGAATTTTCTCTCACTTCAAGAGTAATGTGGACAAAATCACGATTAGTATGGAGCCCGGTGGTTTTCTTACTTGTCTTACAGAATTTTTTTTTATATTGAAAAGCAAGTCACACTGACTTCTGTGCACAGCTCTTGGGAGTGTGCCCTTTGCAGATTGAGGTGTGCTATGTATACAGTTCATATGCATCCCAATTTACAGCATTTGCTACTTCACTCTGCTACTTAAGGGAGAGTGCAGTTCTAAAAAGCCATACCAGGGTGTGTTCACAGCTGGTTTGTGGACTATCTTTTCTCCCAGTGGGCCAGGAGTGACTCCTGGAAAACCATATACAGATCTGCTGAACCATTTCTGGAGAGGAGAAACCCAAGTGGCCAGATAGACTCAAAGCCAGGATGACGTTTGGTGATCAGCTAACAGAACATGTGAACAGGGCAGTCCTGACCCCTCTGAGCCCACATTCTTCTGCTGGCCCGGGTATCGTTCCCCTTTCAGCCAGGGCATGCCCTAATGCAGGAGCCAAAACCACCAGCTCCCCACTAGATGGAGAGCTAAGCACGCATAACCAACGTAGAGGCCTCTGCTCTTGTGGAAGACTACCAGCACATTCCTAGTTTCAGTTTGTGATTAAGTTGTGTTCATTCGTAGCAAGCACAGAACAACAAATTAATCAGCCTCTGGGCTATTTAGATTTCTGAGCCTTTACTTCTGCTCAAAGTGTGTTACAAAGCTTGCTTCCCACATGCATGGCTTAGGTTGTACTTCAACTAATGGGTCACTTGCTACTAGAAAGTTTTCCTTCCACCAGAGGAAAAAAAAATGACAATAGGACTTAACTCAGAATAAGGGAGTAAACACTACCACTAGGCTTTGCAGACTGATCCAAAACAATATATAATATGCTTTTAAGTATAGTGTGTGTCTGAACTTGGGATTCATGAGGTCTTGGTGTTTTTACAGTTGTTTGTTTTCAATAAAAGCTCAGTACACTGAATTGCATTTATCTAGTAAAAAGGACTTCTATGAAGAAACTTGAAAATGATGTAAGTAATCTATTAGGGAGACAACACCTATGCAAATCCTTCTTCTTTTTTATTTTTTTAATGGTTAGAGACTTTGCTTTACACACAACAAATTACTTTTCTATAAAATGTTTTCTTTGCAGTAGCTACTACTAAACTTTGTTATTCATTGCAAAAGATAATCCAAAGGTAAAGTAAAAAAATCAGACTAAGAATATTAGACTAAAAAATAGGCAGTCAGCCTTGATTGATTCTTAGTAAGTATACAACATTAATTTTATTACAACAGCATAAACTTGAAATTATGACCATTCATCTAAGAAAAAACAGGACCAGAACACTTCCAGAGAACATCTTTTTTTTTTTTTAATCAATGATAAAAACCAGCCCAGATAGCTAATCTAGTAGTAAGGCTGTCTATGCTGTTTTGCCAAAGACTTTTTATTGCCTAAATAGCTATGCATGTTCCTGTCACACTTTAAAAAAATATTTTATTCAATAGAAAATTTAAAAGATATTTTAAAATAATCTGAAGTTTCATTGCCAGCTATGAATGCTTTTTTTTGTTATTTCATATCTTAACAATCTCAAGACAACTAATATAAAATCCAAAATATATAAACTGAGAAACAAAGTTAAATATTCAACTAGAACATGCTACATTTATGTGTTGCATACTAATAAACTAACAATATTCATACTTACATTCTTCCTCCCTATTCTACTAATTATTAGTCTAAATCAAATACCTGTAAACAAACTCTTCTAACAAGACTGAGTTTTTATCAACTATTTAATACTATCAAAAAAACCCCAAATCTCACACATGGTAATGTTAGCAATAGTTTATATTTGAAAAATCTCTAGCTTTATTCAACTTTTATCATATGTTAAACTAAACCAACATATCACTCACCTCTTTAAAACCTGTAAAATCATAACATGACCTAAATATTCTTTTTTCAAACAATTTATTTGAGTCTTTCTCCAGCTGCTTTTAACTAGTGTGCCTCTCATGTTAAACAGTGCCTTGGCTTTAGGCCAAAAAATGCTCAAAGTTTATATAAGCTTGCAGTGTAGGCTAGGTAGGGTTTTTCTGAGATTGGTTAGTATATTGTTCTTTTTTCTGTTTTAGAAAGAGGTTAATCAGGTGTTTTTGTGAAGTATCTTTTCCATGATTTTCTTATGGGTTTTTATGTTACTCTAAGGTACTTAGGATTTTTATAAAATTCTAGGAAGAAAAATATTTTCCTAATGCTCTATGTACGTTGTTTCTTATATTGCCAAGCATCATTTTTTTTAGGGAGGGGAATTTCTGAATCTGGAGCATTTCATGGTGGGGCTTCAATGGAGAGTAGGTGGCTGAATAACATTAGGCTTGCTTTTAGCTACCTACATTATTATCAGTGTGTTCGTTATGTCTTTGGGAGAACTGATAATATGTCACTGATGTATTTGTACACGATAAGGGGAGGTCTGAAAGATGAGTTTGTACATAATGAGGGAAGATCTAAAGTATTTAACCTATTTCATTCTTGTTTATATTTAAGGAACAGTTTATTTTATCAACTGTGCTGAGTTGATTCAGCTGCATTTTAATTACATTGTTTGCCTGAAATGATGCAGTAAGCTAGCTGACCACGTGTCTCACAAGCTTGGTGGCTTCTGCTAAAGTTTGATGTTAAAGAGCAAAGAAAGCTGTCTTTATATATATATTTATATATATATATTCAGCTTTTGCTGTTTCTTACTTTCATTAATGCAAAATTTGTTTAGTTTCATTTTTTTCTTAAAACAAAAGAAAAAATCTTTGCTCTAATATTACTACCATGGCAGTCTCAATTCCCATTTTCCCTTGGAGAACCAGGTTGCCAGGCTAAATCAGAAGTGCTTCATAATTTCCTTTTTGCTTGTTACCATGCTATAAAGCAAGCAATTGATAAAATATTTCCACAACACAGCACATGTAGAATGTGTTTGGGAATGACCAAGGAAAACGTGCATTAGCAGTTACCACATAATTTGAGGAGAGGCCTGGCGGGGTTATCTTTTTGTTGGCTTTCAAATGCTGCAATCATCATTGCAACTTCTACACTTGCGGGTACATACGTGCTTCCGTTTTTGTCTGTATTGGACTTCAGAGAATGATATCTGAGTGCCTGATCATTTCTGGATACAAAACACTGCACTGCTGCTGTGACTTTGTTTTTAAAACGTGCACTGCATTTACACACCTGAGTGCCATTAAAGCATCATGTGATGATTTGCAGTAATTGTTACTGAATGCTTTCAAAACCCAGGAAGCATGAAGAATGCATTCTTCAGCATATTCTGCCTACCTGTAATCTACTATGTTTGGACAGTCCCAAGTTACTGCACTAACTATAAAATTAGATGGAAACAGTAAAGTGTAGTAGTCTGTAACTGTTTCATATGGTTAAAATCTGCTACCATCTATAATTCTCTGCTCTGAAGAACGAGGAATAGTCACTTTCTACAGTTACTACTGCCTCATTCAGCTATAATGAGTATGTTATTTCACTGTGACTCCTCATAGCCTGTAGCGTTATAGGCAATAATATGACTAGGTTTTTGTTCTTTGACTTAGCGTATTTATTATTTGGAAATAAGTAATTGTGGTTAAGTATTTCTGCTTTACAATAATGGATAAAAACTGGGAAGAAGAGAGAGGTTTTTAAAGTACCACAGTCTTTGTAAAGTATCTTGTCACTTGAACATGTTCCAAGCCTGCGCTGTTTCCTTTTTGAGAGTGAAGTACATCCTAAGATACAAGTCCCATCATTCCCCTGGTGAGATGGCAGGCCTCTTGCAAAGCCTATATTTGCAAAAGCATATACATTGAGTAATCATAAAGACTCAGAATAAGATTTAGAAAAATATGGATTAAAACTGGAAAAAGGTTGTGCTTGTCTGTTCTCACCTATGTTGTGTTACTCTGTCCACATTCATTTTGCAGCACTATGGATAGTTAAAGCACTGATATGATGTGATACAGGTTTAAGCTTTGAATGAAGACAAATATAGAAAAAAGAGGAGGCGACAACATTCAAGACTATATTGTAGTGGGAGGCTGGATGCTGAAGCACAATTCAAAGTCCTCCATATAAAGAAGCTCTCAAAGTTGTTTTCAAAAGCTTGAGTTCAGCTTATTTCTGTGCTAAAAAGTTTAAAATCTTCAAAACCAAACATAGCCAAACTTGATCCTGGATCATAGGTTTTGCTTTGTACAGAGAAAAAAAGACAATAAAAGGGTGTGTGTATAGAATAAAGAGTTGCTGAATGTAACCCTCCACTAAAGGCTTTTTTACAAACTTTTTAAGAACAGAAGCTATATACATATATATATATATATAAGTACAGCTGTAGCTTGATATAAGACATTTCCTTTTGCTTAAAGTAGTGCTGAGAGATGGGGCTGGAAATCTAGACCTACCTTTGTAAGCCTCCTTTACCAGCCACTGACTAATAGCCTTGACCTCTGGGATTTTGGTAATGGAGCTCAATACCTGTTTCCCTAACCTGAAGGTGTCTTCTCTGATCAGATGCTTTTTCCTTCTATGCAGAATAAAGGGGTGGATTAACAGAGAGAGGAAGATTATGACTCCTCTGGAGGCTCTGTGTGGGTAGAGGCTGGTTGGGAATTCAGGATGTACACTCAGCCAGTGCAGACTAATATAATATGCACAGCCTGAGGAGGTACATTTGTACTCTAGCAGTAACTGAAGACCCAAGACAGGATCAGAAGGACTTTTGCTGGGCTGTGCAAAAGGTGCTACAACTTCTACAGCAAAAACAGCCCCCAAGCCCCCAAACCCTTGTTACCTACTCCAGTTTTAATTTGGTTTTCGTAAGCATTATTTTTAGCTGAAATTTGCCTTTGGATTGTAAGTGATGTTTATCCTCTTTGTGAATGTATGAAGAGCCAAACAGAGAGGAATTGATCACTGGACTTGGGAGCTCATATTAGTTTAGGGTTCATCAGTAGGCTTGCTATCCTGTTGGTAGTCCAAAGGAAAATATACCAAAGTGAATGAGATTCATTCAATAAAGAATTACATGTATTAGTGTAAGTCAATATGGCTTAAAGGAAAACAGATGCTGGCAAACAAGCTATGTGATGTTTCTTAAGTAGAAGCACTAGGATTAGAAAAAGTAATTATGCAGGTGTAGTAGATTTGGTGGACAAGAGGTACTCCACAAGAGTTTGTGATTTGCAAGAGTTAGCTGCTCAGAGCTGATAGGATAAGAGTTAGTGAACTGATCTCATTCTAGCTATCGATTAAGAGATCCTTACCTGCTGAGGGCTCTTGTTAGAAGCAGCCACAACTCAGTATTTCTGTTTACAGTCTGCAAGTAAATAGGTAATAGAATTATATTTGTGGATGCTGCATTACAGTGATGACAGACTGATAAGGTAAGGCAAGACTGGATGGAGGAGAGTCATTAATGCAAAATAGGCCTTGAAATGACTGCATGTAAATTAGTCATAGGTATGTTAGTATTTCATTGCTTTTTAGCTAGCTTGCATATTGGTACTGGCAAACTGTTAAGAGAAATAAGCCTGAAATTTTGATACATGTGTTCTAAAAGGAGTGTCAAAACATTAGGGCAATACAGCAAAGCATCGTCAGACTGATTTTTAAAAAGACCAATGGCTTTTAGGGAGGACCTGAGGAATTGATGCTATTCAGTTCTTTCAGAAGTCCCTAGAGGAGCTGAGTTAACTATGCATTTTCTTCCATGGAAAGCATGTTTTCTAAACTAGGGCGAGAAATGCAGTAACAAGTGGGTAGATGATGAAAACATGCAACTATAATGAGAAATGAAAGCAGCAGTTCCTAAGAGCAGTGATTAAGCTCTGGAACTATCAAGGGGACAGGGTAGGTTTCCACTGTTTTGCTTTCTTGAAATCAAGACTGGCTGCCCTGCTGGAAAGTGGCTTAGCTAATACTGGCTGAGTCTAGTCCAGAGCTAATCATACAATTTAAGGGTCTGATCTGCAGGAGGTTAGACACGGTGAGCTAATGGTCTGTGCAGGCCTTAAGCTTTCTGAAACTATGAAGTAATTTGAAGATGAAAAGATTTGTACCTTACCAGTCTCTACAGAGCAGCCATGTTGCAGGTTTTAATTATTTTTATTCTGTGATGCTTGTATTTGAGGCAGAGAGGCATCAGAAATTTATGGTCAGACAACAAAGCAAGCAAGGTCATCAAGTAATATCTACATTAACTTCTGGGTCTGAGTGGAAGGTTGCATTTCATTTTCCAGTAAGGTAATCATACATCATCTGAAAGTTTGAATTTAACTAATGACATACATGTTTAAATTCCTTGATCAAAAAGTGAGCTGCTAGAGTACATATTGTCATGTGTGAAACACTTTTTCTTTTTTTTTTCTTTTCTCTCCCCTGTAGTGGTTTGCTACGCTCGAGCCAGGAAAATTTTTTCCACCTCTGGTTAGCTTTACGCCACATGCTTGCTTAGAAATGATCTTACACTTTCCAGTTTTTCACTAGTCAAGGAAGTCTATGGGCCTGGGAGAAAAGAGGTACCTGGCTTCTCAGTGGTGCTCAGCTGAAGGAGATGGTGTATGCTTTTCTGTGGGAAGATGTGGGCTATCTTGAACACACTGGGCATTGTAAGCAATGTGGAGATTAAGCTTTCTGGAAAGAAGCTATTCTTGCCTTGTGAATAACAGACATAGTTTGAAGCACTGGTGTGGCAAGGGGTTAAGCAGCCTCAGTGAACATGCACCCCAGGTGATGCCTTGGACAGTTTATGCTATGTTAAGCCATTACCAAGTACAAATGAACAAACACAAGCAATGTAGCAGTGGCATTAGGTTGCAGGCAAAGGAGATGAAATGAAAGGGGAGCCAGGATGTGGTGTGCTTGTGCTGGGAGCTTGGCAAATACTTGCATTCTCCAGCAATGGTGGGACGTGTTCCTCTATTTGGAGACAGTATCATCCCTGTTGTTTTCACTTTCCTCCACTGATGGTTGGAGAGTGGTGTTAGCTAAATCTGTGGGAGTTTGGCCTCAGCAAATAATTTCTTGGGAGTGCAGTCTCTGGTTTCAAAGCCCTTTCAGGACAGCCAGGCCTTTGGCTGAAGCTGTAGGGCTGTCATTAAATGACTGGGCACCTCTGGGCATGCTTTCAGACACAAGCCATGGCTAGCTACGGAGTGCAGGTACCTTTGAGCAGTTTGGGTAATAGCTGAGTGATGACATTACCAATGCCAGTGGTATCTGGCTGCTGGTTTTGGACACTTGAAGAGGCAGAACAACCACTAAGCAGCAATGCTTGAAGAACTAAGTGTGTCAAATGGGAAGATACATACAGGTACATAAGCCTTTGAATCTCTTAATCACCTGGCTTTTTTAGTCTTTTTATTTCCTGAGTTGCCTCTTGCAGGAGAATTATCAAACATGAGGGAGAAGCTAATAATAATTGCCTTACCTGCTAGTGAGGACTAGTGAGTGACATTGACATCTAATTAGTGCCAATGAGTGACAGAGCTAGATACTTGAGGAAAATGAAAAGGCAGGTGGGTGATTTTCAAATCAGTCTTCCCTACCTTGCGTGTGTGTGGGTCGTTGTTAGCAGAATGGTGGGGTTCAGAAATGCCTTCTGCTGTCAGCTACAGCCTGTGGCATTGGGCATACTCAACATAATTTACAGATAGTAATGCCAGTCATTAAGTTGTGCAGCTGCTCTTTGATATCCCATCAGCTTATTGCCTCCTGGCATGAATGTGGATAGCCTTTCAGATCCAGATTGGTAAAAGACCACTGAAGGAGAGAGATTGGATTATCAGTTATAACACTTCATCACACTGGACTCTTGCATAATTTTTAATTAAAAAAAAAAAAAAGGTAACTGACAACTCAATTACATGTCCTGACATGCAGACAGTCAATTTTATAGCCAATTGTTCCTCCTCTCTCTGCCCAAGAACAGACCTGGTTTTACCCTGATCTTACTTTTGATGCCTTGTGACTATCAGTCTCTCATTGCCAAGCTGCTGCATGCGTGGGTGTGTGTTGAGGAATCTTACTGCAGTTTGTGGGGCAGTCAGCTTGGAGCTGCTGCTGGTAGGAAGAGGTCTGGCAGAAAACTGTCTGGCTTGTGTCAAAGGGTTATTACAAACCCACCTGTCCATCCTGTGCTCACATCAGGCATTGGGGATGTTTAGGTGTGTTTATGCATGTGGGAGTTGGGAGCAAAGTAAGGTAATGGGCAGAGTTGCAGGTGATTAAAGAGAAAGTGGGGTTTGCTTTGCATATATACTGTATTTAATGGTTTTAGGTAAGGCTGTTGAGGACGGATTCTGTACTGTAGCTCACACCAAGTGGATGGGTTGATTCCCACAGATGGCTGTTTCTGGGCCTTTCTTTCACTAAGATACTGTAATTGCTATGTTGGTTTCTGATGACTTATTTTTACTCAAATGTCTCACTAGGAGACAGATACCAGCCAGCTGCTACCTGCTCCTGAGAGTCTAAAACAGTTATGATAGTTAAAGGACAAGATGGTTAAAGATGTTCCACATGCTCCTCCAAGCTAGTTATTTTGTTTCCAACACTTGTAGAGTTGGCAGGTATTTTCTTGCTTTGTTGACATATTGCAATTGCTTCTGGCTGCTGTCAGCATCGATTGTGGTATTAGCTTGTATTATAATAGGAGAGAATCTATGCAAATAGTTAACTCTCTTTTTTCTCACCAGTACATAGCAATCAATTACTAAGCTGCTGGGGGTAGCAGAACAAATCATTGCATTCTCACAAAATGAGATGTATATATTCTGTTTTGGTGAGAAGCCCCTTGCACTTAGCTGGATTGATTTTCCTGAAAGCACTATGAAGTCAACTTAGGATTTCTGCAAGTTAGATGCAGTACATGGGAAGGGAGCCTATTGCCTCATATTTTAAGGGCTTCAGAAATTAAACATTGATTCTGTCTCACAGCAAATATAACTAAGTTGTAGTGAATGTGTGGGCCTTCTGTTAGCACCTGGACATCTCATGCAGGTAACCAGTCTTACTGTTCTTTTACACTAAGCATGGGCACATAATGCAATTTAAAGTCAGTGATGCTCAGTAAATTTAATAAAAGTCGTAATTGCTTTCTGAGCAGCTGTTGCAGACTTTGCCCTTGAAGCTTGTCTGGGGGAGCTGAAGAATGAATCTCATCTTCTAACTGAAAGATAGTCTTTTAAGCTAATTCTTTGAAATACCTTCCAAAGTGGATAATTGATTAAAAAACAAACAAACAAAAAAAACAAACAAAAGAACCCCCCCAAGACCCTCAAAACAGAACAATGAGAATGATGTCATCAGGAATGAAGAAATGAGACTGTACAGGGCAAGGGTTTTTCTGTAATTAACTATTTATTCTCATGGTGGTGACCAGAGGTTTTCACAAAGGGTAGCCCTGCTTTACAGGCAGTTTGATCTTCTGTACTGGCCTTGTGGCAGACAGAAAACTCGTTCAGGTCTATTGATGCTGGACACAGATGAAAATTGCTGTACTCAGACTGACTCAGCCAGGTAAATAGCCTTTTGTGAAAATGTGTTCTCAGTTGTTAGTTTTGACAGTTCACCAGCCATTTTGTATGCTAGGTACAGTTATAAGACTGTCCTGTGTCCTTCCTGTTAAACAGTCTGGTGAGCTCCACGTGGCTGGGACAAGTGCCCTGGACAGGCTGGAGTTACATCTCCAGCAGCTCAGGATGCTGCGTTTTCCCCAGTAACAGTCACAGAGTTGTAAAGATGTCCAAAATTTCGAGAGTAATTTAACCTTATTTCCAAGGAGTAGCCTGTGAGAATGGGAGTGCCCAGCTTGAGTTAGCAGAACTGTACTTCTGAAAACTGGTGTTGCATATAAAGGGGGCATAGTTGGCACTACTTCAATAGAAGTATGTTGGCATGGGCCTAATTCTGAGCAAGTGAGTAATCTCTGAATAAAAAATGGATTGCAAGATTAAAGCACCTGCAGCAGAAGCTAGTTAGGAAACCAAGTGAAACTACCCTGTCACGTTACCTAGTAGTATAAATGGCTGCTGTAAAATGGCCTTGGTTTTAGTACCTAAAATGTTGTCTATCTACATCCCATTAAAAAGTTAGTCTTTAAACCAATTAGTTGTTTTGGGGCATGTCTTGAAGAATCAATTGTGCAGTATTGGTTTAGCTTGTGATAAAGGCTTTTCTTTACTACTGTGCACGGGATGTTTTATTCACGTTTTCTGTGCAGTTGTTTTTTTCTTTCCTGGAAATGTCTGCTATGCATGGTGATCTGGAGAGCCACCTAATGTCTAAACAGCATCTCAGCACCTGTGAGGCTGAAATAACTGGGTAATTTTCCTTATTGAGCAGCTGAGTCCCACAGTGGAAGTTCCACTGCAAGGGGAAAGGCTGTCTACACGATGCAGCAAGCTGCTCTTGCACCTTATTCTGTCCATCAGACATTGACTGCCGTGGGACCTGCTAGCAGAAGAACAAGAGAGGAAGCCGTGCCGACCCTCGCTGCAAGGCACTTTCTTTGGGTTTTGCCTTATAGACAGTCAGGTGGCAGAATGTGGATTTCCGTTTCAAGCTTATGGTCACCTGCTGTGTCCCTGCTGCAAAGGGTTTTGTACCATAGACGTATCCAAGCTACTTAGCAAAGACAAGTAGGACAAAACAGAATGTGCTGAATTCTGAGCTTTTGTACCTAACCTCTTGTAAGCTCTCAGTTCAGCTCAGTTAAGGCTTGCCTTTGTATCTTTTGATTGTACTATCTCATAATTAGTTTGTACATGGCTAATAAGGGCTTTAATTGCTTTGAAAAGTATGAGCTGCCTTCTCCAAGCATAGTTGTGGCCTTATGGCATTTGGCTAGTAAAGGCATGGATCAGGTCAGCATAAAGTGCTTCTAAAAAGCAGCAAGAACAGCACCCAGCATAGAAGAATATGCTGCAGAGTATATGAAAAGTTCTCAGAGAACATCCTGTGGTTATCAGCTTTTAAAAATTGCCTTCAGACTCTCACCTGACTGCATTGCTTCTTACTACCAGCAGTTTGCATGCTTCACAGGAGCTGAACTCCTTTCTCATTAGTGACAGTAAGAATCTGCTCAAGGAAGGGTTCTCTTCAGGCCATGCCTCCTCTTGAACTCTTTTTTTGTGTTCCTGCAACACAGAACAACTTATCTGCTGCCATAAAACCTGAGTGCTAACCATACAACGCTTAGTTAATTGTCAGACACTTGCCACTGTCACATGGATCATTCTTGATGTGCTCTGCAGCTAGTCTCCTTTGCTGCTCCTAATCTCTGCTGAAACATTTTAAGCTCTTAAGGATACATAGTGATTCACAGTGGTGTCACGGTTTATTTTCAATATTAACGTAGAGGAAGCATCTCACTTGAACACAAGATGCTCCAGGCTAGGCCATTAGGGAGTCCCAGGAAAACCCTAAAGGTTACTGAGCTGAGACTACAAAAATCCTTTCTTAAACATAGTAAATGAAGAATTTTTTTATTTTTTTTTTAAATGATTTCTCCTGTATCAGAGGTCTTGCTGGTGGTTTCTGCAAATGTCTGCATGGAGCATGTTAGCCAGGGATTTATTTTGGTTAGATGAAAAATGCCCTACAGGGATTTCTCTAGCACTGAAGGGCAAACTGTTGAATTATGCTGGTCCCTGGTGGCACCTTCTGGGTTTAAAATTACTCAGAGGAAGGCTTGAGAGAAGGCTCAACCAGAGTGTTTTTGTTCTAATACCTGGAGGCAAAAATTAGTCTTTGCTCTTCCATTGGTTCCTCTTTAGGAAACAATAAGCAGCAGTGTATTTCTAAGATCTGTTTAGACAAGAAAAATTACAAAATGCAGCCAAGAGTTATGTAAAAGTTTAGTATCCCTTAGGGGTTTGAATTTTTCAGGCTCGCTAGGACTGGAGACAAATCTTGGAAAGAGTAGCCTGAAGCTGTGATGGGAGGCCACACAAAGCCCTTGCATGTCTAGGCAAATGAGTCCCATAGTATTTCTCAGAGGTAAAATGTAACCCCATTCAAAACCCCCTTAATGCCAGTGGTTCAGATAAGGGAGGATATGGACCTTTGTCCTGTACCTTTAATTTACAAACAACCTAATACTAGCACACCTGAGTTAGGGTTTCTAAATACCACAGAGGACAAATGTGAGTTGTCCCAAACTATCTTAGTATGGCCTGCAAGGTGGTCAGGGAGTAAGTACACTTCTCCTGCAGAAGCATACCTTACCTGTTGCACTGTGTGGATAACTAATCATCCAGTCTCCTGTAGCTGAGAGACACCAGAGGAGAGTGGTTCACCTTTTAAAATGTGTGGGACATCTCAAGACCAGGAGAGCGCTGTTTTTCCTACTTCCCTATGGAGGCAGCCAACGTGCCTTGGATATTACATTACATTACACCACCTTTAGAAAGCATTGATTGGGCAGGACAAATGGTATTCAGAGCACTCCCTCTTACCATGACTGTTTAGCTGCATGATCCCAAGGGTTAACCATTCTTCTGAGAATTATATTCAGATCACCCCAATCGCTTAACCTCTTCTGTAAAGATTGAAATGAGTCACAGATATGCTCACAGGAATGGAAAACATGCTTGTGTTGATGGTAGCAGAATCAGTCTCACTAACATGTGACAGTAGGTTAGTGTTTTCACCTCAAACTAAAAGGGAAAAAAGCTAGTTCATTCATGTCAAGACAAAGATGGGACAAAACTATTTCTCCTCTTGTCTGAGTGTGTTTCTGTGTAAGATTTTCTGCAGTTGTCCGAGCTATTCCTTTAACTTGTGAGTAATAACAATTTTCTTGACAATGTTTCCCTTGTTATCAGAGCTTGCACTCTGATGGATGGAAAACTGCCATTTCATCTTTTACAGTCAGTTGACCTCCTGGAATAAATGCACTTCATCCGATTAGTCATTGTTGGTTTTTTTCCTCTTCTTACTTGAGATGGCTGGCTCTTTGGAGCAATCTTCCTTTTCACACTGCAATGCAATTAGTAAAAAGCAGTTGAATGTTACTGATACTGTTTGGTGCTATCAGTCTTCTAAGAAAGAGTACAGTAAGGGAAGCTAGCTTCTGTGTGCCTGTGGATGTGTATATGCCCTCTTGACTGCACAGATGTGGAAACAATCATAGAATCATCTAGGTTGGAAAAGACCTTTAAGATCATCAAGTCCAACCTCTACCCTAACCTTGCCATCCCACCACTAAACCATGTCCTTAAGCACCTCATCTATCCTTCTTTTAAATACCTCCAGGGACGGGGACTCAACCACCTCCCTGGGCAGCCCTTTCCAGAGCCTGACAACCCTTTCTGTGAAGAAGTTTTTCCTAATGTCTAACCTAAACCTGCCCTGGCGCAACTTTAGACCATTCCCCCTGGTCCTAT
>VXBL01001542.1:31550-56459 GCA_013400195.1 Aramus guarauna | reverse complement strand
CCAAGCCTGTAGCGTTGCATGGGGTTGTTGTGACCCAAGTGCAGGACCCGGCACTTGGCCTTGTTGAACCTCATACAGTTGGCCTCAGCCCATCGATCCAGCCTGCCTAGGTCCCTCTGCAGAGCCCTCCTCCCCTCGAGGAGATCAACACTCCCACCCAGTTTGGTGTCGTCTGCAAATTTACTGAGGGCACGCTCGAGCCTCTCGTCCAGGTCATTGATAAAGATATTAAACAAGACCGGCCCTAGCACTGAGCCCTGGGGGACACTGCTTGTGACTGGCCGCCAACTGGATTTAGCTCCATTCACCACCACCCTCTGGGCTTGGCTATCCAGCCAGTTTTTAACCCAGTGAAGAGTACACCCATCAAGGCCATGAACCGCCAGCTTCTCCAGGAGAATGCTGTGGGAGACTGTATCAAAGGCTTTGATATCATATTGCAAGATGCTGATTCTCAAACTGGTATTGCTTCATGTTCAGTCCCTGTTTCTCAGTTAGTCTCCTGTGACTGCATGGGCATCAGGTAGATTGTTAATCCTAAGGGAGCAGTGGAAGAAATGCCTTCTCTTCAATGTATACAATCTCATAAATCACATGTACGATAACTTCATCTAGAAGTATTAATCTAGAGAGAAGTTCTTTTGGCTCCTGTCTGCAATAAACACTATATTGAGAAAGCAGAGCCCGTGGTGCTCCCAGGACTGTGCTTTGGTGTGCCTCTCCTCACATGTTGGGTGATAGAACTTGACAAGAGCACTGACAGTGTCAGAACTGAGAAGTCCTGCTTTGTAAGGAGATCTTTGAGGTAGTAATACAGAAAAATCTACAAAATCTAGCCTGAAGCAAGTGCTCATTTTCAGCTGAAAACTTCCCAGCAGCTCCCTGTCAAAAGGAAGATGGAAGATATATAACAGGCTCTGAGCTGTCTTGGGTTTGGGGGGCAACGTTAATACAAAAATTGTCACACAGTAACAACAGGAAAATATCTTCTCCACTTACTGTAACATAGACTTTCCTTGAGTAATGGAGTAGCAGGTAATAGGCAGTGCTGAGGGCAGCTGTAATGAAGATGGTGACTGGATATCTTGGGATTAAAGTTTTGTTTTCTTTGCAGAAACTATTTCAATGCTTTTATCTGGAGAAACTGTTGTGCTGCTCCTTCAAAATGTGCCACAGTTAGCGTCACCTATGATTGAGGGAAAGTAGAACAGAGTTGTTCTGGCTATGGTGGAATGGGAGCCACAAAAAGTGGATTAGGACATGCAGAGACTATTCCCCTTCTCTTGCACCTTCCATCAAGCGTGCAGGCTTAACAATTATGTAGCTATAGAATAATGGATGGAATTGGCTCTGCTAGAGTTGAGGTTGTACAGCATGCTTCAGTGTGTCTTCAGCACTTATGCTGTCTAAATGGGATGGATGGAGCAGGGAAGTAAACTCACAGGGGAGTAGAAAATGAGCCAGATAGTGATCTGTGTGAAATTCTGTGAGTTTGAGGGGAGAATTTGTGTTCACAGGGTGTATGATTGCATGTATATGCTTGAGATACAGATCAGCAACTTTATTGATATATCTGATCATCCCACCCAGTACAAACTCCTGTGCTTATGAGAGTCAGGGGTGTAGGGCTTCTCATTTAGATGTGAACTATGAAACTTTCTGTTAACACAATACTGATCCTTAGCACAGGAGTCTTGCAGCCACAGGTTAGAATAGAGGAATTCAGACAAGGTAAAGGCTTTCTTAACAAGTTTGTACTAATGAAGTGTCCTGCTGGTCTCTACTACTCTCCTGTTTACACAAATGCCATTTACCATCATGTTTTCTCAACTTGCCTGCATGAAAGTGGAACAGGGACTGTCTCTGCCCCTTAAAACTGCTGCAAATCTGTTAGACTGTGCACATGATGGATCTAAATATACGTTTTGGTAAAATATATAACACAGCTGCTAGGTAATTTATTTTCACCAGTGGAAAGACTATATTTCAAGACAGTGGTGAAATGTCAAGTGAATTATGGGGTTTGTCCTCTTACTTGTGAAAATAAATTGTATATTCTATAATCTGAAACAGACTAGTTTTTAATTATGCGCTGTTTTGCTTTGATTTACTAGGCAGGTTATCTAGAGGCCAAAACACTAGCAGATTTACTGTAGTCAGTCTGGAATGACTTAAAGGGCAAACATTAGACCAAGCATTTAATTTTTAACAAGCTACCATAGTTTTTCACTAGGCTTTCTTTCATCTTTTTCCTACAAGATTAACTCTTTTGTGGATTAGTATCAGCTTCTCCTTTCTGTTTTATGTTTTGACTATCAATTATCAATTGTGTAGATCCTGCATAAAGCTTATGTCCATAGGTTTCTGGAGAAATAGATGTAACTTGAATTTGTCTATGCACGGCTTTTAGCTAATTGACTGCTTTTTCTTGTGGAGATCTGAGAGTGGAAAGATAAGCTAGAGGCACTTAATGGTTCAGTGAAATGTGTGCATCTCTGTGCTCGGGCAGCAGTCCTCAATCTGTGACTGTTGGCCCTGTGTAAGGCCTGGAGCCACAGGGAATTAAAGCTAAAACAGACACAGCTGCTGCTGCTACAGAGCAGGCTGACTGGGAGATCGAAGAGTGGTGATGCTGGTAGGCCTTAATTTCTTGGGACCGCTGCCCAGAGACAAGCAAAGACTGGGAGCCACAGTCGGTGCTCCTGTTAGACCTCTTTCACCATAAGTCTAACTTGCTGCTGATGGTTTGTGAGGAGTAAGGCTACCCAGTCTGGAGAAGCGGTGGAGTGCATCCCACCTTAGCCACTGCTGCGATGCCTGTCCACAGCCACCTGGGTCCTGCGTAGCTTGGCAAGATAGGTCTTGGGCAGTTTGGGCATGGTCAGAGAAAGGCACCTGGGGATGCAGAAGCAGCCAGGACCAAATGGTATCTGGTTAACTGGGGCCTTGTGGACCTCTTGGAACAGCTCTGGTTGGCAGCACATGATGGGAGATGATATCCCTGCATGCTCACTGTAGTCCCACAT
Source organism: Aramus guarauna (assembly GCA_013400195.1). Classification (NCBI taxonomy): domain Eukaryota; kingdom Metazoa; phylum Chordata; class Aves; order Gruiformes; family Aramidae; genus Aramus; species Aramus guarauna. The sequence goes on along the minus strand of VXBL01001542.1, from coordinate 53,433 downwards.
TACCAATAGCAACGCTGATGCCTAATCTTCCTAAACATAGATGGCCCAGCCAAACACCAGTGAGATTTTACCCTCTTGCTATGGTCTCATGCTTGAATTTGCGTTCAAAACAAATGCCAAAAGTTCCTGCAGAGAGATGAGTTTAGAGTCAGACAAGCATTTCTTATCAATGGATTGAGTCAGTAATGAAAATCCACCAGTTGTCTTTGACTTTTTCCTGCACGCTGGTCAAGGATAAGTCTGTATTCTGACAGCACATTGAGAGGCGCTGTGGGTAGACTTCCAATGTTATAGTAATGTGTCAGCCTCTACAATGGCCAATTGAAATGGTTAGTTTGGATTAGTAAAGATAAGAACCGAGAAAAGCTAAATATAAGGACCATGTGTTAACATCCAAATCTGCGCAATTAATCTAGTAGATTTGATAAAATTCTTAATATACTGAGGCTGCAAAACTGTTGTTAGACCAGAATCCTTGTGTAAAGTACCTAGTAAGTTTACCTAGTGTGAAGTAACCCAACAGCAACATGAGGCTGGTTTGGGCTGCCATTGTCTTGGAAGGTTTTTTGAAGGCAGATGATTCAAATAAAGGCTGTTACATTAAAATAAGGAGATGCTAACCTTTAGTAGAAAGTATTTTAGAAAAGATGTTACACCGAAACTTTGGAAGCAGGAGTTCAAAAGGGACACTGCAGGCAGGCCGACTGTCAAAAGTTAGCGAGCACTGATATTGTGCTGGAAGAATGACTACTGTTTTCATACCCACTGATACTCTAACCTGACCTTCTTCCTTCTGAGATCTTAAGTTCTTTTAGCGTGTTTGATGCCTTAGATAACTCAGCTGTAAAATGGTCATATTGGCATTCAGCTTTTGTACTGGAAAGTGATTTCTTGACATGTGATGAAGTGCTGCAAAGCAAGCTGGTATGTGGCATTGAGCAGTGGAATTAGATTTCTTCACTTGGATTTGTAATACTAGTTAATTAAGTAAGACTTTGAGTTGCTTTTAGGTTATTCTTATATGAGCACAAAATTTATAAAAAGGCAACAAATCTATCTGATGAATTATGTCAGTAGAAGCCAATTATTCAGTAGCAGTAGTCTGTACCCTGTATAAGTGCGCCTAAAGCGTATAGTGCCCATTACTAGTTTGCAATAGGGGATGGAAGAGCATCTGCTTTGTACATACCCATAACTGGTTTTGAAATTAAGTCAGGGAAGAAAATTTGGCCCTACCCCACAAATAGCCTTTTTCTTTTTTACAGTTAAATATCTCTGTTTTAAAGAAACTCCCTAACCAGCAAAACTGGGTGGAACTCTTCATTCACCAGCTTTACCTAACAGTAAGTTTTGAATGTATGTACTGACATTGGTCTAAATATTACCAGAGCCTACTCTGACCAGCCTAAAGCAAAGACTGTGCTTTTTTCATTTACACATCATGCAGTTAGCATGGCAAGGTTGTGGAGAGCTAGAAAAATTACTTGATATATATTGGAAGCCAGGTAGTGTCTCAGACTGAATTCTCCCCAGAGCTAGAGCTGCACTTGATTATTTTTAATTACCTTGTCACTTATGTACACCAAATTTGCAGACAGGCTTCAGTGAGTCTGCATATTGCAGTACAGCTACTGAGTGTAGCACAACATGGATGATGTGCTTTATCTGGTAGGTCTGTCAAGAGGGGTTTTTAATTCTTCATATTAATATCAAGTTATTGTATATAAAACTTTAGAAGTGTGCATTTTTAAAAATTTTCTCTTGTAAAACATCTGTTAGGGAAAAGAAAACCTACTAGTTGAGAAACACCTTTTAGCATCCAGAAGCAATGCTCTGTTCACTGCCTTTTAGTATCAGGGTAGCTTCATAAAATTTTTTTGCTGCTGCAGTGAATGTTTGCTGCTAGAGCCACATGACTAACTACTGTTCAGGCAAATAATAGACAGATATAGAAGGAATGGTTGCACTTCTCAGAAAAGGAGGAAACAGCAACAGGGTAGCTAATTAAGGTGATGATTTCAGAGGGCTGGAGCACCTTTCCTACGAGGACAGGCTGAGACAATTGGGGTTGTTCAGCCTGGAGAAGAGGAGACTCCGGGGAGATCTAATTGCAGCCTTCCGGTACCTGAAGGGGGCCTACAGGATAGATGGAAAGCAACTGTTTATCAAGGACTGTAGTGACAGGACAAGGGGTAATGGGTTTAAACTAAAGGAGGATAGATTCAGATTAGATGTTAGAAAGAAATTCTTTACTGTTAGAGTGGTGAGGCACTGGAACAGGTTGCCCAGAGAGGTTGTGGAGGCTCCATCCCTGGAAGTGTTCAAGGCCAGGTTGGATGGGGCTTTGAGCAGCCTGGTCTAGTGGAGGGTGTCCCTGCCCATGTTAGGGGGTTTGGAACTAGATGGTCTTTGAGGTCCTTTCCAACCCAAACCATTCTATGATCTTGTCAAGTTAAAGGCACAGGCCAAGGAAAGGCACTGAAAGCTGAGGTATAAAGAAGTGCTTATGGGAAACAGGAGGAGAGAAATACAGCCTTATACTCCTTTTGCCTTCCATCTGGTGACTAACAGTTAGCTGCAGTTGTCTGTGTAATACTACTCTGGCTGTGGTCTGACAATCACCATTTGTTCCCAGGCAATCTATTTCTCTCAGGGAATTTGGTTATCCTGAAGTAAATCTGAGAGAATATTTATATAAATATATCTGTCTACATCATTAATTTTTTTTCATACTGTAAACAAGTATCTAAGGCAAACTTGTGGACAGTGTTGAAGCACAACAATTGAACAGTAAGAAGTAGAAAGTCACTCTAGAGAGAGCCATCTTGTAAAGAAGCAGTTAATGTTTAAGTTGTAAACACTTCAGCAGTGCATAGAGGGCTATAATTTGCATTTCCTTTTTTGCTTCACATGACTCTGCCCACCACTTTTTCCTGAACATAATTGTATACATTAAAAAATAGCATAAGTTTTTCACAGCAAATGGCATTACTTAACTGAGATTTTTCTTGCTAAACTTTAAGGTCAGTGAAGTTTCTCTAGGTCAGAGCAGAATCAGATACTCCACAATACACAACCCAGGTTTGCTCAAGACTAGATATGTAGTAGTAAACCAGGTGGTAAGCACAAACGGTAATTCTCTGCTTCTGGAGATACTTTGTGTGTTGCTGGCATGTGGGAGGTCACGTGGCATGATCAGGTTTGAAATCAAGGAATCCATAAATTGGAGGAAATCAAAATATTTTACCCGCTTATCAAGATCTATATTCAAATGTGCATATTCAAATGTAGCCATTGAAATTCTCCATTTTGTGTTCACAGTTTCAGAGACTGAAATACTTAATGCCCGTTAACGTGAATGCAAGTTAAGTATTCAGCCAGATGGGAATCAAGCTGTATTATGAAACTTGGGTGTAACCTTGAAGAAAAGAAAGTAGATAATCTCCACTTAGCTGCATGAAAAAAAATAATAAAAAATACTGTTTTCAATACTCATAGTGTATTATGTAGTATATTTCTAATTAATTGTTGCTGGATTGTTGGATGCATGGCTGTTCCTTGGATCCCTTTATAGATGGGTGAATTGTATGCTACCAAACACATCCATTAACCTTCATCTGATAGAATAATTAAATAAAGCATTAAAAAGCTGTATTACAAAGATAGATACCTCTACAGGCTGGTTGCTTCATGTTCTGGTTTACTTGAACACTGTTGGATAATAGCAGTGCAGTGTTATTTATGGCTTATCTGAATAGGATTATCAGGGTTTTCGAGCAATTGCTTCTAGCTGTTTCAAAGATAAGTGTGAGAAATGGAAAGCTTTGCTGAGAAGTACTGGATGCAGCTATGCAAACTCTTCAGACTCCACATGATAAATAAGAACATGTGAATGTAAGCAGTGCTAATTTGAGGAGGTGTAACAAGGATTTTGGTTATGGTGCCATGTGACAGGTATACTGAAGGCAGACATGGAAAAGATCAATTATCTCATGTAAAAGTAATAATAGTGGTATCAGAAAAAAATGGTTGTAGCACTTCGTATTAGTGAGATTTCCTGACTACTTGGTAATGCATGGTAGAGTGACACAAAGAATCCAATTTCTCATTTGCTGTTACGTTTCCTGAGGGTAGAAAAGGTATTTTATTGCTTTTTGCAAGTAATACTTCCGTATCTAAAGCAGTTGGTTGGGCTGGATGCTTCAGTGAGGCCCTGTGCTGATTCCTGATAGGTTGGAACCAAGCCATGGATACTACCAAAAGTGAAATTAAGTGATGTGGAAATAAGTACCATTCATACAGCCAGGCATCTTTAGAAACTGTTGGGGGGAGTCCAAGGATTGTGCACTCCCGGTGTTTCTCATGGTCTTTGTTATTCAAGAGTTTGAGGCCTGAAGTCCTTATTTGACTGCTGTTGGGGACCCTGGAGGCAGGAAGGTGTAGTCTAGCAGAGAATCTACTGTGTAGTTGAAACAGTAAAGGAAAAAGTGCTATTCGTGGGTTTGCTCCTATTGTGTAGTATTGATGCAGCAGCACTCAGTGCCTCAATACCACAGTGACATGAAACAGGTAAGCACATACCTCATCTACAGGTACCCTTCAATATCCCCCTTTGCCAGTGGCCAAACTCAAGCGATCCCTGGTCTCTTAGCCCTTTCAAAAGCTGGGCAAGTAATTTTTTCAGCTTGGCTATGCTCCCAGGAAATTTTCCAGAGCTGTAAAGTTTGCAGTAGAAACTGCTTCCAATCACACTGAGAAGGTGGACCTTAGGATAGAAGGGTTGCCCAAGGACATGAAGTTTGAGATCAGGTGATGTTCAACAGGTGGGTCACACTCATCCCACCCTCTGCATGCTTTATCTTGTATATAACTGTACATGAACATACCTGTAAATATTTTACATCTAAGGGATGTAGATTTTTTTTAATTGATAAACCCGGCCCCCATTCATCAAGGTTTTTGCAAGGAAGGATCCCAGTTTGGTCTTAAATCAGAAACTTTTTCAAAATATTTTAGGCCACTTAGTTGGTGGGTTTAGTTTCCAGAAAGCGTTCTAGAATAGAAACAAAATGCTTACAGTACCAGTGGCAAATTTCCTTTGAAAGGAAATATAAGTTCTACAAAAATGTTTTTCACAGTAGGTTAAAATCATAAAATTGAAAGTTGGAGAGGGACTTTTTACAGAGGCATGTAGTGACAGGACAAGGGGTAATGGCTTTAAACTGAAAGAGGGAAGATTTAGATTAGATATTAGGAAGAAATTTTTACTGTGAGGGCAATGAGGCACTGGAACAGGTTGCCCAGAGAGGTTGTGGGGGCCCCATACCTGGAAGTGTTTACGGCCAGGTTGGATGGGGCTTTGGGCAACCTGGTCTAGTGGAGGGTGTCCCTGCCCATGGGAGGGGGTTGAAATTAGATGATGTTGAAGGTCCCTTCCAACCCAAACCATTCTATGATTCTATGAAACTCAGAATAAATACATATTATAAATACTTCCTCTGTAGTCAGTCAAGTTCATAAAATGTGGTAAGCAGAGAAAGGTCTTAGTTAAATTAAATGAAAAACATTTGATGTGAGACAGGGGCGGCATAGCTAAGAGTGTGTACTTCAGATGATTTTCTACTGTTTTGTTCTGCTTGACTGAGATGTCTGAACCACAGTTATGGTTTTCCCACACTAGAAAAGCTTTGAGCAGACTTTCTAGTGGCGATTTTCTGTGGAATGCTATAATATAACAAAAAGATGTACTGTAATGCAATATCATCTGGTCAATATTCAAGCACCACTTCCTCCAAGCCCAAGATCCCAAAGAATAGGAAGACAAGCAAAGGAGGAAGGAGACCTGCATGGATGAGCAAAGAGCTGCTAGAAAAAGTCAAAGGGAAGGAAGAAGTTTACAGCATGCTGAAAAAGGGAATGGCCACTTGAGAGGAATATAGGAATGTAGTCAGAATGTGTAGGGATGCAACAAGGCCCAGTTGGAATTAAAACTGACAGGGGAAGCAAGGACAACAAGAAGGGCTTTTTCAAATACATCAGCAGCAAAAGGAAGACTAGGGAAAATGTGGGCCTGCTGCTGAATGAGGTGGGTGCCTTGGTGATGGAGCATACAGAGAAGGCAGAGTTACTGAATGCTGCCTTTGCTTCAGTCTTGACTGCTAAGGTCGGCCCTCAGGAAACCCAGACCCTGGAGGCAGGAGAGAAAGTCTTGCAAAAGGGAGACCTTCCCTTGGTCGAGGAGGATCAGGTTAGAGAACATCTAAGGCAAACTCTACATCCACAAATCTATGGGCCCTGATGGGATGCATCCACGAGTGCTCAGGTAGCTAGCCGATGTTATTGCTAGGCTGCTCTCAATCATCTTTGACAGGTCATGGAGAACAGGAGAGGTGCCTGAGGACTGGAGGAAAGCCAGTGTCACTCTGGCCTACAAAAAGGGCAAGAAGGAGGACCTAGGAAACTACAGGCCAGTTAGCCTCACCTCCATCCCTGGAAAGATAATGGAACAATGTATTCTGGGAGTTATTGGGAGTGGTCAAAATGGATTCACCAAGGGCAAACCATGCCTGACCAATGTTATAGCTGTCTATGACAGCATGACCAGCTGGGTGGATGAAGGGAGAGCAGTGGATGTTGTCTACCTTGACTTTAGGAAGGCTTTTGATACTATCTCTCATAATATTCTCGTTAGCAAGCTTAGGAAGTGTGGGTTGGATGAGTGGTCAGTGAGGTGGGTAGAGAACTGGCTGAATGGCAGAGCTCAGAAGGTTGTGATAAGTGATGCAGAGTCCAGCTGGAGGCCTGTATCTAGTGGTGTGCCCCAAGGGTCAGTGCTTGGTCTGGTCTTATTCAACATATTCATCAGTGACCTAGGTGAGGGAACAGAATGTAGCCTCAGCAAATTCACTGATGATACTAAGCTGGGAGGAGTGGCTGACACAGTGGAAGGCTGTGCTGCCATTCAGCAAGACCTGGACAGACTAGAGAACTGGGCAAAGAGGGACCATATGAGATTCAATAAGGGCAAGTGTAGGGTCCTGCACCTGGGGAAGAACAACCCCAAGCACCAGTACAGGTTAGGAGTTGACCTGCTGGGAAGCAGCACTGCAGAGAAGGACCTGGGAGTCCTGGTGGACAAGAAGTTATCCATGAACCAGCAATGTGCCCTTGTGGCCAAGAAGGCCAGTGGTATCCTGGCATGTATTAAGAAGAGTGTGGCCAGCAGGTCGAGGGAAATTATCCTCCCCCTCTACTCTGCCTTGATGAAGCCACATCTGGAATATTGTGTCCATTTCGGGGCTCCCCAGTTCAAGAAAGCCAAGGGAACTACTGGAAAGAGGGCAGCAGAGGGCTACAAAGATGATTAGGGGACTGAAGCATCTCTCTTATGAGGAAAGGCTGAGAGCACTGTGTCTGTTTAGCCTGGAGAAGAGAAGACTGAGAGGTGATCTTATCAACATTTATAGATATCTAAAGGGCAGGTGTCAAGGGGATAGGGCCAGACTCTTCTCAGTTCTCTTCTTTCTTGTAGAACACAAGGTTATTTCTAGGAGTTTAAATGTTTGTAAAGGCATGTATGAATGCATGGATTTTCCATCAGAATGACATACCTGCTCCCACTGGAGTGGTCAGGTGATCTAATAAATTTTCCTCTCTACAAAGGGACAGTTAGAATGCTGTTATATCACTGCCTCATTTTAAAAAGCAGTTGAGGAACAGCAAATAACAGCATAGTGTTTTCATACTGTTTCTTTTCATATGAAATCCAGAGAATGAGATGAAGTTTGGAGACACAAGTCACAACCCCTGTGGCTATATCAGCAGTTTTCTTCTTGACCTTTGTCCTTTAAGTTACATCTTCTCTTAATAACTCCAAGTATGTGTTGAAATAGAATTTACTGTATTCTAGAAACAATAGTTGGAATTTACTTTTTTCCAGCTATATAAATTACCTCATCTCAAAAACTTCCCCATCCACATTACAAGTGTAATGTTACTTAAGTTAGTTTCATATTTGTTGTGGTTTCATTGGTAAAATCTATTTCTGAGTAAATCTGTAGTTGTCCTTATTTATGGCCATGTCAAGTAATGAAAAGTTATGCTGGTTACAATCGCAACAGTATGCTTTTCATTCTAACTGATCACTTACAAGCACACGACATGAACAGCACTGATATTTAATGAAGTTACAAACTTGTAGAGAGAAAAGAATCCCCAAGTCATTATTTGTTGTATGTGACTGAAGCACAGACTTGGCTGTTTGGCTTTTAATGGAAGATATTGCAGTCTACAGCAAGGTAATTTTTTTTTTTTTTTTTTTTTTTTAATGCTAGAATACTTAACAAATTTCAGTCTCATTTCTTTTTGATAATAAAAATAAGTAAAGCCAATATTTCAACAAATATAATTGCACCAAAAATTTGTTATCTGGGAGAAAATAGTTCAAGAGCAGGGAAACAGTTAAATTTCTGTCAGGTTTCATTCTGTTAGTAAGATTTCATCATTGCATATCTTTGAGCTTCACTTGATTCATGCAGGATTAATACAGCAAATACAAGTTAACAAAGGATTAGCACTTTGATCTACCACTAGCATGTGACAGCAATTTCCCTGTGTTGACAAATGCACAATAATTGATAGAGTGCTCTAGGATGTCTTTAATACAGCAAAGCTGGAGAAGTTTGAATGCTGGCACCTGTTGCACTCAGATGACACTCTTTCTGCAGGGCTGCAATCTGTTAAAATATATTTTTATCTCATTTTTCACTGCTCCTAACAGGGAAATAATCTATCCGACATTTGCATTCTGCTAATTGTGTTGCAGGATGAACTCATCAGCTACACTCCTCCTTTTGCTATTGGAGTTTTCACTTCAAGCCCCTTAAAGATCGTCTCTATGACTTTGGGCACAGCAGTTAAGACTAGGTGCCACAGATGGGCTTGGCAATGGAGGAGGTTTGTGGCATAATGGTAACTGGGGTCATTCCCTCTTTCGCCTGTCAGCTTCCGTCTACTTGGCTGCTAGGCCATTGCCACGAATGTACAATCCTAATGAAGGACAGCAAGGATTTTGATAGTAACAGCTGGCCAGGATATAGCATGGTGTAATGCCATAGATGCCTCTTCAGTGGCTGGACTTGACTGTTAAAGTCCTCAGCCATGGCAATTAATCAGTAGTTTATACAAAGCATCACCTTGGATTTGATTTTGTAATATGATCATGGGCCAGTGGTTGTGCCAGATGAAAAAGTCTGGCTGACTGCTTTGATGAATGAACCTTAAACTCTCTCACTAATTGTCAGCAGTAAGTAATTAATTCCCTTTTTGCTCCCACTTGTGTTTTGGATGCTTCACAGGACTTCAGAACAGAGCTCTTGAATAAGAGGTGTGTAGGCACACTAGAAAAGTGAATCTACACTGTTCTTTACTAGTTCTAGGAGGGAACCTACTGATGTTAAGACCTGAGGAGACTCTTTACTAGCCTTGATTGGAAAAAAAAAAATTGACACATTCCCCCTTTATCTGGGGCTGAGGTATCATCACAGGTGTGCATTTGTTCAGACTGAGCTAGGATTTTGTTTACTGCTGCTTTATCTGTTTGATATTCAAGTATTCTCACTTTTAAATGCTGTGTGCTTTCTGCGTGCTCTTCAGATGTCTCCAAGACTCTAGCCGAGACAAGTACTTGAACTGAATCATAGTCCTGGAGAAAGATGTTGGCTTCCAGGTGAGTTTAAAAAAAAAACAAAAGTGCTCCCAAACTTCTGAGGAATGCAACAACTCCTAGGCAGGGTTACCAGCTGTATCTTTGTGTCTTGTTAACTTGTTGGTGCCCCAGACACTAGCAGTAGAGCTACATGAGTAGTGCAATACTGGAACTGGCCTGAGGCTGACTGGGCAACATGGAAATGGTATGCAGAGCCAGCTCAAGGTTTCTGTACTGTTGGAACAAAGTTTGTCTCTGTCCCAAGAATGACTATGAAGGGAAAAGGAGGAGAGAGCAAAGATCTTGGAGGACGAAGGACAAGAGACTGCAATTGTTACTTCCCAAACTACTGACCCCTGATCTGAAATGCCAATTAGAAAAAGCTTTTGGTTTCTAGACAGCAGCAATTGCTTCACAATTGAAGTTGAAACTGACTTTTCTGTAAAATCCCTTTTATCCACCCTACAGGAATTTTCCCAAGAGATACTACTGTGTTTGCCTTCAGGTATGCCAGGTAGATGCTTAATTTTCTTCCCCACATCTAGCAGCAATGTGGTTTCCCAGCCAAAATGAGGTCATGCCAGTGCTATACTGCTGAACACCCCTGCCTGAGCTTTTGTGCAGTAGTGAACTTCATAAGGAGAAATTGATGGTGGTTAAAAGTAATGAAAAAAAAAAAAAAAAAAGAACAGAAGATATGAGTTCTTTGGTGAGATGCACCACTTTGACAAACAGTTGCCTCTGTGCAGAAGAGGTGGGGTGAGCGAGAGCTAAAATTTGAAGGTGACACCATCTCTTTTACTTCAGTACAGTCCTAAACTGATTATGAAAACATAGCTTAAGCATCCATTTGGTCAGCTCAGCCTGTGCAGATAACTTGAAGGACTTGGATTGTGAGCAGTGCCACGTGGTTTATTGGCATATATTTTTCCCTTAAGTCTTGCTTTTCAAAATGATTAAAATAAGACACATGCTGCTTTTAAAGCCAGAGTCTGAAGCTGCAAACTGCCTAGTGTTGTAAATATGTGACATAGCTTGGACACTGATATGTGTCCATGTGTAGCAGTGATCTGAGACCCTGAGCTTCATCTCTCCAAAGCAGATGTGCAAAACTAAGGCATGTATCTCAATTACTAACCAGGTCTCAAGGCTGTAAGGAATGTCTAACCTGTAGAGTCAAATGTTGTGTGCTCATCGTTGTTTTTGCTAGGAAGTATTGTTGTTAATGCTGAATGCAAGCACTGAGGTTTGGGAGGGTGGTGACATTTAGTGGTGGATGAAATGAGTGCTAAAGCTGTTCATGTAATGAGCAGTCCCCAAGGATGAGTATGACTTCTCCTGCAGAAGCCATGGATCCTGTGCTAATGCCTCAGCTGAACCACAGTCAAAATGGCTTGCAAAAGGAAAAGACGTTGTCTATGTGAAGGGTCCATGCCCTGCTTGCTGCTAGGGGAAGGTAGGTCAGATGATTTTGGCAATTCAAGGTATTTACAAAGAGAATAGATGAGAAAGTGAGTATATTTGAGTAGGAAATAGTCACACAGTTCATGTTCCTGCTAGGACAAGTTTGTATTGTTCTGTTAATATAAGCAGTTTCTTAAGACAGCTGGGAAAGCAGGCAGGTAAAAATGTTGACACCCAAGGATATTTGCCCAAGGTTTTTTCTTCAAAGGTTATATCTTATGAGGCTGATTCTGATAAAGGAAAATCTTTGTGCATCTTTCAAAGTAGGAAATGACCTAGCAGTTAAACCAACTTTGACCTTTGTTACTCAGATTCCTGTTGCAAGGCTTAGTACTTAAGAAAGCTAGCTAATCAACTATAGTATTTATGTAAGTTTTTTGTCCTGTAGGGCTATTCTCTGCTTGGAGAGACTTGTTATTTTCTCACTAAATATTGGCAGAAATACACTGAAAGGGCTTCACTGTTCATAAAGGAGTTTAATCAATTTGGAACAACACATCTGTGAGGCATGCATATATCCAACAGGAAGAGTATCATAAGGATAGCATATCACTACCTGGCTGCTCCAGCGCTGGGATAGTGGGGCCAGTAGCCTGGAATTAGAGGGTGGGGCAAGCCAAGCAGGTGGGATCCCTGTCTAGGGAAGGGGACATTGACAAGATGTTTGGAACAGGGAGCCTCTGGAGGCAACTTGAAGAGAATATGTCCTACTCCCCACCTGTACAGACCAGTATCTCAGCTATTAGGAGTAAATGTTCCTTTGCTCAAGAGAGAGGATACAGTGGATACACATGACAAGAAACCCTGTGGTTTTACGTGCGTGACCATGGAGAGGACATGAGGAAATGGGATGAAAGACCTACCTTGACCCTAGAGGCATGAGTAAGTGAGCTGCAAGGCAAAACAATTACAACAGGGGATGCTTCCAGGAAAAATGCCACTCCAGTTTCCAGCAAGCAGTCCCCCAGACCAAGTAGAAGGCTTACTCGTATACATGATCCTCTTGAAAGGATTTCTAAGTCATTCTTCCAAGAATCATAGAATGGTTTCAGATGGAAGAGACCTCAAAGATCATCTAGTTCCAACCCCCCTGGCAGGGGGACACCCTCCGCTAGACCACGTTGCCCAAAGCCCCATCTAACCTGGCCTTGAACACTTCCAGGTATGGGGCCTCCACAACCTCTCTGGGCAACCTGTTCCAGTGCCTCAACACCTTCACGGTAAAGAATTTCCTTCTAACATCTAATCTAAATCTGCCCTCCTTCAGCTTAAACCCATTACCCCTTGTCCTGTCACTACGCTCCCTGATAAACAGTCCCTCACCATCTTTCCTGTAGGCCTCCTTCAGGTACTGGAAAGCTGCAGTTAGATCTCCCTGGAGCCTTCTTTTCTCCAGGCTGAACAATCCCAACTCTCTCAGCCTGTCCTCATAGGAGAGGTGCTCCAGCCCTCTGATCAGCTCTGTGGCCCTCCTCTGGACTCTCTCCAACAGCTCCATGTCTTTCTTGTACTGGGGACCCCAGAGCTGGATGCAGTACTCCAGGTGGGGTCTCACAAGAGTGGAGTAGAGGGGCAGAATCACCTCCCTCAACCTGCTGCTCACACTTCTTTTGAAGCAGCCCAGGACACAGTTGGCTTTCTGGGCTGCAAGCGCACACTGCTGGCTCATGTTGAGCTTCTCATCGATCAGTACTCCCAAGTCCTTCACCTCAGGGCTGCTTTCAATCCATTCCCGCCCAGCCTATAGTTGTGCTTGGGATTGTGCCAACCCGTGTGCAGAACCTTGCACTTGGCTTTGTTCAACTTCATGCGGTTCGCACATGCCCACCTCTCAAGCCTGTCAAGGTCCCTCTGGATGGCATTCCTTCCCTCCAGCGTGTCAACCACACCACACAGCTTGGTGTTGTTGGCAAACTTGCTGAGGGTAAAGTGATTAATGAATCCAATGAGCAGGATTAGAGGGGCCCTGCCTCCAGCTGGTTGGAAGAAAGGGACAACTGGGTTTACTGGACTGTGTGGATCCAAGGGCCAGTGGTCACAAACAGACCCACAAGACTACTCTGGTGGACACCAGTGCACAGTGTACCCTAATGCTATCAAACCATGAAGGGGCAGAAACTGTATTACTGGAGTGACTGGGGGATCCCAACAGTTGACTGTACTGGAGGCCAAAGCGAGTCTAACTGGGAATGAGTGGCAAAAGTACCCCATTGTGACTGGCCCATGCATCCTTGGCATAGACTACCTGAAGAGCAGGATATTTCAAGGACCCAAAAGGGGGGGCTTTTGGTATAGCTGCCTTGGTGATGGAAGAAATTGAATAGTTGTCTACCCTGCCCAGTCTCTCAGGGGATCCTTCTGTTGTGGGGTTGCTGAGGGTTGAAGAACAACATGTGTCAATTGTTACCACAATGGTGCACTGGCAGCAATATCACACCAAGACTCCCTGATTCCCATTCATAAGCTGATTCGTCAACTGGAGGGTCAAGGAGTGATCAGCAGAACTCACTCACCCTTTAATACTCCCATATGGGCAATGTGGAAGTCTAATGGAGAGTGAAGGCTGACAGTAGACTATCGTGGCTTGAATGAAGTCATGCTGTCAATGAGTTCTTTCGTGCTGGACATGCTAGATCTTTAACAGGAACTGGAGTCAGAGGCAGCCCAGTGGTATGCCACAACTGATGAGAATGGCCTTACCTGGAGTCTCTGGCAGAAAGCACCAGGGGAAACATGAGTTCAACCCCTGGGATTTTGGAGTTGGGGATACAGAGGATCTGAGGCCTGCTACACTCTGAGAAGGAGATATTGGCAGCTGATTTTTTTGTGTATTTTTTCTTGTTTATGGGGGCTACTGATACCGGCATGGGTTGTGTTTTTGATTCAGCTGCTTGTCACTGGAGTTGGAGTAGCCACAGGGACTGTCGCTCTGTTTTCCCTCCCTTCCCCCCTGAGGTTGCTGCCTAATATCAAGTGAGGTTTGGTCGATACTGGTCAGGGCCCAGCACAAGGTCATAAGTTGTGCCTCTTTGGAATAGCCACAGCATTTTCCTTTCAATTATTCTATCACTTTATCAGGGTCCTGTAGTTGTTCCCAGATTCACTGATTGGTAGGGGTTGGAAGGGACCTCTAGAGATCGTCTAGTCCAACCTCCCTGCTTGAGCAGGATCACTTAGAGCATGTTGCACAGGATTGCGTCCAGGCGGGTTTTGAATATCTCCAGAGAAGGAGACTCCACAACCTCTCTGGGCAGCCTGTTCCAGTGCATGGTCACCACCAAAATGAAGAAGTTTTTTTCTCATTTTCAGACAGAACTTCCTGTGTTCCACTTTGTTCTCAGTGTCCCTTGTCCTGTCACTGGGAACCATAGAGAAGAGTCTGATCCCTTCCTCTAGACATCCACCCTTTAGATATTTATAAGCATTAATGAGAATCAGGAATCAAGTTCCAAACCGTTGGAGGTGAGTTCTCTAGATACTTGCCAGTGTTCTCCCACAAACCATGCCACCCATGACTATTCAGCCTCTGAGCAGATCTCTGGATGGTATTCTTAAAGCAATTTTTCCTAATGCTAAACAAGACCTGGAACACATTCAGGAGACATAGCAATAGGAGAATGCTGGCTTGAACATTCCAAAGGTATTCAAAATTCTCAAAAGCTGTTGTAACCAGTGTGAAGGAAGAAGGGGAGGTGAAAGAGCAGGAGAAGTATCCCCTCTGGTCTTCCCCATAGATTGGTTGTGATTATTAATCAATTCTGAGAGATGTCATCTGAGGTATGGGGATGACAGCAATCCCACATACAAACACCAGCTAACCTCATCACCATTGAATTTATCATATCACAAGTCAATATCACATATTACAGCAAAATGAGAATCAAGATGCCTCTCCCAGTGGTGACAAACAGCACCACAGGGAATACATATGGCAAGTACAGGTTTACATACCACAGCCGTATGACCAAACAAAACACCATCGTGACCAGTGACCGTTTAATATTATGGTATTTGTATATATTAGTGTGTGTATATATATATATACATGTAACAAATATGTTTTAACTCACTCTGATCAGATCTGTCATTGTCTCAACCCTTCTTGCCCCACGTTGGGTGCCAAAAAGGACTGTCATGGTTTAGCCCTAGCCAGCAGCTGAGCAACACATGGCTGCTTGCTCACCCCACCCTCCCCAGCGGGTTGGGGAGGAGAATGGGAAGGCAAAGGTAAAACTTGTGGGTTGGGATAAGAACAGCAAAGGAAGAGGAATAATATACAAAGCGGGTGATAGACAATGCAGTTTGCTCACCAACCCAATGCCCAGCCCCTCAACATGCAGGCCCTTCCTCCCCAGCCAGCCCCTTTCATACAGCAAGCGTGATGTTGTATGGTATGGAACACCCCTTTGGCTAGTTTGGGTCAGCTGTCTTGGCTGTGTCCCCTCCCAGCTTCTTGTGAAAATTAGCTCTATCTTAGACAAAAAACAGGACACCACGTCACCCAAAGCAAGTAGTGTGCCAAGCCTGTCTCTGTGCTGCTACCTGTAAAACAGCAAGAGTAACTGACTCCGTTCTCGTAATGCTTTCACATCTGTGGGGGATACCATGGTGTAAATACTAGCAAGGAAAACGTTTTTCTCTTCAGTCTCACAACTGTTGTTGTCACAGTCTTTAAACACTCAAAAGACAGTCTTTAAACATTTGAAAGTTTGCTATACATGGAGATAAGTAGATCTTCACTCAGGGTAAGTTTTCTGGCCTATGCAGAGCAAAAGTTAGCACTAATCCTGTTTTCTTCTGAGAAGAAACATTTCCCCTGGAAAATACAACCTTTTCTTTGTAGAAGGCTATGTTAACTTGTGGAGATAATGGATAAAAATTACTTTGCTGTGGTGCCAAAGCAAATTTGACATTTCAGATTATTGCCTTTCAGAGTTGGTATCTATTATTCATCTGAGTGGAGCAGTTCCGAAATCTGAGATCTGTTCAGGGAGCACCTGGCTTCAACTGGAGAAAAGGAGACGAAAAATAAAAAGAATGGTTTGTACTATATATGGAGCAATGACATGCTGAGATGCTTCAGCAGACTTCTGTATCTTGAGTGCAGCCTTTCATGTTACCTCTGGCTGCACTCATTCAGCTGCAGCCTCTACCTCTTTGTCTTGTTTGGCTATTCTTTTCTTTGAAAGCATTTTTTTATTTTTCCCTGTATGAATTGGCTGGACTCCACTTCAAGGGCTTATTGATCATAATAGTGTTTACTTGCTTTGGAACAAGCTCTGATGAGGCATGCTCATAAGGTGCTTCCTACAGTTTAGGTCTATAAATCATAACTTTCTTTAATCTACTTCCTCTGTAAACTTCTGTGGCCAGGTTTTTCGCAGTGTCAGCTTGCTCCTACACCTCCAGTGAAGTGTGAGGATGCAGTGAACTCCATCCCCTCTCAAAGGTGACTGGTGATTGGTGAGCAAGGCTTGCTTTAAAAGGAGTTGTGCCAAGTTCCCCAAGATGTGTGAGTTTTGGAAACTATGCGGAAATGCCTTTTGCTTCTTAGTACTGTGCCAGTACTAAGCTCAAATCAGTTCAAACTTTTTTTTTTCTGCTAAAGAACATGAAAAGACAAGTTTATTCTCATCTGCTGCTAGAGAGATTTCTCTAACTTCACAATTAAGAGAAAGCAGTTTAATTTATTGAGGATTTAAAGAAATGCGACATGCAGTGGCAGATCCCAGCCTTGGAGTCAAGTAATTTCTTGTTAGAAGGAAAACAAGTTTCACAGTAAATATTCAGAGGCCGATACATCCCAAATCTAGACTTGAGAGCTGCAGTTCATAACCATACCTGGCTGGGCTGTGGCACCATCTCTGTGCCAGGCGGACCATGCCTGCAGCCGTGGGCAGGGCTGAGTATGGTGCAGCAGCCTGGCTGCTGCAGGGAGGATTGGGGGCAGTCGCCCTTCTGCAACCCAAGGCGGAAACCACCAGTGAGGCTGAGTGGGGGGCGCTTGTGGGACCAAGGGGGCTTTTGGGCATCCCTGCCGCTGCCCAGGAGCAGGTGGGACAGGGTGAGGTAGAGGAGGAGGATCCCTGACCAAATGAATACATCCCTGCCTTTTGAGTGGCTCCTTTTTAGGGTCTACCATTCATGGGGTTTGAAATTTGCAAGGCAATTTCACAGTATAGAGCTGGAGGTGCATGAGCAGTGTGCACCTCAAAGTTCTGTGGTTGATCTGCTTACAATGAGCACATATTTTATCTGTACAATGTTGCTATTGAACTTCTAAAAGAAGGTATAATTAAAGAATATATGTGTATGATAAAGGTAGTTAAACAAGAACTAATAATAATATTATTTCTGTGGCATTATTTCTGGTTTCGATAAGCAACTTAGCAAGTCTGCTAAGCTGGGTCCTAATTCCCTTTTTACAATAGAATAAACAGTTACTTGGCATGGTCAATCAATCACCATTTTTGTGACTCAAATACATGAAATGCTACTGTATAGTAGTGAAGTGTGATGACTGTGGGCCTGCTGTCTGACCTTTCAACAGGTCCATCAGTTGAAGGTCCTACTTAAGTTTTCGTTCTCTGGAAGTAATAATATTTGGGCCTCAGAGGTGCAAGTTCTTTGGTTGTGATTTGCAGTGGATGACTCATTTTTGATGAGTCAAGAAGGCATGGTGTACTCCATTATGTTGCACTGCTGCCGTCTTATCTGCCATGCAGTGTGCCTAAGTGGCACATGCTGGATGGAAAAATATGATGCTATAAGAGATGAGTTCACCCCTTTATTGCTGTGACTCATCTTGCTACTGAAATACAATAGTGTTTTTCTCATCACTAATCTACAACTTTTCTTTCTTTCTGTCACTTTACATATTGAAGAAGACTAGCTGTTATCTGAAAAATGTCTTTAAATATTTATGCTTCTTAAATACTTGAGGTTTTGCTGATTATTTTTTCACTGGTACTGAGCCTGTTCAATGGAATTAGACAATTTCTACACCATTAAGTGTAATTAAGTTTCTTTGGCTAATCAGAACTGAGCTTTATTGTTGTCCTTATGTTTATAAATACATCAGTTTGAAGCACGGATATTCATAAGGATTTGGCTGAAAGTCTACCTTCTGGGAACAAAAGACTGTTGACCTTCATTAACACCACTGGCAGCTGCTGGTGTCTTATCACTGAGCTTGCTTGTATAGTTTTTCTTCCTTTGCCTAACAGAATCTGTATTTCTTGCCTCATTGAACTGTCCTTAAGTTTTGGAACTTAGGCTGCAATCCTGGTTGTGCCCTACTGTTATTTATACTTTTGCTGGGAGGTGACATTGTCTACTCAGAACTTGTCAGGGAGTAGCTTTCATGTCACTGACTTCTGAGGGACAAATAGTGTTCTGTGGGGTTTTACTTGTCTTTTCAAAAAAACATATTTATGGCCATATTGTGAGACAGTATTGTAACAGTTGTTTGAGAGGCAGGCAGAGGTTCCAGTTGCCAATTTTGTTTTGCTACATTTATCTCAAGCTGTACCTTCATGTGTTGGGCCAAAACGCTTTCAGTACTTGGAGAATGCATTTATTGCAAAGATTCCCTGGCCCAGAAGTCTGGATGTGATCACTTAGTTGATGTTCTGCACAGGTGCTCATCAGTATTTCAGCTCCCATTATGCCTAATTATCACTGTCCTGGTCAGAGGTTGTTGGGGAAACCTCTTACAGCTGTTGCCTAGCCAGTGGTTATTGTTGGTGTAGAGAAGACAAGACCCTCATCTTCCTTGCAGCGTGAAAGTCCTTGAGGAATCTTACAGCATGACGTACTGTTGCCCTGACTTCTGTTTGAGTGTTTTAGCTGTTAGTGCAGCACTAGGGGAGAGTAGAATAACAGAGATGGCTAATGTACACCATGTATATTTGGTGTAGTGGAAAAGCGCAAGTATCAAGAGTGGGAAAAACATGATAAACTCGGATAAGGAGGGGCTTCTAGCCTGTAGAGCTGGACACCTTGTCTTTAGCTTATAGGTATATTGTAGCTTTCACTGAGCCTAGAAGAAAGCAAATATTTAACTTAAACCACCATCTTGTTCTCTGTGTAATATCCTTGCATTGAATTTTCCTGAAAATATTGCAGTCATCACCATTGTGCTTACTCCCATATCCAATTTCTGAACTTGGATGTTTTGGTGTACCTCACATACAGAAGAATAAATATATCAGGAAAGACTATTTAAACTGATACACTTTTGTTTCTCTACATGTCTATTTCACCAATGTAATAAATGAAGTATTGCAAATAGGCGCTCAGATCTTTGCTTCACTAATACTGTAACTTTACCTCTTTGTCCCTGTTGTCAGGCTACTTCGAGAGAGTGAAGAAAGAATGGAGACTCTTCATGCCACTAAGTCTCCAACACAGTCATAACAGAACACACTTAATTGTGTTTTAGGAATGTAGATTTGGGGATATTCATCTTCAGTGTGGCTCTGCAACACTTAATATTTTAGGTGGTCCATTTCCAAAATTTTTGTTACTTTTCCTATATTGTGTTAAGAGTTGAAGGTCACACTTGTAAAAGCTGGACTCCAGTAGTTTCTTGAACTGTAAAGGTATGATAGCCCTGTACAACATGGGTGTAATTTTTTAGGGGCTGTGTATATTTTTTTGTTGGTTTACTTGAAATTTTCTCCAAAGAGTTTAAGATGTGTTATTGCTCAATTGACATGCTCCCCTGAGCTGTATCACACCCAAGTTAGCTTTACCTGTCTGCACTGTAAGTTATCTTAATATCACATGTTTTAGGATTTTTGGGCATTTATGTTAATGTCATAGCTAGAAAGATGTAAGTTATTAATGGAACTTTTTACAATAAGTAGATAGTTGACTTCATAACTAAATTATAGAAGATTTAATTAACGAAAAATGCAGCTATTATCAGCTCTGGGACAAGCTGAGTGTATGGTCATCGGGTCGTGTTGTGTGTATCACCTGTTTTGTATATTCTGTTATAAGTACTGTTGTTTTCCTCTGTTTGCTGTGCCAGTGAACAGTCCTTGTCTCAACCCATGAGTTTTACCTTTTTCTTCTGATTCTTCTCCCCATCCTACTGGGGGTGGGGGAGAGTGAGTGGCTGCATGGTGCTTAGCTGCCAGCTGGAGCTAAACCACGACATATTTATTAAATGGCAGTTTTATTTTCCTTGATTTTTTTTTTGAAAATCATCTTAACTTTGTAATATTACAAGACTTTTTTTTGTCTTGAAGAAATTAATTTTAATTAAAAAAAAAGAAAAGACCCATCTGTATCCTGCAGAACTCCTCCAAGGTGGAGGCTTTGTGGCTTATTCTGCGTAGCTGTAGAGTAACACATCAGAGTTTTTAACCTCTGAGAAATGGTTGTTATGATAATGGAAATGCCGATACATTTCATCTTTAGGGCTACAAGGAGTGCTACTGTAATAACACCATCTCTTTTCATTGTGTGAATATTGTGAAAAGAGGCCTTCAGATGCTCAGCTGCTTTTTTAAAACAAATTTAATTTATTATGGCAGACATTTTGGGACAGAGAGCTCTTGAAGTGAAATACTGGGTTATGTATGTGGACAGTAGAAGTGTGGTTTTCTTAACACTGATAACTGTGAGCTATTTTTAAAGCTGTTTCATAGAATCATTTAGGTTGGAAAAGACATTTAAGATTATTGAGTCCAACTGTAAACCTAGCACTGCCAAGTTCAACCACTAAAGCATGTACTAAGCACCACATCTACACATCTTCTAAATAACTCCAGGGATGGTAATTCAACCACTTCCCTGGGCAGCCTGTTCCAATGATTGACAACACTTTCAGTGAAGACATTTTTCCTAATATCCTACCTAAACATCCCTTGGTGCAACTTGAGGCCATTTCCCCTTGTCCTATCACTTGTTACTTGGAAGAAGAAACCAACATCCACAGTGCTACAACCTTCTTTGAAGTAGTTGTAGAGATCAATAAGATCTCCCCTCAGCCTCCTTTTCTGCAGGCTAAACAACCCCAGTTCCCTCAGCCACTCCTCATAAGACTTGTGCTTTAGACCCTTCACCAGCTTTCTTGCTCTTCTTTGGACAAACTCCAGCGCCTCAATGTCTGTCTTGTAGTGAGGGGTGCAAAACTGAACACAGTATTCGAGGTGCATCCTCACCAGTGCCGAGAACAGGGGGACAATCACTCCCTACTCCTGCTGGCTACACTGTTTCTGATACAAGCCAGGATGCTGTTGGCTGCCTTGGCCACCTGCGTGCACTGATGGCTTCAGGACTGCCTCCCAAGGGACTTTGCTAACCAGTCTCCTGAACAGGCCAAAATCTGCCCTCCAGAATCCAAGGTGGCAGTTCTGCTGACCCCCCTTCTTACTTCTCCAAGAATTGAAAAATCTATCGTTTCATGATTGCTATGCCCAAGATGGCCTCCAACCCTCACATCACCTACAAGTCCTTCTCTGTTCACAAACAACAGGACCAGCAGGGTGCCTTCCCCAGTTGGCTCACTCACCAGCTGTGTCAGGAAGGTGTCTTACACTCCAGGAACCTCCTGGACCATTTTGTCTCTGCTGTATTGTATTTCCAGCAGACATCTGGTAAGTTGAAATCCCCCACGAGAACAAGGGCTAGTGGTTGTGAGTCTTCTCCCAGGTGCTTATAGAATATTTCATCTGTCTCTTCATCCTGGTTGGGTGGTCT
>VXBL01001542.1:650-31204 GCA_013400195.1 Aramus guarauna | reverse complement strand
GCACACTGCTGGCTCATGTTGAGCTTCTCATCGATCAGTACTCCCAAGTCCTTCACCTCAGGGCTGCTTTCAATCCATTCCCGCCCAGCCTATAGTTGTGCTTGGGATTGCACCAACCCATCATGTTTCTGTGATGGCAACTATATCATAGTTTTCCAGCTGCACAATGGCTTCCAGCTCCTCTTGTTTGTTGCCAGTGCTGCATGGATTGCTGTAGATGCACTTCAGCTGGGCTGTTGATCCCACCACCTTTTTGGGGAAGTCCTAATTCATATGTGACCATGGTGCTTCTGTGGTTTCTAACACATCAGTAACCCTCATGGCTTTGCTGCCATGTGGATCTCCCTCCCCTGAGATGGCAGACTGAAGGACTTCACTAGTATGCCACCCCCACACTTATCTCTAGTGCGTCTTGTTTTGTCCCTTTCCCCCTTCAAATCTAGTTTAAAGCTCTTCCAGTGAGCCCTGCTAACTCCTGTGCAAAGATCCTTTATCCCCTCTGAGACAAGTGTACCCCTTCTGTCGCCAGCAGGCCTGGTGTCATGTAGACAGACCTATGATCAAAAAAACCAAAATTCTGCAAGTGACACCAGGCTTGGAGCCAGGCATTGATCTGCTGGCTCTCAAACCATAGTAGAGAATGCTGAAAAAAATTGGAATATCATAAGGACCCTGGAATTTTTGGTAGTCTGAGGGTAACTGGCAACTCTCCCCTTGGAAAGGAGTTTGCAGAACAACCAAGTTACTGCACACAAAAGCATCAAGTAAATGAAGGATGCAAGTAAGTCTGAATTGTGTGTGCCCAAGAGCTAGGTTGTGCTTCCAAATTGCTGGAGGTGATATGTAAATAAGCTTATCAGGATGGGGTGGTGCTGCAGTCTGCATTTCTAACACGTTTTGAATTTTCACTGGGATTGATGTGATGTAATTATTCACTATCCTTGCGATGAAGAGGGCAAGAAAACATTATTTTACCGTGCTTGCCAGCCCATCAGCTTCAGGAGCTTAATATGCAGTAATTTACCAACTGATGCATTTCTGAGTGCTAAGGCTTCATTTTTCTAGCTTTTGGAATATAGTTATTACTTAGAATGAATGAAGCTAATACTTAATGAGTGAAGATGTTGGAGAGCAATGTGTCTCATTCTCTTGCATGTTCTGTAAAGCATGTTATTTTCCAAGTGCAGTACAATACCAAAAGTTCATGTCAAAGGTGCTAATTTCCTGACTGCAGCTGTGTGCAACTGAGTGTTATTGGAGATCCCCTGAGAATTCCTAAGCAGTTATTCTCAGGATTTAGTACCTTCCTGGGTACATCTGACATGGTGTTGCTCTTTTGTCTTCACCTAAAATAATACTAAACAGTATCATCCTCTTCTGTTGAGCATCAGCTAATGCTGACAGTACTGTAAGAAAGTACAAACAAGAAACCCAACCCTTTCTTTTGGATTTTATTGTTTTCCATATGATTATGAGCGGAACTATATATCTGAAGTGTTCTTGTACGTTACAAAAATAATCTACTGCAGCTAGTGAACAATAAATATGAAGAATCATAACCACCTCAGCTCTTCCTGGTGGGTGACTTAAGTTATATACCATTTCCAATATCATTGTAAAATTGTTTGGACAAAACAAAACTATTCTTTCTGTAGCTCTCATAGTACATATTCAGCATTATGACTGAAACTTGACTGTAATACAATTATTTTTTTTACCAATGTAGCACTGGGTTTAATTTCTTGTTCCGTAGCTTCCAGGAAGCCATTTTCCCTTTAGTCATCCAGTGCAAGCACATCTTAAGTGACCCATGGTGTGTGTCTTATGGTAAGAATTAGAAATAGGAGAACTGCTTTGGATGAAATATGAAATGACCAAACTTTACCTCAAAAATGAGGCTAAACTTCTGTTAGGTTGTGGACTCTGTAACTTCTCCTTGTAGGTTGCTAGTTACTCTCCTCTTCTAGCTAGTCTAAAAGTGTCTGAATGGATAGTATGACAAGAGGACTACTTTGGTTATTTTACTGATAAAATATAAATCATATAGGATAAAATATAAATCATATAGAATTCTAGGAAAAATTATGTCCAGGATTGGGATGAGCATCTAGCCAAACTGAACCTCTGAGTCCAAGGATGTACTCTCAGTGCTTACAAGTGGGTGAATTCTTCAAATCTGGAAGTTTGAAACCTGTAGTGAAACCATGATAGTCCTGACCAGAATCTCGTATTGAGAGTTTCCATTCAGTGGATGTATAGTATTACACATCACATTCCAAAAGAGATTTCTACTAAAATTTCTGGATGAGGTTTCAACATCCTGCCTGTCAGCTTTGTAGAGCTGTGTTTGAAGAAACAGTAGAAGCACATGGGTTTTGGGAATACTTGTCATGATAAGTAATCAAAAAATCTCTTAGGTGGAAAAGACTTAATGAGCCATCAGATTTTGGGCAGTGGAATTACATGACTCTTCTTGCTGTATGCTTAGTTGAGGTTATCTGTTACAAGAGAGGTATTGCTGTGGATCCTGAAATGCTTGCTAAGTAATATGCTGGAAAAATGTAGATTATTCTCTGGCAGTTGTCATTCATTAATAATTGTGAACCCTGTCAGGAAGAGCTGTGAATTTTGATGCTGTCCTTCCAAGTCAATGTAGTGAGAATAAAGAAGCAGCAGAGGCCAACAGCCATGAACGGTTTTCCTTAGACAGCAGCTTGATTTATGCAGAGGTAACTTATCTTTGTTCCTTTTATCTGAGCCTACAGGGAAGACTGAAGGTAAGTGCTAGTCCAGGGGAGTTGAGTAAGTGGCAATGGGAGACTGCCTTTTTTTTCACATCATTTTTATTCCCTCACTCTTTCCTAGATGAGAGCTCTATGGAGGTAGGGGACTGAGGAGACAGAAGATAATGTCAACCAAGTAAGAGATCATTTTCAAGAGGAAGAAATAGGGGACCCTGCGCAGAAGGTGGGTTGTACAAATAGAAATAACTTGTGGCATTGGCTTGCTGCTATGCTGCTTTCCCTTTCTTACAAGGGCTGGGTAAGTATGCTTTACAGATTGTGAAGCTAGAAGTTTTTCTAATGTAGCTGGCTTGTACTGGCCCTGAAATAATGCTGATAAAGTTAAACTTGTAATAACAGTACTTCCTTTCTGACTCCTAGAAAACCATGCCTTCACTTAAATATTTTGTCTCTCTGACTTTAGCATGTTTGGTATGTCTGTAACCTGTTGCAGTAATTTGTGTACTGTAAACCTCTATTTCCACCACTAGTTGGTGCAACTTACCTTGTCGTGGTGTGGTGGCTTGCATGCCTTGTCAGGCCAGACTAAAATGTTGCACCCTGGCCCTCCAGGTTGGGGGTTTTGTTTTGGGCTAACAACCCAATCATGTAAAAAACAAAATCTGTTACAGAAATTGCAACAACACTATTCCACCGGGTTCGGTGGCATAGTGTTGTTGCAGCCCTATGCTCCTTGAGGAGTAACAAGGACCAAACAAACAACAAACCTCTATTTATGTGTAGAAATAGAAATGCATGTCCAGCACTGGCAGATGGATGCTGGGCTGAGTTTTTGAACTATGACACCACCTCTTCAGCTTGACATGCTTTGGAAACAAGCATTCAGTGAGCTACTGGCAAGTCCTCTGCTTGCCTGAGGAAGACGCTGAAGACTGCAGATGGGTAATACTTAGAGGTGGACATGAACAATTTTAAGGGACAAAAAGAGGGGAGAGGGGAACATGAGTCTTGATTCAACAATTCCTGAACGGAGGCAAACAGCGGAGAAGGATAGCAGAAGTTTGGGAAACTAGAAGGACATAAGAGATGTTGCTGGTTGGTTTTCTTTCTTTTTACCAAGATCCTGGTGGCAAGGGGATGGAACACTTGACAATGTATTTTGACATGCTGAGCTGGTAGAATGATATAGTACCATCGCATGCATTTAGGAGAACAGTAAACCTCTGCAATTGCATGACACTATCTGTCTGAAAGGGATTATGGAATTGAGTTCTGTTGCCCAATATTATGTGGGATTTATGTCACTAGCTTGCACTGAGCCAAAACACAGGTGGGCATCCAGGCAGCAGAACCTGTGTCCCGGGTCCTGGTCTATCCAGGAGCAAGACTGCCTTGTGCCTGAACTTGCATGACAAAGGCAACTCTGCTCAGAACCTGAGAGTCTGAACACAAAGTGGGATTTCAGAGTTCATGTCATGCCACTGTTAGTACTGGAGCTGGGATGCCTGTTGTCAGTAAGGACGGAAACCCACCAGAATTAACAAGTCTGAAGTGTTGTTGTGGTTTTGCCCCAGCTGGCAGCTAAGCACCACATGACTGCTTGCTCACTTCACCACCACTCCAGTGGCATGGGGAGGAGAATTGGAAGACAAAGGCAAAATTCATGGATTGGGATAAGGACAGTTTACTGGGACAGCAAAGGAAGAGGAAAATAAAAACAACAATACTTACAACAGAATATACAAAATAAGTGATACACAATGCAATTTGCTCACCCCACGATCCAACCCAAAGACGGCACACTCAGACTCTCCTGGAGCCACTGCACCTCCCCAACTGCCCCCTTTTATGCTTGAGCATGACATCATATGGTACCCCTTTGATTAGTTTGGGTCAGCCATCCCGGTTGTGTCCCATCCCAGCTTCTTGTGAAAATTAACTCCATCCTAGCTGAAAACCAGGACATTATCCACCCCTTATTCTATACCATGTACATCATGCCCATATCATACACTTCCCAATTAATCACCACAACTTTCCTTGTCCTTCATATATATATACATATACATACACAGATATCATTCCTTTAGTCTATAGGCCATCCCTCTAAAATGTCCATTGAGTTAATTTAGTCCATGACTTTGGGCTCCATCTGTTATAAGTCTTTCAGGGCAGGAGAGATGGTGTGTGGTGCCAGACTGTTGCATGCTGCATCTGGAGCTCGTGGCTGGTGTATCTGTCACGGCCCATGCCCCATGTCTGTGGGTTCAAGACGTCAATTTTGAGGAAACTGTTGGGTGTCAGTTGTTGAAGCCAGTTCTAGTTCCATCATTGCTGCACTTTCTGTTACAGTCAACAGTTTTGTGTAGGAAACTCTTTTTTTTGTCCTCTACAGAAACTTGTGAAAATTAGAGTTACAGAACAAAGCCAGACTAGTTTCAAAGCTTATTTGAGTTGGGTAAGAAACCATCTATAAGACATTTGAACTTAAGTAGCTATTTGCATGTTTTTGCAGACATGTATTTGAAAGCGTCTTGTTTCCCCACAAATTATTTCTACTTGAAACAATCAAAGTGTATTTTTTGCTGGCAATGTGCTATTGTTAAATTGCATCTTTGCCTCTTTTTAAGAACTCTTCTTAAAAAATTCAGTGATGTGGAGAAAAAAGTTATCATAATTTATGTTTCCCTTTTATTAAGCCAGTGGATAATTATTATTTTAAAATAAAATCAATATCTTGTTTTTTAACTAATTTTTTTGTATTTTCTATTAAGAAGTGCAACTTGTCACCAGAAATTATGTTTTTGATTTATTGCTGTAAAATGTAAAGTGAATAACAAGGAAGATAAATTGATGGCAAAATGAAATTAGGTTATATAACATAAGGGAGAACTGCAAAAGCAGAAGGAAGCATGGTGGTAGAATAAAATGTAGCATAGACAAGCTTAGTTTCAATTTTTGCTGATATTGACACTTTTTTGAGAATAATGAAAGGAATCTCCTTAATGTATACTTAGCATGAAAATTCTGAGATGGTTTTTAATAACGCAATACAAGTTCACATGGATATATAAAACTGTCTACTGCTAAACCCAAGGAAACCTTTCCATTTAGTCCAACTTTATTTTTTGTCATCATAAAGGAGCAATAAACACATTCTAAGGCTGAATAAAGACTTTTGTCTTTTGCTCTGAACAAGGTTGGACTGAGCATGTGCTGGCAATACTTTTGAATTTCTCCTCTAAAAAGAAGGAATTCATAAGGTCCCCTGGAAATTGTGTGTGTGTGTGTGGATGTGTGTTAATGTCAGAAAACCATGTCTCGTGATTGTGCTAGCTGGGATGTCTCTCCATGTTTGAATGACTAAACTTTCACTGAATGTTTCCGTGATGGATGCAGCTTTTCAGTGTATCTTGTTTTCCCACCATTGTTTCTGCTTGGTCAAAAGTAGATCAAAGCCTAGGGAGTCATAACATGGAAATTTGGGACAGTTGAACAGGGACCACAAAAAAGAGGCAGAAGTTTCATGTGAAGTGCCTCAGGGATCATGTCTGGACAGCAAGCTGCAGCAAACATTTGGGGGCTTGAACTGAATGTGAAAAATGGGGACAATAGTATTTTTGTCTCTCAGCTACTCCAGGGCGCAGTAGGAGAAGAGGCATTTAGGGTGTACAGTACAGCTACCCCTAGTAGCAACCAAACTGGCTCCAGGCAGAAGCAGGACTGGAGAGGACCAAACTGCCTCTCCATGAGTCCTACTTGCTGCTTGGATAGATCAGGCCTGGGAGATTACAGAGGGGGTCTTGGAGGGAAGGCAGCCTCACCAGCAAGGGGGGGTTCTCCCAAAACCTGTTCTTGGTGCAGATGCATCCTGATGGGCTGTGTCCTGGGGTGGGGAACTCTGGGAAGATGAACCCTCCAACTTCATATGTCAAGTGATATTTAGCCCAGGAGAACTTGTGTGATGGTGGAACCTGAGACAGCCTGCCCCATGAACTGTCTGCTAAACTGACATTTCAGTTGGTGATAAAGTTTGACAAAAAACAGCAAGAGAAGCCAGATCCCTTGAGGGTTTGTGTATGTGACAGTCAATATTTCTCATAGCAGAGACAGAGCTGAGTGGTTGCCCTCAGGGCAGAACGATAGACTACTTCAGATGCTCTATAGCTTATCCTGTGCAACGAATGAGACTCTTAGAAAACTGACCACTCCGCTAGACCAGAATACAAGAGTCCTGGTTATTAAGCTGCTGAAGTCAACTGTACAGCTAAAGGTCTAGCAATTGAGCAAGTTTAAAATTATTTTATGCATGTAAACGTAGAATATAATTCTCCTAATATAAGTGGGTGACAGGAGAAAAATTATGCTTGCAAGATTATCAGCAATGTGGTAATTCCACTTTGGGATGCGGAACACTGACAAATGAATTGCAGGCATTGTCATTTGTCTGAAGCACTCAGACTCTGATTTAGTCTGAAAGAGCTTGTCAGTTTAATATTGTCTGTGATCATAATGGTTGTCAGACATAAATTGAATGGATTAGATAGAAAAAAAATCTACTATTTAAATGTGAGTCCTGGCTCTAGGAAGGTGGCTTTCTATAAAGTTTTAAATAATTTCTTAACATTTGTAACAGAGATGTTAAGGATAAATTGCATTTCAGGCAAGTGCATGTGATTATGTTCACATTTGATCTCTAGCATGCGGTTTTGGTGTGGGCTGAAGGTCCAAAATATGAATCAATCTGGATTTCATATCCTGCATTTCAGGGGCACTGAAGTCTGACACTTGGCTGGTCAGCAAATAGCGGACGCTAGCTTCTCATTTAATCATTCCCGGTGGTACTCAAGTTTCTGTCCAGTTATCTGTCCAATTTAATTTGTTGGACGTGACTGCTCTTTCACGTTGACACTTTTGATGGTTCTGTTAACTCCATAAGTCATATGCATGCCACCTAAGTTTGAGGACCCAGTGTTATCAGTTACAAGACTGTCTGGACTGAATAGAGATTGTCACTTATAATTTTAGTAGACATGCGATCTCAGCTCAATCATTCTACCAATTCACAAAAGAAGGCTGGTCTTATTTGCTTAAAAGTGGAAGGGGGTAATAAATCTGTTGTCTAAAAAATAGCTTGACTTTCTTTAAGGTGCTTCAAGCTGTACTGAGGAGAAAGCAGAATCTCTAGTAATGAATTTCATAAGGACTTAGGTTCAATTCTTCCTGCTGTCTTAGTTACATAATTGGCTTTCATCACCTTGTTTCCTGAGTGCTTGCTGGCTGGTTATTGCTCTGAGATTTATGGAAGTGTCCGTTCTTTCCAAGTCAGACACAGAGTAAAATTTCAGGCAGAAGACAGAACTTTTAATGAACATAAGACTTGTAGGCTTTATTTGCTCTGTATTCAAGGAACTGCCCTGTTGATATTCTAGTTTTGCCAAAATAAGTACCATGGGATTTTGGTATTACAGGTGCCAAATTAAAGAAGTGTGAAAAATATTAAATGGTATGACCAAAGGAGCAATGTTTTCTCAGAGTATGTGATACTAGGCAAAGAAATGTTCCCTCCAGTAGGGCTTACTAATTATCTTAGAGGGAAGCAGAAACTACTCAGAGCAGAAGAGAAGTAAGTTTGTCAGAAGTTGCTAAGAACCTCATGCTTAAGCTTATTTATTTAGGTAGCTACCTGTCCTACAGTGTCATAATATCTACAGGAAAGCCCTAACATAATTAGGTAGTTTAATGGGTTTTATATCTAATCCTTCCTAGTTTTAAATGCTCAAGATGTGGGAGTTTGTGCTAATTTACCTGCAGGTAGCATCTGGCCAGTGGGTGAGAAGATGGTGTGGCTATTTTAGTCTTGCCATTTAATCTGACAGTTGAAAAACAATGCTGCTTATGCTATCTTGTGCTTCCCTGTATTAAGTCCCTTATCGTTCCTTATTCATAGTGGTTTGGTAACATTATTGTACTTGCTGAGTATGAGTGTGCCTTACACTGTTAGAATATGTCCATTTTATTCTTATTTAAAAAAACAAAACAAAACAAAACAAACCCCACAAAAACCTTTTACTCTGCATAGCCCATTTACCAAAATCAAAAATCTGTCTGGAGTGAGCTTCCATCAGAAGGCAAGAATTGAAAAGCAGGTTAGGCAAAAAATCTAAAAATTACTTTAAATCCAGATGTGCTTCTGGCAATTTCTTTTTCTCTTATGGCCCTCCTTAGGGCCAGGACTGAAACTTCTTTATATTACAAGGAAGTTTGAAAAAGAAGCCCATTTCTGTGTTGCCTGGGTAGCCTGTGTCATAGTTTTGCCCCAGCATCAGGCAGCCACTCGCTCACTCACCCTGGTAGGCTGGGGGAGAGAATCAGAAGAGTGAAAGTGAGAAAACTCATGGGTTGAGATAAACACAGTTTAATAAGTAAAGAAAAATTTGTGCGTGCAAGCAAAGCAAAACAAAGAATTCATTCGCCACTTCCCATGGGCAGGCAGGTATTCAGCCACCTCCAAGAAAGCAGGGCTCCATCATGTGCAACGTGTACTTGGGAAGACAAAAGCCATCACTCTGAACATCCCTCCTCTTCTTCCCTCAGCCCCTTACATGCTGAGCATGATGTCATATGATATGGAATATCCCTTGGGTCAGTTGGGGTCAGCTGTCCCAGCTGTGTCCCCTCCCAAATTCTTGTGCACCCCCCAAACAACTCACTGGTGGGGTGGGGTGAGAAGCAGAAAAGCTCTGTAAGCACTGCTCAGCTCTAACTAAAACATCTCTATATTATCAACACTGTTTTCAGCACAAATCCAAAACATAGCCCCATGCTAGTTACTATGAAAAAAATTCACTCTATCCCAGACAAAACCAGCACAGCCTGTGAAGCAGACTGCTCTTCCCTACGAGTTCACTAAGCTCAGGTTTGTTTTAAGGCTAAATCAGAATTTTGGAGCTTCAGGCTATTCTGTTTTCATACCTGCTGCTCAGTCTGTGTCCATTTCTAGCAATTTACCTTTACCTTTGTATCAAATGAGTCAATCATGCAGTTCTTGAAAAGAAGCTACAAGGGCTGCTTACTCACCTGTGCAAAGACTGTCTGAGCTGAGACTTGCAAAGGTTGAGTCATCTGCTCACTGACCAATCTTGAATACCTTAAATACTCTTCCCACCTCTGTAGTTTGCTTACAGCTGATCATGGTCAAAAAGAGCTACACAAACTTTTTCTCAAAGTTAAGGTTCAAGAATATTTGCACATTTGCTTCATATACTCTACCCCCAGGTAGGGAGGATCTGTGCTGTTGGGAGGTGGAAATACTTCCCTCTTTAGTTCATCACTTAGAAAGCAGTGTGGTTTTCAGGGAACTTGCAGGATCCTTTTGCTTGCTTGACTCTACTCACAGTACTTCAATGCCCTGCAGCGTAAGAGTAGCAATGAATCCTCATCAAAGGTGAGGAAAAAACAGAGCTTGTTGGAGAATACCGAAGGTTGGCATCAGCTCTGATTGGCCTGAAGACATAAGAGCATGCCATGCTGCTTTACAGCTGGTCATTCAGCATTGCACTGCTCTGAATGTGCCTGGATACCTCTGTCTTCATGTTGCCTTTGGCATCATCTGAAAGACAGGGTTATGCCCTACGGTATGGTTCATGTGTGTAGTAGCTTGCTACCAGTCTCTCTTGAGGTAGAGTTTGGGATTGTGAGGTTTTTGTCTATGTAGAGAATTAATGCTTGCTTTTATGGACTATTCAGTCTTTTAAGAAGGAACTATCTTATGTGATGGCAAGAAATAAACCAGACATACATTTCTGTTAGCCTCAGCAAAAAGCAAAGTTGTGTAAGAAAATTACTGTTTTATTCAGATGGGTTTTTAATTTACCAGCTTCCTTACTGAGCTTGCCTTCAAATTTCAGAGTATCTGTTTTTTATTCAGGTAGTTAAACTTAGGTTCTATGGGAACTCTTCCGAGTAATAGAAAAAGTAAAGATTGCTCTTAGTCTTACACCAGTGAAAGGGCAAAAGGCAATGGCCACAGACAGAAGAACAAGAAAATCTGTTTTAACATAAGAAATCTTTCTCTTGTGAAGGTGCTCAAGTAGGATCAGAGGTTGCTCAGAGAGGCTGTGAAATCTCCATTCTTGGGGCTATTCAAAACCCAAAAGAATCTAGTCCTGGACAGCCTGTTCTAGCTGACCTGTGTTAAATAGGCACATTGGACCAGATGATCTCCAGAGGTCTCTTCCAACTCAGTTCTCTGGTGTTTTGTGTGCAGGCTGCAACCTTTCCTTCTGTAAGCATCTATGTGAGGCAGAAATCTGATCATTTTACTACAGTAAGATACAGAAAAGCTTTGTTCAGCTATGCAAGGGAAGAAAGACTCAGGAGTACTGCCCCTTTTTTTACGAAACTTGTAATAATGGATTTCCTGTTCTTGCCTATAAAATGTGTTGAGGATTTCTAGGCTTTATAGTATTCCCTGTAAAAAAGGCTGACTTGGTTATTTTTTGTACCTGCATGGAAAAAGTCTATTTAACACTGTTGTGATCTGCCACAGCCTGACTGCATTTATTTGGTCTTCAGTTTTAAACTTGCATGCTTTCAGTACCTTCTTACACATAGTCCTGTTGAAAGATATGTATAAAAGCAGTTGCAACACTTGATTTGATAGAAGTGTTGTATATGCATGACTTTGCAATGACAGCTTCAGCTAAAACCTATGGGCTGCCTTAAGAGAAAGCTGACATCTTTTTGCCTTTATAAAACACATATAATACATATAAAATTAATGTACTTTACAGAGGGGAAGGCTAGACTATTTCAGAGATGGTTTGGATTACTTTTACAGTCTATTCACTGTATCCTTTCACCTGTAAAGCCATGTGTCCTGTAGTTGAGAAATCTGAATATGTACACATTGGAGGGAGAACGAAAAAATTATGTAAAATAGCTTTATTTGACCTGAAAATCTGAGCTCTGCTGTTAAAAATCAAGTGCTGATAATCGCAGCACTGGTAGAAACCTTTCCATTTCCAGGAGACCACATCTCCCTCTGAGCCTTTGCAGGAGGGCAACCTTCAGGCATCCTTCTATGAACAGATGTGGTGAAATGAATATGGCTTAACCTGAAACATGGAGCAACTTGGAGAAGGGAGAGGGGACTTCCCATACAAAGTTTTTAAGTGAAGAAAACTAGTGTTTGGGAAGTTCTAATAAATTATAGGGGTTGAGCAGGCAGACTGTAAGCAGGCAGATTACAGTGCAATACTTGCAGCAGTGTTGTGTTTTATAAATATAAACTCCTCCTGCAAACAATTTGATCTGCATCTGTGGTAAGAATATAACCATACCAGCAAAGCTCACTGCAGAGTTGATGCCTTTTTACCTGAAACTTCCCCTAATGGAGTTAAAATTCCCTTAATGCTGGCTTGCAACTTGCTTAACTTAATCTATCACTAGGCTTTAACTCTGGGGGTTAAAATTAGCATTGATAAGTCTTTTGCTTCATTTGCAATGTGTGTAGGTATTAGAAATACTTAAAATTGTTGCTTCTTTATCAGTGCTAGCAGAAGATTGTGTGCTGTAACAGTGATTTTTGTCCTGCTGTAGATGAATTGAGGAGACTCAGTTTAGTGGTTTACAGAAGCAACAAGTACACAGTCTACATTTCATGGTATACTGTGGAGTGGAATTCAAAATACTTTGGAATACTATTAACCTCAAAATAGAAAGCCATTCTAATTGTCAGCTGGTATGTACCACTATTATTGGACTAGTATAACAGTGATATTCCCATATCCTATAGACAGTTTTCTTTCTGTTCTGCTTGGTTTTGAAAACAGTACAGGGAGATAAATTAATGTTCCTAAGAGTTCACAATTGCTTGACTACTACATGAAAGACATTAGTCTTTTTTGCCTATAATGTCAAGTGCAAGTTAGGGGTCTGTGTGTTTTTTAAAATAAGTGAGAAGAACAAAAGTAATGAGAGGTGATACTTTTATATCATTAATCCTACTCCAAGTGAGGTGGGGTGGAGGTTAAGGTTTGGCTCTGAGCATATTTTTAACAGACTTTGTAAATTAATGAAATAAACAAGTGTAAATAATTTAACATGCTTTCTGCTAGGTACCAAGCTATTCGTGAGAATTTCAGTGTCTGAGGGTTGGAGTTGTTTCTTAGTGTGAATAAAGAAAGCCTTTGCCTTTACAGAACACTGTATGGGGCTGTCCTTCTCTATATGAATTCCTCTTGCTATGAGTTCTGCTTTGACAGGGAACTTGTAATTAATATAATGTGCTACAGTATCTGACTATGGCAAGGTTCAATTAAAGGTGCTCTGGCAACACTGGCACACAATTATCTGTTTCTCTGAGTTCATTTTAGAACTTCAAAATGCCTTTTTTTTAAGCTTGTTGCCTTTGGGATTAAATTACTATGTAAAAGTTAAATATTTGGGAACATTTTTAGTAGTCAGCTGCAAGAAATAGTGTGATGTCAAAAGCACTCTTAAGCTACTTAGTTTTCAGAAGTCAGTAGACAGATTTTTTTGTGAAATAGATGAGCTTTACTTTTCCTAGGAAAGCAGCAGAAAGGTGTCACAAACCTGGCCATAAGCAGTGGGAGAGTTATATGTACACAGCCAAGTTACCACAATTTCCAAGGAAAAACCTTGTAGAATGGATTATAAAGAGGTTTGGTTTTTTAAGAGATAAACTCAGGACACATAGAATTCTGTTTTGAAATAAGCAGGAGTTAATATCTTCAGAAAAATTAAATCCCTAATTGTGAATAACTTAAGCAGTAACTTCAAATGAAAAACAGAGAGTGTGCTTCCAGGGAAGTTGACTTTATGACGTGTGGCAGGTGGAACAAAATGTGAGTTAGGCAGGGATAAGATGAGAGAGAACTGAGATTCTGAGCAACCAGCTGTGTATATTTATTGGTGTTTTGTTTGTTATAGCTACCTCATTCTGTTATGAATCATCTTAAAGGTATCTTGTTTAATGTTTTCAGAGCCACAGATGACAGGAGGAAACATGCAACCTAGACCTGTGCAAAAGTTGCTCGCAGAAAGCATCATGCTGTGTTTCAAAGCGTGCAATCTGGATTAGCGTTCTAAAAGGCAACATTAAATATTCATAGTTCCATAAAATAAGACTGAAAGTGAAATTGGATCACAGCTGTTGCAGCTGTTCCATGTATTCCTAAAGCCTGCAGGATACCTTCTTTTCACTTGGATAGCTGTGGCTTTCAAGAATCCTTGCTGCTCCTTCTGCAGAGTGTAAACATGATTCTCTACGGTGGTCGCACTTTGCATTTAAATCTCAACATAAATTAAGTGGAGTGGGTTCCTTCAAAACTGGGAACACTGAAGCTTCTTTAAATCTGGGTTTTGATATGGTTTTCATTTGGAATATATTTAATGTAAGCAGTTTGTATCAGCAACAGTACAAGCTTTTTAAATCAGGAATAAGAAAACCCACAAGGAAAATCTGAAGTGGGGTCTTCTGTATTGTTCCTGAATTTCCATGCAGAAAATTAGGCTATTGGTTTGTAAGCTTGCTAAATCTACACTCAAGAGATGCTTTCCTGTCAGACAGCTACAGAGAAAACTTACTGTGTAGGAAGAGTTTTCTGATACCTAAGTCATCAGTGTTTAGTCTCAGAAACTAAACCTTTGAGAACAGAACCCATTCCTTTCTACCCCAGTTCCTATGGAAGTGTTGATTCTAAAAAGTCTCTGGCTCAGGTGACTGTCAGGGAAGGTGTTTGCTGAAAAGGCTGATGTTTCTCAGCCATCTCTGCTAAACCTGTCTGCATCAGTTTGACTTGGCTAGCAATGGATTGGCGGTTAAAGCAACTGGAAGAATGGTTCAGACAAAATTTAGAATAACAAAATTCTCCGGTAAGCAGAGGCATTATGCTAGTTTATCACTAAATCCAACAGTGACAGCTGTACTAGATGGGCTGTAAAGGTAAGTGTCTGTATAGCATAACTTCTACTTTACTGGTCTTTTGCTTCATTGACATTTTAAGTTTTATGATGGATAAAGAAGTTCCTGGCATTGGCTGAATCAGCTCCTTTTAGCTTTCTCAACTACTTTTTGCTTTTGATACAACCATAAAAGATAAGGTGTGTTTTGAGATGATAATTTTTTTAAAAAGGCACTAAGAAAATTGATAAATGCCTCTTTGTTATGTTTTTCTTAATCCATATGATGCATAGATGGTACATACCATTAAATCATCTCATTAGGTAAAACATGGAATGATGCAAAGATGGAAAGAAAACTTTGCAGACCTTTTTAGATCTGGTATTACTCAGATCCATTTTAGGTCAGTAATGACTGAGAGGCATTTTCATATTATGTTCTGATGTTTTGTTTTACAGCATCTTGTGCCAGACACAGGTGAAGACATCAAAGAGGAGGTATCTTTCAGCCTATTGTGGGCAATATAGCTAGAGCTCATCTGAAGGAATAGGTGCCATAACAAAGAAAGAAGGTACTTTGCTCCTTCTGTCAAGTAATTCTTCCCAAGCTGCTGTTATGGAACTCCTTTGGATTTTCATGCATTCCTTTAGAAGACAGGGTTAGTATCTTGCACATTGGTCCTCTTCTGGCGTTAAAGTGGAACAATTAAAACAGTGAGCTAGGGTTCACTGGTGCAGAGCATGTGGGCAGCTGCATACTTTGAGTGAAAGAAAATAAACATGGCTTGTGTTTACAAACCAAACATACGCAGGTGCTCTAGAATTCATGGTGGTGTGGGTGATGGATTTCAAGGGGATGGAGAGGACTGTTAACATTAGAAGGAGACTAAAAATGCTGGAGGAGAGATCAGTGTGTGTAAATACTCACTTTACTCCCCCAGTTTGGTATTGTTAAAAAGATTACAATCATCTCCTTCCTTTGATCCCAAATAAGGGTTAGGGACACTTTTTTTATTTTTTTACATTGCAGCACTTCTGACATATTTTAAGTGATCTATCTGACCAATGAGACTGGGATTTTAGACAGATTTTTCCAGACAGGGAGCATGATTCACTTGTTGTTTGGTTGCCCTTAGACCACTGTGCTCATGATTTGGGACTGCTAGTTTTAACAAAGGAGCACACTAATGATAAATTATGAAGAGGATGAGAAATTAAACTAAAGAACAGTTGCAGTGTTTAATGTACACTGTGAAGAGGAAGTTCACCTTTCTAGTTGGAAGTTCCTTTTTTGTGTGTCTTAATAGGTTTTATTTTTTATTTCTGTCAACATAGAGCTAAGCTGTCTCCTCTAGCATCTGTTCTCCAGAGGCCTTCCTGTTGGAAAAACTTGATTACGTTAAGTCATTACCTCTGAGAATGGAAATTCTATGTTCCCATTAGGGTTCATGTTTCTTATGTGTGTCTATGTATATATAAGAAGCAAGCAAATGTTCCCCTTATACTGTTGTTTTTAATTGTTGCCTACTCATGCTTTTGAATGCTCTAGGTTAAGTAGCTGAATGATCTGGTGTTGCTCAAGGTCTGTTAAAGAGCCTTAGCACAGAATATTACTCCTTCACAGCACTTTACCAGTGATCTTGAGATACATATATATATATATACACACACACATAAATATAAAAATCTCTTGAGATATATTAAAAAGCAAACAACAAACTTGAGAAGTGAGGCTTTTGTACTCCATAATGTGACATACTCTCCCAGGAACACATTTCCAGTCTTAGGAAGTTGTACTAATGTAAGAGCTTGGCATCTGTAGTACTACATTGATTCTGAGGCTGTAAAACCACAAATTCAGCTTAGTCCGGGCCCAGATCTCTAAGATGCTTGAATAACCGGCCAGATTGTTGCAGATTGTTGCATGTCTACTTGGCTTGTGTCAGAACTGATGGTTGGCTGACTCAGGTGGTACAAACTGAACCTGCTCAGAAAAAGTTTTGTATGATCTTGCATTGCTAGCTGAAATAATGGAGTTGCTAGCAACACAAAAAATAACTAGTTGCTCAATTTCATGGTGGTAGTGCATATATTAGTCTTAAGTTACAAACACTTTGAATTAAATTACAAATAGAAGCTGTTTGGTTTTAAATGACTTCGTTAGTTAACCACTTTCAGTTATTTTAAGCTTCTTGCATAAAATTCAGTTAGTTGAATGCCCAGCAAAATCAACAGTTCCACATACAGTTATTTGTTCGTTAAACGTGCTACTCAGTGGACTTTTTTGTCTGCTCTTTGGGCTGGTATGCCAGCCTTGATGTACTGTACAGGCCAGTCCTGTCTTACCAAGATATTATGATTGTGAATTTACCCAAAGAAGTAAAAGATCAGGGAAAGGTCTGGTCCAGTAGTTAAAGCACAGGACTAGTGGGAAGATCTGCTGAATTCCAGGCTGCAGTGCAGTGCAGATGTTACCATGGTAACTTTTTTAAAATCTAAAAAGTATGTGGGTGCACAAACTTCCCCAGCAGAGATTTGGGAGACAATTAGTTTTGTCCATGTGAGATACACACTCTGAGCTGTATTGCAACTGAGCTTCTTACTGAAAGCCAGGGGAATTAGTGCCTAAACGAACCTTTGAAAAATTAATTCATTAATAACGCTTGTTTTCTGAGCAGTTACTGCAAGTGGATTGAATAGTATGTATAAGGTTGGCATGATCTGTCCTTAACTAAAATAGCAGTGGGAAAGAAAGTATTTATGCGCATGACCTGAGGGTTTCATTGTTCAATTGCCTCTGTATTCAAAATTATTTTTATTCCAAACATTTGCTTGAAAACTTCCTAAGGTGGCAGCTGTTAAGGGAAGGATGAATGTTTCCAAACCTGTGCTATGCAAGAGATTCATGGGCTTCCCAGGCTGGCTTTCAGTCAGTTTTCACTGTGGTCTCAAGCAGACTTGACACCGGATATGGATGGCTGATGGGAAAGGGCAGCACATCTGTCTTCCGCTGACTTTTTAACCATTTGAGCTGTTTGTTTTCAGTGCAATATGAGACTCCTGGCAGATGAAATGTGTGTTTGCTTTCCCAGAACATAGGGAAGCTGGCTCCCTGGCAACTGTTATGGTTTCATTAAGATTTGAGATTTTTATGGGGTGGAACATTTTGTACCAGTTTCACTGTCACTTAACACCCTGGTGATGAGACTGATGAAATCCAATTCTGTTTGTATGTACATATGTCCTGTCCTAAACTGGGATTGCAAGGATTATTTCCTTCAATGTAGGGACTGGCTGTTAAGAAACTCCTTTAAAGAGACCACTGTTGTAAACTTTCCCACAGACCTTCTCGTGTACCTCCCCATGATGTGCTCTCTGAAGGCTCTCTCTGAAGCAGGCATAGCTGGTGTTGGAATAAGACTTTTCCCTGGTACTTCAAGAGGATTTACTGTAGTAAATCCTCCTAAACAGAGGCCAGACCAAGTGAAATCCAGAGAGGGATTATTAATGACACTTGCCAGGAGAGAGCAGAACAGGAGACCAGAGGAGACAAAAGGACACAAAGTCCCCTTACATGAACTGTCTGTCAGGCCAATGAATGAAAATGATCAGTGATGTGTCAGGAGGCTGAGTAATGAATGGTATGCTTTCAGTTGTTCCAGCTTTCTGGAAGGGCTGCATAATACAGCCACCGTAGAGACGACCTCTGTCTGGGCAGAGACACCATAAAAAATTGGTGACAAGTCAGAAGTTACTTCTGCAAACCCTGTGGGAGATGGTTTATAGAACTTCAGGCTGGTGAGCTCATCAGGTGTAGAGCTGGAGGACTGCCACCCACTGTTTGCTGGTCACCTCTATTACATCCTCTGGCCCTTCACCTTCCCCTTCAAGACTGCCACATCAAATCTCAAGGGAGGACTTTAAAACTCAGAGCTCTTTTTTACTATGCTGATACAAATTTGTTTGACCACTATATGTTGTGTATTGAAATCTGCTGTGTACCAGTCCTGGGACTTGATTTTTGGCTTGAATTCCAGATCTGGTTGCTTGCAGGTGACACAAACTCTGAAACTAAGAAAACGATATGATGCACAGTGCCCTTCAAGTACTGATACCTTTTTAGTGTAGGTTATAGAAAGGAAGAAGGAGATTTAAGGCTAGGGTATTTCAGGTTACACAGTCAGCTCTAGATTAAGAGTCTTATGTATGTTTTGATAGAAGATTCAAGCATTACTGTTTCTTTATTAATTAGTATCTGAGTTCTCTATACAAGTTATGTGTACTTTGTTTCAAGTGTCAGTTCACAGATAGGTTTGTTTGTATTCATATTCATGCTTGCTCTGTGTCAGAATTTTCATAGTTATAGGAATGAACTTGTTTGAACATTCCTAGTTAAGTGTAAAAAAGTATTTTCCCATGAATATCATCTTTTTGGCAAACATTTATGTGAAAAGGGCCTTCTGTGGAAACTGTTCTATGTGTTTGGGAAGATCTTACTTCGAAATCATGTTGCTGGAAAAAAAAGTTCCAGTATCAGTCATTATACAGAAGGCCTGCAGAAATACAGATTTCACCCAACTGTCTGTGAT
This sequence comes from Aramus guarauna, assembly GCA_013400195.1. NCBI lineage: Eukaryota > Metazoa > Chordata > Aves > Gruiformes > Aramidae > Aramus > Aramus guarauna. The sequence goes on along the minus strand of VXBL01001542.1, from coordinate 11,943 downwards.
ATTGATAAATAACACTGTACTCCCTAAAAGATTCTTGGGGATGAAGCTAAAGTTAAGGGCCACGTTTTCAACAGTATCCGAGGAAACCTTATGACCTGTTTGAGCAACCAGGATATGCTTCTTGGTTTTGCATATGCAAGTCACATCTTGTGTTGTGAGGACTTAGTAAATGGGAAAAATTGGTATTGATTTCTTAGGATGGAAACAATTCTGCCAGGTTAAATTGTAAGCACTGTTTTAACAATACTGTAAGTGTATGATACTATGATTGTATCTGAAAACTTCTAGCATATTATGTTCTTGCTTTCGTTTTCAGTTTGTCAGGTAACAGCATTATACTGAGGGAAAACTGTATTTTGTCTGGGATCCTGAATGCAGTTTTCTCCCCTTTGTTTTTCATCTGAGGTCTGTAGAAGGTCACTGGTGATGATGGCTAGGAACAAATGAAAGTGCACTAGTACAGAAAGCTACAATGCTATAATTGAGCATCTGCTGCTATAATGCTTGAATGTGTGGCATTCTGGGGGTTGGGACACAGATTGTTATTAGCTCCTTTCTGAAGTTATTTCAGAAGAACATAAAGCAGCTGGTAAAGTCTGGGGCAGGTTTAACTCTAGAGGCTTCCAAGAGCATGCTGCGTGAAAAGTATGCATCAAGAAGCAGTTTTTCTCAGCATAAGTTCTTTCCCTCCTGTAACTTATGCTTGACTTCAATGCTAAATCCATAATTCATCTGAATGAATCCAATAGTGTAGGACATGTAAATATAGAAAATAGAAACCTGCAGTAGGTTTCAATGGGGTTAGGTGATTGTTTTTGAAACTGAAGGGTTGAGCAGAACTGTACAAAATAATATGATTTGGAGCTGGCATTACAATATAGCCAGACATTAACTGCCCTAGTAATGACCTGTAGGATGTAAGGAGACCTTTCATCAGTCATCACTGTGCTTTCCAACTAGGTAACTGAGGTTACAGTTCACCATTCTTCCGACAAAAAGTTTACTGCACAACTGGACACTGGCAGCTAATAAATTGTGGACTGTAACATCTTCTTTCACATTTGATCTGAGCTTCTTAGCTGTTTGGTAAAAGAGTTTAGACTCAGTATAATGAAATAATAGCAGAGGAAAGTATTATTAACATGGGAAATGAAGTTCCATTGTTACCTAACATGCCATTACACCTAGCTTGCTTCTCTACAATTCAAACGTGGTTGTAGGATTAGTTTTTGAAAACTTACAATGTGAAGTCATGGAGACAGATGAGCAAGTTAAGTGAAATGCAAAAAGGAATAGTGCCAGTATTTTTCTTGGCTTCTTAAGACCTTATACTTAATAGCATCTTTGAAACTTGAAATTGATCACTTTTACAAAATACTTTTTAAAAATAATTAAAGAATATTCTCACTGTGTGATCATGCTTTACTTCCCTGAATGTACATTGAATTAATCATTGAATGCCTGTTAGTTCTTGAGCTATCAAAAAAAAAAATAAAAAAAAAAATTAGTTATTTAAGCAATGAACCATTTGAGTTTTGAAGGTTTTGGGGGGACTTGGGTTTTTCATTTTGGCTTTTTTTACAGTGACAATATTTGACATACTTAAGATATAATCTTCTTTAACATCAAAGTAATGAAATTGTATGCAGAGAAACTGTGTTTCCCATTTTTGTGGCATGTTATTATCGAGGCAGTGAAAAATGGATGAGTACCTGGTGGTGCATTAAGGCTGCTTGCTGTGCTTAACAAAGAAGTTGCTCATGGATGTCCTTGCTTTGTTGCCCTCTCAGATGGCTTATGACGGTTGCTGTGCATGGAGTGATCATTAGGTTACACAAAAATTGTAACAGGTGAGCAAATCAAGGTCTCCAGGTGTACACAGAGGCTAAGAGTCACTATACAAAAGAGGTGAGGCAGTCTTTCAGCACTGTCATGGGGTTGGTGGTTTTTATCAGTGCTTATTACATAGCATCTTCTATTGTCTAATTTGATTTGAGGCACAGTTTCAATATGGTTTACAAGGGAAAATGTGTGAAAGCTTCTGAGGCATATCTGTTACAGCAATTGTATTGCAGTCTTCAGATTGTAATAAATTGCTATTTAATTCACTGTACAAAAGTGCTGTTCATGCTCTAGTCTAATATTGAATATGATCTTACTTGCAATGTGATTTTTTTTTCGTAATCCTTAAGTTCCCTGTCTTCTGATAGTAGCTGTCTGAAATGTTGCTTGAGGGAAGGGAATTAATCTTGGCTGCTAATTAATCTGTTAGCTGTTGGTCTTGTACCTTTTACAGAAATCAAGACTGATTTCCTTTATAGATTTTCCACAAACACAACACTAGCCACAGCAGAGCTCAATTCCCCCATGACCTGCTTTATTACACTTGTCCTGGAGGCGTTCCTGTGTCTGGTGGAAGGGCTTAGATCCCACTATTCTTCATTTCCCTTGTGTCTCTGTTGAGATCAATGCTGACTGATAAGAAGCATGAAAATAGCATACTTTTAGAATAGAAATACTTTTAGAAATAGAAATACTTTTACAGTAGCACTGCTTATTTTGCACTCTTTCTATCTCTAGAAGAGTTCCTTTCAATGCTGTAGATAGAAGTGTCATATGTTCATTTTATGTCAAGAGCTTATTCTCTCCTAGGTCCCTGTGCTTGACATGAGGAATTAGAGCCCCACATGAGGAATAAGCTGAAAGTATAAATCAAATTGTTCAGTCAGTCCAGGCTATGATTTCTAAAGCAAACTGAAAGATGGTGATGGTTCTCTGGTGGTTGATGTAGGTTTGTTTGCTGCATATCTTTCTGCTGCTGTAGGCTCTATTTCTCCTTGCTTTCCCTGTTCTGAAACCTTAAAGATTGCCCACAAGTGTTTTGCCATGAACAAATTGTAGGTTTGAGGGAAAAAAAAGATTGAACATAGTTCCTATTGGTTTTCATCTTGCCTCTGCCATAAGAGAAATATAAGCAAAACAAACATTTTCAGGTCATGTAGATGTGGAAAATGTTGGCATGTGGTGTTGAGCACCTCCTGTCATGAGCAACTCTGCTTCTTTGACCTTCCTCAGAGTCTCATGTCTCCCTTGCCAGACTGAAACCCATTAGGTGCATGTGTGATATGTAAACTTTGTGTCGTGATATTCTTACATAAATTTGGAACTAAAACAAATGCTGGATTATTGACATCTCTCAGAAGAAATTTGTATTTTGGCTTAAGGCCATGCTTATTGATGTAGAATTTTTTCCAGTGTATCTTCCATGAGTTAGAAGTGATGTGAAACTCTGTCCTTTATTTCTTTTTGTATGAACATGATAGAAAAGGAGAGGTTTTGGTTGCTAAAGATCAGTTTATATAAAAAGTTTACACTGCTTTGGGGGCATTCTTCTTACACATACGCACTTTTATGGGTCAGATGTGGGTGGGCTGCTCTGATAAAATCAAGTATCTCAGTAGGCTGTTGTGGACTTCTGAGTAAACAGCTCCAGTACTGTCTACAATGTCTTAAAAGGCACTCATATAACATTTTCTGCTCAGTGTATTGCAAAATCTTTGGTAGTTCGTTTTATAATCTACTTGCACTTATCCATACTGTTACATCTCTGAAACAATACTGGAAAAAAGTCTCTCTAGTAGTGTTACTAATGTAGTAGTGTTAATAAAGTATTTATTCTTTCTTGATCAACATTTCTTTTCATCTTTTTTCTATCAAAAACTGTGACCTGTTCTCAAAGGGCTAGCATGAGCCAGGTTACCAGGTTATTAATGCAGTGCTCCCCCCACCCCACCCCACCCCGCCCCGCCAACAGCCTTTCTATTATTTGTTTTACATGTATAATTTTCCTTTCACCATTCCCTGCATGTGCACAGAACATTGCAAGCCACTGACAGCTGTATTTTCAGACACTGAAAGGCTTCACTGTTTACACATCTTTGGTGATTGACATGATGATAATTTCATGGTTTCAGGATAGGTCAAAATACAGGTAACTTGGTAAGCACCTTTTAAGTGAGTGAGGTGAGTACAAAGATGGTGTTTCATGAAACTCTGTGAGAACACCTGGAATTACTTTTACGTGTATTGGGCATGTCTCTTCTGTGTTAATAAACCTGCGGGCAGGGTTTTCGCACAGTGTGTTTGACTCACCTTTGCCAAGCTACCTGGGTTAGTTCAGATCTCAGGATTTTGGGGACTGTAAATCTCTGAAGGTGACATAGACGCAGAAATTACAGAAGGCCTTCTTAGCTCCCCAGGCTTATGGGATGCTCTTTGAGAGGGTTGCCAAACCTTTCTCAGCGAGTTGGCTGGATAGTTGGAGGCTTTGCCTTCTGTGAGTCTCATCACTGATTTGTTCTGTAGTTTGCTCTCTACTTGTGTCCTGGCGAGAAGGTCTGTGTTGTAGTTTTCAGGCTAAGTTTGCCCTCACCTCCTGTCCTGAATTTCTCTTCCTCAGTCTGCTTTTCATAAAAAGAGCCTTCTAAACAAGTTCTTGTGGAGGTCTTCTGGGTTTTGGGGTTTTTTTAAAGGCACCTGGAATTCATAAAAAAGGGCTGAAATGTGACTTTTAACTCTGTGTATTTGACAAGTTGCTACTGCATAGTGATATTAATGTGTTGGTGAAGAAAGGAAGCAGAACTTTTCCTTCCTGGTACATCAGTCCAGTACACTCATAGATCACCAGAATTTGTTTTTTGTCTGCCACAACTTGACACTTCAGTTAATACTGGGCTTGAGTGAGAACTCTTGCTTGTTATTACACATTAACAAGTAAAATATTTAATGAATTAACTTGATAGCTCACACACCTTTACTCTATACCTACAACTGAGATGTTTGATTATCAAGTATTAGTGCAAAGCTGAAATAAAATATTCAGATATAGTCAGTGAAGAATAATCAGAGTGAAATCCCTAGCTGATACTGATAATGGCTTCCTTGTGCAAGAGAAATACTGTCTTCCATACTTGTAGCATGTAGGCTCTGCACCACTCCAGCATGTTATTCCGTATAGCTTGGGATACCAGGACACCCCAGTGTCCAGCTGGCCCTCGGACAGCCAAATAAAGGGTAGAGTTGGTTCACCCAGTAGTTAAGGTAGGAGGTCTGATGTTTGCGTAGCCACAGGGTGAAAATGGTGCTTCTTCTTGGGTCTTTTACTGCATGCCTCCTTGCCATGACTTTTTTTTGGTACTCTGGCTATGGCAGGCAGATGGAAGACTAAAAGTAGATGTAAGGTTTGATGCTGAGTTTTGAAGCCACTGGTGGAGGAGGGAAGGAACCCTCCAACTTTTGTTCAGTGTCTTTCCCTTTGGGCCTGATCTCTCTGCTGCCTTGTAGGCATTGCACACACTTACCCTTATCCTGGCTGAAGGTGAAACACTCAATTTTGTTTCCTTGTACAACTCTAAATAGCGACACAGTGATTGGAGTAGAAAGTTGGGACTGAAAGGAAAGTTCTATATTCCAGTAGTGTAAACCATGTGACAGACAGGTGAGAGAAACTAAATACAAAGCAAAAGTTGTTTTGTAAGAAAACAGCACAGTTCATATAAATTTAGTGGCACTAGCTGAAAATTGTTTTAAACTAATGCAGTTTAAACTGATTTTAAATGGATTTAAGTGCACTGATTTTAAGTGAAGATCAAAACCGCTCTATGTCACACTATGGTAAAGTTCAAACAGTTTATCTAGGTCTTTGTTTGTTTTGTCAGAGTGGTGTTTGCAGCTCTTCTTGCTTTGCTTTATTTTATGAAAGAACTTCTATCCAGGCTGTAACAAACTGTCATGGTTTCAGTGTGGTTGCTGTCTTTCACTTTTTCTTTCATTTGCACCAGTCTTATGGTTGCCTCAGAAGCCTGGGTTAACTGGGCCTGTCTACAAGGAAGGTGCTGTGAACCACCAAGCCTGCACAGGTAGGGGAAGCCTCTAAGAGGCAGGTGAAAAACAAAAATTTACTTTTTTGAGTTTAAAAGACTAATGGGAGGCAAAAGTTCAGGCTGAGCCAGCATGAAGCTCTGTCTGGGCCAGGATCACATCACAAGAGTTCTGGATACATTTTAGTCTGTCATTTATTGAAAACTCCTTTCAGAGAGAAAAAGGAAGTTTTGTTAAGTATTTGTACTAATAAAAGAAAGTGTTTTGGGAGATGTACCCTGGAGGTAGCAGCTGCCATGTATTACAGATTTAAAAAAAAACACCCAAAAAAACAAACCACCAAAACAATTTACAGGTACTTTTAGAATAAAAGCAATGAAACTAAACCGAACTCATTCTCTTTGAGGTAAAGTTTCTGAGCCTTAGGTATGGTATGGCTTAGTGTCATCTATGAAAATAAATAGGAAGCATACCTGTTTACATCATTTGGGAAATGGATGTTATCATCTCTGATTTTTCCGACTTCTTGCTCATCAAACACTGAGGCAGGAGCCAGGATGAAAATTACTGGCGAAGGTAGCAATAATCCTCCCCATAGCTGTAATAACAAAGTTCTTTTCTGATTTAAAAGAACAGCATCTTGAAACATTAAAGTATATGGAAGACTTCCAGATGAACAAAATAAATGAAACTAACTGAGAAGGTTCTGATTTATAGTAGCAGTGAATATAAAGCTTTACAAGATTGTCTCATTCAGAAGCTTATAATTAGAGTATCAGTTTTCTTGTGAGAAACTGTTTCTTTGTATAACTGAAAGGACAAATTCTTTACTAGTTCTATTTTTTATGCTAAGATTCAGACAAAAGTATTTTTCAAAGGTTAAAAAGTCAGAAATTCATATTTGACTATCTGTGACTCAATTCCATTTAAAAATTCATACATCAAGTGAGAAATAGCTCTCTAGGCTGTTTTTATTACACAGAAGTCTTAAGAATTGTTTTCTTGTAATACCTTAACCCTGAAATTAAGTTGATTGAATCTGTCTTAAAGACTGCTCTTCCTAAGCAGTCTAGTGAGGAAGAGGAGAGATTGTCAAATAGTCATTTGTCTAAGGACATGGTGCTATTTAATATCCGGAGAGGAACCTCTGGCTCCTTCTTTAGCCTCTTTGGCATAGCAAATGGGAATAATAACCTAATTAATAATTATAGGCTCCACAACAAAGAACATGTGCACACTCTGATACTGTTTTGCCTGAATCTTTTGTAGGTATATCAAGAACAAGTGGTCTCTCTTCACAGCTAAGAGATTATATAGTTCCTGTAGCCTTTGGTTATTTCCCATTTTTAAATGTCTGATTTGTTTTGCTATTTGTTCAATGTTCTTCATGTAGTCAAAAAAGTCTCCAGTGTAGAACCTTTTGGAAAAGTCAGGTGTTTTAATTAAAACTGACAGTATTAAATATTGCCATGCTCCATAAATCTAGAGGATTGTTCAATAGTCAGAATGAGAAAATACTAGAGAAAAAAATTAGGTGTTCAGAATTATAATGTGATGAAAACTAGTTTTCTAGGGTGGGTGCCCCCTCTTCCCACTTGAACTGCAGGATAATGGAAAAGAGCTTTAGTACTAAGGAAAAGGAGCTAGTGACGGTTTGGACACACATGAAAATTTATCAGCTGGTCTTTGTTGCTGCCTACCTTCCAGGACTTACTGCCCTCCATGGGGGTGCCAATGAGAAGGAACCTGTGGGTGCTCTGTGACTGTTTCACACTGAAGTCCTGTGCCTGAGCTGAAGCTGCTGTCCTCCGTACTTGAGTGTGGCAAGAGGGCTCAGATTAACTCTTCCCACAAAAAAGAGTTGTAAAGGCCTGCTTAACTGCTAGGATGGAATAGTGTCATCAGTCTTTTACTAAGTATATACGTGTTTAAACTTTAGCACCTTTGCAAAGTGCTCTATAGGAAATGTATAGTACCTATTAATGGTATTTAGCAATTACAGCTCTCTGAAGAAATTTACAAATTAATTTTCCTCTGCAATTGGTTTCTCCATTGTACTTTTTAGTAACATATCTGATTGCTTCAAATGGAGCAGTAATCATGTTTTCCTCCATTTACTATACAGAGCTGATAGTCTTTTGTGAGTAGTTTACCATTTCCCTCCCAAAGGAATCATACGTTGCCTGTCCCTTCATTCATGTGGGTTTGCTACCATAAAAAGAAAAGGGGATAGAGGCTGTTTTAAGTGGAAAAGCTGATGCTAGACAAGACCAATTATAAATGTAATTAGTTCATATCCAAAATGGCTAACATCATATTTTAACAGGAGTTTTAATAAAATGTCTGAACATTTTCAGTTGCACTAGGACACTGTAACTCTATGCAGTATCATTTGTCACTTAGATTTTAAGTCATTTTGAGTGATAATGACATTGATATAACATATTTAGTTATATTGGTCAGTATCTATAATTAAATTTAAAGATATTTGGTATGCTGGATTCTGTGGCATGCAAACTAATGGAAATAGTGTTAAATATTTTTCTTTAGTAAGGGACAACTGCATAGTTGCAAATGTTTTATAAACAAACCTATTCAATTCCACTGACACAGAGATTACACTGCTGCAGCATAATTAATTCTTCTGTGTTGAACATTGCTGGAATTTAGCCTGTAGTGGGTTAAGTGGAGTTTCAGAAGTTGTATAGCCTCATCAGCAATGTGCTTATTCTGGAAAGTGTAATTTTGTTTATTTCAAAATAATGTGCAATTTTAAAATCTAAAAATGGTAGTTAGGATGCAAAATACCACTTTTTATTTTTAAAAGGACTTACAACTCTAAGCTGTTTTGGTCAGGCCTCATCTACATTTTCTTCAGTTCTATTTGTACAGGTAAAATTACTATATTAAAAGTTTAAGAAAAAAAAAACCTTGATAAATTTCCTTTGTAAAGGTAAAGTGACTCAAGTAATTGGAAAACCGAAAATAAATATTCTACCTAGTTTGTGATGAGTCCAAATGTACAACTCAAATATTTAAAATAGCATTATTTGATGACAGTGATGTATACTTGCAAAGTCTGCATACCTATTAGAAATAATGGAGTGCAGATCTCTTGATATACTTTCTAAGTTGTTTCAGAAACTGAGAAAGCTCTGGAATCGCAGTATAACTCAGGATGTAAATCTGTATCTAATCAAAGTATAGTTCAAATGTTTCCGTGGATTAAGTAGAGTGTGAATATTGCCTCTTCTTGGCATACCCAGAGAACGTTCCTGAGTTGGGTGCTTCAGTACCTGAGGGTAGATTGGTGAGGAGGCACAGGAGAAGTTTTTTTCAAGTAGAAATGCCAACCTTGTGCCTGTTGTCAGCTTGACTTGTAACCCTTTGTCTTCTGCCTTCTCCTCTTTCTGTTCTTATACCTGGAGAATGCTCTGTTTGTCTGTGCTTACCTGGATGTCTTATTTGGTGCAGATGTTTCATGTCTGAAAGTCAATTTTGCAGAAGAGTTTAACTGAGAAACGGGTTAAGATGAGTCTGCTTGAGTTTATGCCTGAGTTAGGTCAGCTGTCACACATTTGGGAATACAAGTTCTAGCCAAGGGGAGCCTGCTCTGTAGTTGAGTAAACAGTCTTTTTTTTTTTTTTTTTGCTACCTTCCCACTCTGATAAACTTACGTAGATCTCACTGAACTTTAGTTAACTGTTGCATCTTACTCATATGCCCCCTGTGACCTTGGCTAAGTCAAGAGTGCCCTTTCTATAGCAGCTCATGATCCAAGCTCCAGATACTGCAGTAAAAACAACTGAACAAGCAAATGATGGATCCTGAGATGAGATCATTGTGCAAAATAATGAACAACTCCTTTCAGAGATGAAATACTACTGTAATTCCAGTGATGTTCTGGCTATCATAGTTGAGTTACTATTGCCCTGGAGCTTATAATCAGCCTACTGGAGTGCGGTCTCATGTCTGCTAAAACACTCCAGTTAAGTGACTGTACTGATTCAGTTATGCACATTTATTACATGCTCACATTCACTGTAGGCAGAGACATAAGAGGGCAATCTTTTGTGCAGGGAATAATCACAACAGGACAGGCAAGTCAATATTAATAGAGAAGACCAATAAATGTGGAAGGGCCAAAACTAGTCTCTCATGAGAGTCTGGCTGAGCAGCAGTGCAGAACATGAGAAGGAGTTCACTGCTGAGGCCTCTGTTTTCCCTGTGCCAAGAATGTGCCTATCTATGGTACTGCATGAGCGAAACTCCTTGCAGACCAGGCTCTCAAAGCATGCTATGGTTATATTGCTTTAACTACTATTTCTTCTGTGATAACTCACAAGGCAATAAACATGAGGTTATTTCTGTCAAGTATTTCAAGAAGTTTGGTCAGAAATCCAAACAAGGCATGTTCCTCTTGGCCTCACAGCATGGAGCACCTGCCACAATCCCTTTTATTTGGCCAACAGCTGGTCTTGCAATAGTTCACTTGGAGAGAGGATGTTTCCTAAATACAGCTGTAATTCATACAGATGTCTCTGCTCACTTCATGACTGTTTTTCAAGAAATACTGGATAACTTTCTAGTCTTGTGAAATCCATTTAAGTTGCAGGTAGTAAGCATCAGTGAAAATCGGTGGGCCTGTGCTTGAAGTGCTATTTTTTCCTCTCCTAAAGAACGTGTGCTTTATATACCTCCTCTTATGTTTTGTACTCATGCTTTGGTGCTGTGGGATGCTGTAATTGTAGCCTTCATTAACTCTAAAGTAGCAACCATTATCTGTATATATGCTCACATAAGATTAAGAAAGTTGGACTACTAATCTAGAAAAAGTTGAGAAAGAACAAATTGAAAATAACCTTATTAACTAGTGAAGTTGCTGATTTTTTTCTGTGCACTTTGGTATGAAGAACAAACAGTGCTTGGTAGGGCCAGATCAGACCATTAACAGAATCATAGAATATGTCAAGTTGGAGGGACCATAAGGATCAAGTCCAACTCCCTGCTCCTCACAGGACTATCTAAAACTAAACCATATGACTAAGAGCATCATCCAGACACTTACTGAAGTCTGACAGGCTTGGTACTATGACCACTTCCCTGGGGAGCCTGTTCCAGTGACTGACCATTCTCTCAGTGGACTACTCTCAGCACCTTTTCCTAATGTCCAATCTGAACTTCCCCTGATGCAGCTTTATTCCACTTCCTTGTGTTCTGTCACTGGTCACGAGAGAGAGAGGACATCAGCACCTCCCCCTTCACCGTCCCCCTTGAGGAAGTGTCCGGGCTCTGGCTAGGATAGAGTTAATTTCCCAAGGAGCCAGGCCAGGTGAGCCAGACTGGCCGGGGGCTATTCCATACCATGTGACGCCATGCTCACCATAAGAGGGGGCTAGTCGGGGAGGGGCGG
>VXBL01001540.1:860999-951766 GCA_013400195.1 Aramus guarauna | reverse complement strand
AGTGCAATCTGGATCAGTCCACAGCAAATGGTGGGGCTGTGTTTCCGATGCTGGGGCAGTCAATTCCAGGTGCACTGGACATCCCTCCAAGTGAAGGCAAACTGTGACCTGCAGTCTGCCACCAAAAGTCTTGAGAAAAATGCATTAGCGATATCAGTTGTGGCATACCACTTGGCTGCCTTTGACTCCAGTACATATTGAAGTTCTAGCATGTCTGGCACGGCAGCACTCATCGCTGGTGTGACTTCATTCAGGACACAATAGTCTGTTGTCAGTCTCTGCTCCATTAGATTTTTGCACTGGCCATATGGGACTGTTAAAGGGTGAGTGGGTTCTGCTGATCACTCCTTGGCTCTCCAGTTGATGAATCAGCTCATGGATGGGAATTGGGGAATCTCAGTTGGCGCTATATTGCTGCTGGTTCACCGTTGTGGTAGAGATTGGCACCTGTTGTTCTTTGACCTTCCACAACCCCACAACAGAAGGGTCCTCAGAGAGACTGGGCAAAGTAGACAGCTGTTTAATTTCCTCCATCTCCAAAGCAGCTATGCCAAAAACCCACCGGTACTTCTTTGGGTCCTTGAAATACCCTCTGCTGAGGCAATCTATGCCAAGGATGCACAGAGCCTCTAGGCCAATCTCAATGGGGTGCTTTTCCCAGTCATTCGCAGTTAGATTCACTTCAGCCTCCAGCACAGTTAGCTGTTAAGATCCCTGTCACTCCAGAAATACAGATGGGTTCTGCCCATTTATAGCTTGATGGCATATGGATACACTGTGCACCAGTGTCCACCAGAGCTTTATACTCCTGGGGTTCTGATGTGCCAGGCCATTGGATCCATACAGTCCAGTAAAGCCAGCTGTCCCTTTCCTCCACCTGGCTGGAGGCAGGGCTCATCTCATCCTACTCATCATATTTGTTACTCACTTCTTGTGAATACAAATCAGAAATCCCTGTATTAAGATTGGAAGTAAAAGAACAGCCCTTATACTCTGTCTGTGGAACTGCTCACTGGAAACTGGAACAGCAATTTTCCTGTGTGAACCCCCTTTTGTGATTGTTTCTCCTTGCAACTCACATACTGGTGCCTCTAAGGTTGAGGTAGATTTTCCATCCACTTGCTCATGTTCTCTCCATGGTCATGCAGATAAAATAACAGGGTGGCCCAAGTTGTGTACCCCCTATATACTCTCTCTTGAGTAGATGAACACTTTCTCCCTAATAGCTGAGATACTGGTCCATACAGGTGGGCAGTAGGACATATATTCTTTGAATTGCTGTAACTGCCAGGACATTTTTTTGAATAAGCTTTCAGACTTTTCAGATAGTTTTTCTACAGCCAAGATGCAGGCCTGTAGGGAGGAAGAGATATTTTCTTCATATTGCCAGAGTTTGCCAGCCAATTCATCCACCATTGGTCCCTCTTCATCTTTACAGGACAGTATTGCCAAGGAGTTGGCATACAATGATCGTGCGCTCTGTATAAACTTCCACCACATGGGTTGTGTGCATTGGACTTCACCTGGATCTGTGAGTAACTGCTCATTGTCTGCATCTTTATAAATCACCTCCCGCACAGCTAATTCCCTCAGGTACTGTATATCTCTCTCCATGGTAGTCCACTTGCCTGGGTGACATATAACATCTTCACTGAAGAAATACCTTTCCTTCACACTGAGTGAGTGTGAATCACCTCCAGAGGCTGAGGGCTTGTGTCGCTTTTCCAATCACCTTGTCAATGCCCCCCTCCCTGGACAGGGATCCCAGCTGCTTGGCTTCCTTACCCTCTAATACCAGACTACGGGCCCCGTTATCCCAGCATAAAGCAGCCAGATAACGCTGTGCTTGCCTGCATGACAGCTGAAATCTTTTCTCATATCTGAAAGCTCACTCAGGGATGGGGATCAGGTGATTACCTCTGGTTCTGCCTCTTCCTCCTCCTGTTCTCATGATGGCCCTGATTCATCATCCTTTACTAAAAAAACTGACTTTCATGTTCATTTCTTCTTGTGTATAGAGCAACTGATACTAGCATGGGTTGGTTCTTGGGTTCAGGGGCAGTACCTGTCGCTGGAGCTGGAGTGGCCACAGTGCCTGTCACTGGGGTTGGAGTAGCTGCAGGGCCTGGCAGTTTATTTTCCCTCTCTTCCCCCTGACGGTGCTGCCTACTATTGAGCAGTGTTTGGTAGATACTGAGCAGGGCCCAGGACAGTGCGGTAAGTTGTTTCTCTTTGGAATAACCACAGCATTTTCCTTTCAAATATCCTATCACTTTATCAGGGTCCTGTAGTTGTTCAGGAATCACGTTCCAAACCATTGGGGGTGAGAAGTTCTCTAGATACCTGCTCATATTCTCCCACATGCGTGCCACTCATGACTGTGGAGCCTCAGGGCAGATAGTTGTTTAACCCTAAACAAGACCTGAGACACGTTCAGGAGACATAGAAATAGGAACACGCTCATTTGAACATCCCAAGGATATTCAAAATTCTCAAGAGCTACTGCAGCTGGCCTAGAGGAGAAGGGGAAGGTGAAGGAGCAAGGGAAAGTGTCCCCCCTTGTCTCCCCCATAGATTGGCTTTCTGAGGAGAAAAGCTGAAGAGTATAATGATTAATAGTTCCTGCAAGATTGCTCCCAAAGTATGGAGATGACAGCAATACTAAGTACAAATACCAGATTAGTCTCACAAACAGTAATTTTGTCATAACATAACTCAGTGTTACTCAGTACAATGAAACAGTAACCTTGATCCGTCTTGCAGAGATTTTAAACAGCACCACAGGGAATATATGCAGCAAGCTAGGCATTACCTAACACAACCCTGAGAGCAAATAGTACAACATTGTGACCAGGGACTATTAAACTAATATAATGGATGCTTATAACAAATTTGTTTTAGCACACTCGTCAGATCTGAGGTTATGTCAAACCATTTGAGCCCCACAGTGGCTGCCAAAAGGACTGTCATTGTTTAACCCTGCATGCAGCTAAAACAACCACACAGCAGTTTGCTCACTCCCCACCAATCCACCAAAGATGGAGGAGAGAATCAAAAAAAGTAAGGAAGAAAATTAACTCAATGCCAGCCAAAACCAGGATGCTTAGTAAGATGGACTAAGGGATTGCAGCCAAGTGGCTGCATGGGAACTGTCCTAGAAGTAGTGGTCTTAGTTGGCAGAATTGGCTATAGGTATGTTGTGGTGCTGAATTAGCTCAGGAAAGAATTGGTTTCGTCTAATTTTTAAAAGCATCAGAAAAATGTATGAGCTAAGTTACATATTCAGTAAAGTCCTGTATTTCAAACATTTTCTTAAGCATGTTAAGGAAAATAAAATAACAGCAAGGTATCTTCGAGAACTTGCAAATGTTTACAAATAATGCTGTAGGAATATCTTAGTGGAAATAAATTTTTAATTTAAATTTTGTTTTTCTTGTCTATCCTTAAGTGTTCTTCCCCAATTCTCCATTCACATCAAGATTGTCTCCATCTTGAAAGCACAGAAGCTAGAAATGAGTGGTTCTGCTGTCTCTTATAGGACCTGTATTTCAAATATTTCAAATTTGAGTATCTGATCATCTTAAAGATAGTTTTGCTGATCCATATATTATAAACAAAAACTGAAAAATCTCAAAGCGTCCTATTGTGATCTCATGTGTGTTAGATCTTGCTCTATTTGCTTTAAGGCCCATGAGAGGCTTGCTGCTGACTTGAATGACCCCAGACTTGGGAATCCCCTTTCTGTAAATAATACAAAGTCACTGTCTCCTCAGGGGCTTTATTGATCTTGATTGACATGATGTCACTGAACTGTTCCGAAACATCTAAGATACTTTCCCAGGCTGCCCTGACCTCATGGAGCCATATCTGGGATTGTCCTGAGCCACATAATCTGTCCAAAATTGCTGGTAATCTTGCAGGAAAGCCAAGACTTCATTATGTTGTCTGCTTTAATTTGAGGTGAGTATCTGGGAGATGTAAAGTACTAAAAGTCATATTTCACAAATATCTTTGCTGGTGTTTCCCCAATGTGAATGCACATCCTGTGTTAGGGTAGTTGAAATGTCCAAAGTGCTGGGGAATGGAAGGAAGCCTTCTGCAAAGGGATGGATTCCTCTGTAGTGAACTTAACAACAATAATAATGCATTGCTGATGGCAGTTAGACAAAAATGTTGCCCTACCACTGTTTCCTAGCGAGTCCTACACTGCCATCTTCTGGGGGCATGAAGGGAAGAGAATTAAAACGGTGAGAAATGAGCAATGAGGAGCTTAAGGAGAGCACGCTCTGTTTGCAAAGGCTGAAAAAGCTCCTCGTTGACTTCTCAAACCAGTTTGCAGAGTTCAGGAAATAAGACGACTGCTGAACTCCATTTTGCAGCTTCTTGACCTCTGCATAACCTGTACACTTACATTTCTGATGATTGAGTACTCTGTTTAAGATTTTTGATCTGACTGTCCAGTATACGGACAAATAACCAAAAGGATGTGCTTGCATCTTCAGGCCTTTAATAATAAAGTATTGGCATAGTTATGATAGAAGTTGGCCAAAGTAAATTTGGAATAGTTCTTGATTTTGGTTAAAAACCTATTTAAGTTACAAGTTTCAGAGGTTTCACTTCAGCTTTATAAAAAAGAAAATTGATTTTATAGAAACAAATCTTTATTAGAAACAGCAATCTGTGGAGTCATATTGGCTAGAATCCCCCACAAAGTAAATCCATAGGAAACTATTATGTAGAAAATCTCTTTTAGTAAAATCAGTTTTTACCTAATGATTCTAATTTCAATGAATCTGGAAGCTGATTGTCAAAATTCTTATTTAAAAACAGAAAATACTTAGGGGATTTTTTTCATATTTCTTCATTCGGTGGTATTGACTGAAGTTGCCCTTTTCACATTACTACTTTCACATTAATACTTTCCACTTTATGACAAGTTAGGTATTCCACATTAAGGCTTTCTACAGTTAAAGTCAAGGCTTCAGAGAATTCTAACAGCACAAGGAGAAGTTTGCCAAAACAAAAACAAAAAAACCCTCAACAACCCAAACCTGTTGTGATAGAGTGTTAAAATAAACCTTTGCAGTTTAGCATACTTTCTCCAAGTGATGCACTTTTCACCCTCTTATGAGATCATCACACGTGGTCCATATTCCATAATTTATATTTCGAGTTTTCAGATTTCAGATCTATTTGCTTATCCATGAAAATCAATATAATTTCTGTATCCATTTATTAAGTTTTGATGGAGAGGACATGCGTCATCACTGGCTAACTTTACTTTGTTCAATATGATACAGCATCACCTTAATAGCCTCTGAAGATCTTGTCACATTTAGCTATACTCCACTACTGTGGTAACCACTTTTCCTTTAATATTGATTTGTATGCCCTACCCCTTCCAATGCTACTAATGTGTTTCAGTCATTAATAGCTATATAGTTCTTCAGGTGGGCAGTAGGTGTGCTTTCAAGTGTATCACTACAGATGCAAGGAAAACAAAAGTGGCAAATGAATATAAACTTCAAGGCTTTGTTTGTTGGTATTTGTAACCAAAAAGAAGACTGTGTGTATCCTTCTCCAAATGTCACCCTGATATCATCTTCAAATATTTCTTTAGTGAAGAAAAAAAAAATTAAAAGGACTATGACAAGGTCTGTATAAGTATGATCATGTGTCTGTATAAGAAATAGCAAAATAAGCAATTGTCATTTTGTAAGAAGATCTAGAAAAGGGTTTCCCAAGCTTCTAGCTTAACCTCTAGATACATTTACCTCTGTAACTGACTGAAATGGTTCTCTGAACTCAAGTTCGCCTGTTGAAGGATCATCTTAATGAATCATCCTTAGGAATGCCTTGGATGCCACGTTCAGAATTTTTTTGCTACTTACCTACCCTAGATACTCTTCTGATTCACTGATAAACTTGAGAAGCTCGGTGAGGCTGTCATAATAGAAAGGACTTGAGTCATCAGTGGCTAACTATAGGGCTTAGAGAGATTTTAGTGAGAGAAAACCCTTCAGCATTGATCTAGGCAATAAATTTAGCAATCGTAAAGAAATTTAGGGTGTACTAATAAGCTCTTTGTGGAAACTGTGTGTGTTTGTGCATTAACAAGATCTGAGGTTTTCCTGTTCTTTAGCTGAGGGACAGACCAGATAAAAGTTCAGTATTAAAAGTAAGCTGGACAAGATGAACAGGAAACCCCATTTTGCAATCTGTAACTGCAACTATCAAGTTACTTCAGCTGTGGATGCTAAGTACTGTTTACTAAACAGAAAACAGGCTACTAAAGAGCTCTCCAGATAGATACACTTTCCCGTGCCTTTGTTATGAACTTGGGATTATTTGAGGCAAGCAAATTGGATCAAAACTGTCTTAAGTCTTGTGCAAAGGACTACATTGAAGGCCAGACACAAGGTGTCATGAAGCCAGTGGAAATGCTGTTCTTCGTTTCACTGGGCTCAGATCCATTCTTTAGCTATTTAACCTCATCTGCACTCAGGGGCATAATGCTGGTATTTGCAGCCAGGGCAGGTGAAACCTGATCTAGTGGGGCAGAAGAATCATGCTGTGACAGCCTCACCCAGGACCACACACCACACCAACTGGCTTTACTGGGTAACTCCTCACCTGCTATCTTGCCCTTTTGCAATATCCATCCCCAACACTGTTGGGAATTATACCATGTGGATGGCATCCTTGAAAATTATACTGTAATGAGTATTCTGCTTTTTAAAACATACTTCCTGAATAGTATTATGTGAACAGTAATTAATTCTGGTAGGCTCAGAACAGGATTATGAAACTACTGTCTAGTCTATCTAATCAATTTATTGCATCAAAACACCAAATAAAGAAACAGAAATGGGAAAAAAATACTCTGTCCAGAAACTAGATTTTCTTGTGCTGCGAATAAAAGTATCAATTCCCTAAGGAGGAAGAGAATTATGCTGCAAGTCTGCTGTAGCATTCATGGTACCAGAGCTAATGTAATAATCATTACTCACGTCATCTTCGTGAAACAGAGGAAGAGAACAAAGGTGAACTAAATGGTCATAAAAAGTGCTTGAATTAGGGAAGGTGCTTTTCTGGAACACA
Organism: Aramus guarauna; assembly: GCA_013400195.1. NCBI lineage: Eukaryota > Metazoa > Chordata > Aves > Gruiformes > Aramidae > Aramus > Aramus guarauna. The sequence goes on along the minus strand of VXBL01001540.1, from coordinate 944,665 downwards.
GACTTCTCTGCATGCTGTGGATTTGATTTTTACAATTTGAAATAGACTTGATCAGAAAACAGATTTCTCCTTCTGGAGGAATAGTCTGATTTTTCTACCTGGAAGTCCTAAAATGAAATGTGGAGATTCAAGACCAATAATTACAATAAGAACTTTGTAAATTTATAAATACGGAGGTTTGTTTTCATTTCAGATCTGATCAATAATACCTTACTTCTAGTTCATCATGAAAGTTAAGTACTTCACCTGAAATTTAACACTGCAGTGGAGTCATCTACTAAGAAAATCAAAATGAGAACTTTTTTCTCCCAGGAGTGAATGACCATTTCTGAGCCTCTACTCTTTCCAGCGGCCAAATTCAGGGGACAATATTATGACAAAGGTTAAACACAAAGACGGCAGGAGGGTCAGAAGGGACAGATCCTATAAGAAACTAAAATTATCTTGAGATTGATAGTTATTGTTAGTTCCAGCCCTTTTCTGGAAAACTTTTAGTCTTAGTTTGATTCTAAGGGAACACAGCCTGGAATTTGGGGGTTGAAATGAGGGTTAGGAATGTGGTCTCTTCAGCCTGTTTCTCTCCTTCTCAGAAACGTGTGCTCCAGCACTTTCAAAGCATCCCAGCCTGCAGGGCAGAATGTCCTGTTACTGATGCTGGGTCAGACCATCCTTCACGTTTCCCTTCCAAGTATGCCCTGGAACCGCAGTACGCTGCTGAGGTCCTCAAGGTCTGTTACACATCTGTGTTGTGCTCAGCAGAGACATTTGACTTTCTCTTCTCTTTCTTGTTTTAAATTTGCCTAGACATAATGTCCAAAGTGTATATTTCATTTCAGGCCACCATAATTACTGAAAACCTGACCCTAATTAGGTCCTATTTCAATTATTCCCTTCTGTCACAGTCTCTCTCTATTACCCTTCACCCTCCTCACTTGCTTATCTCTGCAAATTTACATCTCTGAAGTTCACTCACACAGTGTCAGCTCACAAAGCTGTGTTATTACTTGTGCTGTGTTATTACTTGTGTTTAAGGTCAGAATCCAGGAACAGTTGTCAAGATGGGTGTCAAATATTTTGGCAAATATCTGTGTGCCTATTTCAGAGTTTGAATATCTTATACCCGCTAAGGAAGGCTATTTCCCTAAGTCAGCTGGGCTGCTTTTGATCTGTAACCTGGTGCCATCGGGTGAAAGTTTTGAGGCAATGTGTGCACTCATAATAAGTCAGTAGCACTGCATAAATTGTATTCTGTTCTGATTGCTAATCAAAGCCTAACCTTAGTAATACCCGAACCTCCCCTATGCTGATGTGAAGGCTTATAAAGCAAGTTCATATGGGATCAACTAATTTGTAATGTGTAACCAGCGAACCGGATACCCAGTTCCCCAGGGTGTAATAACAATATTTTAGCACTCAGAAGATGACCAGATGCAGCTGTCAGTTCAGTTTCAGTTGTTAGTCTTGTTCTAACAACAGTTAAGTGAAAAGCTGATCAGAAAGGGTAGTTTTGTCACCAAGACCAAGCTTTGAGATGGGTTTCATTTCTAGCTTTTCCAATCTCCTGGAATGTATCTAGTTGTACTTCAGATCCCAATCAGTAAAGCAAGGTTAACGGTACTGATCTTATATGAAGTTATCTATGGTTCATTTTTCTTTTTTTAAAGTAGTCTGCTATTTGAGGCAGGCATGATTTCCTTCTGGATCATGCTAGCAAAGGTGGTAACAATAATGATCGGATCTTCTGGGCAACTGAGCAGCAAAAATAATAATACTGAGCACAAATCATTCCAGCGAAGACCTCATGAGTATCTGCTTGCATAGTCTCTGAGGATCTTTTTGCTTCTTTTTTTATCACTAGCAATTTACGTGTAATGTCTTTGCTAGTGCACAGTGCTTTACTGTCATAGTCAAAGCAGAATATTAGAGCAGTATACTCTCTTTTGATAAATTTCATTTGCAAATTATTCAGCCTCCTTTCTCCTGAAAGAGAAAAATGTCTGTTTTCTTCTGCCATTTGGGTTGGCTGGCAATTAGTCTTCTGACGCATGTCACTGGGACATTCTTGAGATTGAGGAAGTCTTGGCGACCTCTTCAGCTGATAGATAAGGCAGTAAAAACAGTTCTGTTTTTCTATTGTCATCAATATTGAAAAATGTCAGTATTTACAATATTTGTAAGTTAGCTGCTCAGTATTCACATATCTGTAGTCACTTGCCTACCTCATCTCTTACCATAATACTAACTAGTGAAATGAATCTTATTTTGCTTTTTTAAAGAATTGTATACCGTACTTACAGACCTTGTGCAGCATGCCATTTGCACAAATAAACTCAGTCTAAAAATCCTGAAGGGTTCAGAAGGACTAGAAATAGTAACAGCATAAAGTATATTCTGTACTAAAAGAGGCACTGTGTTAAACACTGTAGAAAAAAACCTGATGAACTTACACAGATCATTGTCAAGCTATGCAAAGTGTTACTAAGAATTTGTCAGAAAAGTGATTGGGAAAAAAGACTTCTGCTTTTCCTTTATCTCAGTGTTCCTGTTGCACATCTAAAGGGAGCAAGTGTTGCTGATTGTGTAGTTTTTGTTTTTGTTTTTTGAGCTTTGTACCAATCCAAAAGGAGTATGGTTTATGTCTGGTTGTCAGTTCTTACTTTCTTGTGTGCTATTTCCAGAATTTTGAAGTTTGGTTGTTTTTTCTATTTTGACACACAGTTGCAGCTGTGGAAATCCATTGCCGCAATGTATTTGGCTTTATATGTGTAGTCTCCTCATCTCTCACACCTTCTGTAGAATTGCACAGGTTGAAGCCCTTATCAGGGACATGACTAGTACCAGTTGAAGTAGGGGTTAAACTAGGCTGTCAGAGACCTCAAGTCTACTGGAAAATGCATGAGCTGGGAAAAAAAAGTAGCTTGGCTTTCAGATTTAAGGATGATCTGACAGAACTGGTGGTAATAAAATCCAAACAAAACACCATTTTGCATGTGAACTGAGCAAATATGAAATGAAAGTTACTGATTCGCAGCGTACCCAGAAGCCTGAAATCAGTGTGGTGTGGCATGGACATACAGCCTGTCTGAGGGAAGCTATTTGCAATCCCCAAGTCTTGCATACAATTCCTTGTGTACTATTTTGAAGAAAACTCTAAGAGGTTCTATAGGAAAAATGAACAGAAAATGCCTGCCTGCCAGTGGAAATGAATTGAGGTATATCTGCCTGATCATAACAATAGTTCAGAAATACATATGTATTTCTGCCTATTTTTTAATGCACTTGCAATGCCCACTACAGATGGTATTGTGTTCCCGTGGACATCTTGATGGTTCCGTCAAAATTTTTGACAGAAGCCAGCCTGAAGGTTGTCTAGCCAACCACTCAGCCCACACACTGAGAGCTGAGTCCACCAAATGGATCCCTGTGCTGTCTGGGCTTTTTAATTTCCCAGCAAAACATTCGAAAAAAATAAAGTTAAACCTTCCTGTCAACTGCATTAGATAGTCGAAGGATTGCTCTGATAAGGTAAGGTTCTGGCATGAATGCAGCTCATTCTGGTTTATGGTGGGCCATCCAGATAAATGGAAGAGGATACACTGCATAAGTGGCTGTGGATATCTATTTTACTTCTACAGCTACCTTCCAGATATTTATTTTATGTAACCATACAGTTTCAGTAAGTCTGAGGCTATTAGGTGCTAGAGGTCTTCGTTACAGATCTTCTGTGGAAGCTCTACTAACTATATAGATTTTTTTTTTCTTTATTTTTGAAGGAAAAGTAGATAAAATGTATTTCCCATTTAATTCAAAGGAGCAATTCTATAGGAATGAGGTTAAAACAGGCTAAGGCATCTTAGGATATTTAAAAACTGACATTTATTAGAGCATAAAAGCACACTTTTATTGGCTTACTGCAGAATTTACAGTTACAGTTAAGAAGATTACCTTACAGTATATTTCAAAGAATTCTATTACCTGCACCGTAGTACCTTAGCTGGTAAAAAGTTTTTCTTGATGTATGTACATTACTTTATTGACTTGCACTTTACTGCATGATAGATTTATTCCTTTAAGTGACACTGAAAGTAATAAATATAAGACTTCAACTGAAAAACATTTTTATTGGCACAGTGGAGAGAGAGAAAAAAAACAGCATATAAAATCCTGGCACAAGCAGTCTACACTTGTGGAATGAGGCCAAATTAGTGAGGAAAAACAGTTAGAATGGAGCTTCAGCATGCTGTTCATTTTCCAATAGTTTTAAAAAAAGAAAGACTGAAGGCCTGGTTATGAATTTTTCACTGAAGTGCAAGCAGTGGTATATTTTATTGCATTATGGAAAATTGAGGGGGTTTCCTGGTTCCAAAAATATCCCACTGCACTGTTTGCCATAGTTCAATATTACTGTGTGTACTGCAATTCATCGTTAGAGTTCATTATGCTATGTAGAAGGGTTGAAAAAATATGCGATAGCCATATTTTTTAATGATAACTTTCACACAGCATATACCCTGAATGATTTGCAGTTCAATTTGTTCAAGTTAACTAACACAGAGGTCAGGTCTTCCATATATGCAAAATGAGAAGCTCAAGGGCTATTTAGCAGTGAGGAGATGCCAGTTCTTTCCACATCCATAGAAATGCACCAGCATTTGCAAAGCAGATAACTGTTCATTAATAGCCAAGTAAAGGTAATAGGCAGTTGTAAAATCTTATTCCTGATGCTGGGAACCCTGAGATGATATGGTATCAGATGGACCTATGGTCAAGGCACAGCACACTGTGCAGGTCCCATCCATGGTGAGGTACACCAGCTGTAAGATCATTGGTATTCTTATAGGGTCTTGGTCAAAATACAGATTTCTCAGTCATTTACAGTAGTCAAGACTGGAATATGGACTTAGCTTTGAAGAGTGCCTTGGACAATGCACTCTAATATTCTTAGCTTATTATAAATGCTGNATAGACTAAATAGCAAACACACAACATCCATGATATAGAGGCATTTGCTTAGATTAACCATTGTGTGGATCACAGACTCCTTGTGCAATATTCTTCTGGGCTAACAGCTGCAAGGACACTTTAATCTTTCTTACTGAAATCTGAAATAAAGGCAAGCTACTGTGTACAGACAGAAGGACAGGTTTTGGGGAACTAGAATTTCCCATTAAAGTTAATATGAGCTAACATTACAGTTTTTGATTTCTAGCCATTAGTGATTTAGTACAATGAACCTCAAATCAGGTTTTACCTGGGGATATCTGTATTAATGATACCTATATTATTCAGCAAATCCATGAAGTATCTTGAATTTTCTGTTTTAAACTTGATTCCTGTCTCCATACCTTATACACTGTCCTGGTTNGGTCAGGTCTTCCATATATGCAAAATGAGAAGCTCAAGGGCTATTTAGCAGTGAGGAGATGCCAGTTCTTTCCACATCCATAGAAATGCACCAGCATGTGCAAAGCAGATAACTGTTCATTAATAGCCAAGTAAAGGTAATAGGCAGTTGTAAAATCTTATTCCTGATGCTGGGAACCCTGAGATGATATGGTATCAGATGGACCTATGGTCAAGGCACAGCACACTGTGCAGGTCCCATCCATGGTGAGGTACACCAGCTGTAAGATCATTGGTATTCTTATAGGGTCTTGGTCAAAATACAGATTTCTCAGTCATTTACAGTAGTCAAGACTGGAATATGGACTTAGCTTTGAAGAGTGCCTTGGACAATGCACTCTAATATTCTTAGCTTATTATAAACGCTGCAATTCCTGAACAGGTGCATATAATATATTTCCATTGAACAAGACAATATACTATATATATACTCAAGATTAATATGCTTTGACTATATGTNTGTATTAATGATACCTATATTATTCAGCAAATCCATGAAGTATCTTGAATTTTCTGTTTTAAACTTGATTCCTGTCTCCATACCTTATACACTGTCCTGGTTGCAGAACTTGTGACCCCATGGGGGACACATGCTGGAGCAGTTCATGAAGAACTGCAGCCCGTGGGAAGGACTCGCATTGGAGAAGTTGGTGGAGGACTGTCTCCTGTGGGAGGGACCCCATGCTGGAGCAGGGGAAGAGTGTGAGGAGTCCTCCCCCTGAGGAGGAAGGAGCAGCAGAGACAACGTGTGATGAACTGACTGTAATCCCCATTCCCCATCCCACTGTGCTGCTGGGGGGAGAAGGTAGAGAAATTGGGAGTGAAGTTGAGCCTGGGAAGAAGGGAGGGGTGGGGGGAAGGTGTTTTAAGATTTGATTTTATTTCTCATTTCTCTACTCTGATTTGATTGGTAATAAATTAAATTATTTTCACCAAGTAGAGTCTGTTTGCCTATGACGGTAATTAGTGAGTGATCTCTTCTTGTCATTATCTTGACCTAGAAGCCTTTTGTTATATTTTCTCTCCCCTGTCCAACTGAGGAGGGGAGTGATAGAGCAGCTCTGGTGGGCACCTGTTGTCCAGCCAGGGTCAAGCCACCACAGAACCAGTCAATGAAAGGTTTCAGATGGACAAACAGCTATTGGCAAGCCAATATATCGTGGCCAAAATAGATAGATAGACATCTTCTAGAGAACAGTTGTGTTTCAATGTTCCTGATGTAGGACTTTCTGCAGTTCCAGCTCTGTTGTGCTGGTTGTTTGTCTTTCAGCAGCCAGGCATGTGACACTGGAGTGATGGTCAAGAAGGAAGTGTAGATCTTCCATGTGTAACAATCCTCTGTTGGAATCAAATACAAATGGTCTTTATATTCAGAGGGATAATAAAATAAATAAGTATATTCAAAAGTTATAAACAGATCAATTTAGTAACACATAAATCTCTCATCCCATTTAATGTTTACTAGCAAAGGTAGTAATCATGCAGTTCTTTGTTTTCCTGGCTTTAAGGCTCTGGTATTTTTGTAAGTTGAGACTCCTCTGACCACCCAAAAGGGTGCCATTTTGTGTCATCAGAAATACAGATGCTTGCAGAGAGGTTTCATTATGGTCTTTGTGAAAGTTTATTCCAACATGGTTAATTAGACCATGCCACATTTTCTGCTTTAGCTGGGTAGTTTCTACCTTTCAAATAAGCTTGGTTTAAAGCTAATTTAGGTATCTCTACTACCATAAAACCCATACTATGCACACACTGTTGAACAGGCCTAACAGAATTCAAGAATCTGGACTAAATAAACAGTAGAAATTCCTCCTACCTATTCCAGCAACCAATCAATTATATTTATTTTCTTGTCTGATCAATTACTTTTAGCATATTTTTAATGGCCTTCAAAACTGCAAAGAACCAGCAGCATTGAACTGGGAGCACCACTGTAAATCAGTCATTGTGAACTGGTGATAATCTCATGTAACTCTTCCCATAGCCTTGTAAATTGGCCTGATCTGCTCATTCACATTATGTATTTGCAGTGATACAGCTAATCCTGTCTATTTGTTTTTTACTGAAGGTAGTGATGACAATTGACAATTACTTTTTCTATTCATGGATGATGCTCATTTAAGGAGCTTATTGAAATAGCAGACTATTTCTTATTTCATTAGATTTTAATCCTGAATCATTGTCCATAGTGAAAATAATGATATTTTTTTTTGTCTTATGAATCAGATATCTCATGACAGTTTTCCATGGGAACACTGAATTGTGCTGTTCAACTATTTCTGATTAACATCACTCAGATTTGAGATTTTGGGTTGTTTTGTGGCCGAGATGGCAAAACCAGACATCCTGGCATTTAGAAGCATTCTTCCCTTACTGAATCTTACGTAAATTCTCTGTCTAGCCTAAATCACTTCTGCTGCGCCAGTCAGTGTCAGTGGGAGAGTAAGGTGCATTATCGTTGATGCAGTGTAGCATCCTAGCAGTAGCTCTCTGTTAGAAGATCCTGGCTCATGGCATAAGGAATAGATTATGCAGATGCTTTACCCACGAGGTTATGCAGTAGCTCAGAAGACATCGTGGGGGGGAGGGAGTGTTTAGTTTTTGAGGGTTTTTTGTAAAATTGGTTTTAGTACTTAATATAGCCATAAGTAAATAACTTTTTCAGAGTCCAGACAGATGGGAATACATTGATCAGGGAACCTTTTTCCTTTTGACATCTCTGAGCACACCTGTTTTCCATCATTGTTCATGGACTTTCTACCCACTCGTATATTATTAGTTGTGGTCTATCCAAGCATAAGTTCACAAGTCTGATGGACATACAATGCTGACTTCTATATATAGATATGTGAATAGAACATGCTTTTGCTGGAGAGTCATAGCCATAGTCAGCAGTTAACATATCTGCAATGAGGAAGGCAGGAAGTTATGTTTATTGAATTGGAATTAAGCTTTGCAGGTGCCAACCCATAGAAGTTCAGTGAAACTTCACGGCCAGCAGCCACGGAAATTGAATATCTGCTGAATAGGGTGTTAAATTAGCAGGGCTGCTGAAGCAGGCTTGCTGATACAACGTTGTCATATTTTAGTCTATCAGAACTGTTTTGTGCATGTTTCTGACAAAAAAGATGAATTTCACATGACAGATCTCTTGTTTGGAGAGATGCAGGGTGATTAAGCTGTTAATAGAGTTTTTTATTATTCCTTTAGAAGTATTCAAAGAGTATTTCTTTAAATACAGCTCAACGTTGTGTGGCAAAGGTTGAGGCACCTGTGCAGCAGTGAATGAAGGCTATCTAAATATGAATGACTAATTATCAGGGAACGGGAAAACACTAGTTTTCTTTCATAACTGAGATGGCTTCATCCTATTCAGAATAATCTGTTGGGAAAATAATTAGCATAAAGAAGATGTAGTTTTGATAAGTAACTTTGATGTTCATAATTATAGTAATTTTTGTATAATTTCTTTCATTTATGCTCATGTTTTATTTCAGTTTTCTCTTTCAATCATAAAAGCTGATATTAAATTTTAGATTAAACCTATCTCACTGTAGACAGCCTCCTTAGGAAAAACCGTTATCTTTGTATGATAACAGTGGACTTAGCACAAATTTGCTGTTAGGATTTCTTTCCATCTCTCTGAATTTGTCTTCCCTACCATAATAAATCACATAGATTAATGTGTCAGGAAGGGTCTAGAAGTATCAAATTTAGAAGTATCATGAAAAGAAATATTTTTCAATTTCTGTGTATAATGTTCAATATTTTTAACTTTATTCTAGACAAAAATGCATCAAGTGTTGAGCAAAGAATGGAAACAGTTGGATTGTTGTGCCATCCTAACAACAAAGGAGAATCTTCCTGACTTAGCTCCTGAGACTGAAGGAGTAACGTCTGTTAGAGGTCTCTGAAGGTTACCAGCTCGTACTGTGCTTGTTCTTGTGCTTGGTGGTATAAAAAGGCTCTTCTGTAAGGCTCTGTAATGTATCTCAGTCAGCTGAGAAATCTGATTTCTTACAAAAAATTTCTTTACACAAAAATGAAAAAAATTAGTTTAGACATTAGTAATGCTTTTCAGATCTATATAAATATGAGTCTATTGAATAATTGCCACATCCCTCCTCTCGTTTGCTGCCTAAGGAATTAACTACTAGGTTCTCCTAGTAGCTAATTTGGTGTTAAATTGCTCATATTGTTCCTCCTATCAGGGAACAGTACTGACAGGGAGGCTTTATTTCTCTTCTTTTGCATTTATTCTAGTGTTTGTGTGCATGTGTTGTTAATAAGAATACTTGGAATTCAGGGTGCTTACTCTCTGAAACCCTGCTTAAAAACATCAATTGTTGTGAAGTACATTCTATCACTTTTTTTCCCCACAAATTCTATTATGTATAAAAGGTTAACAGGGTTCCCGTAGCTTGTGTAGTTGAATTATACTCCTGGCTGCTCGCAGCTCAGTGATTCTGGAGACACCTTTTTAGGTGGCTAGCTATGCTACGAGAGGAAGACACATGAAATACAGGGGCACTGAAGGATGAATTGTTGCATGTGTCCCATTGACATCCAGGGATACCTTTGTGCAATAGAATTATTGTCTTGCAAGAGAGAAAGAGTTCTGGTCTGCAGCTGTGCAACTGAGCTACAAATTGTTGAGCAAGGCGGGGAACTCATGACAGTTCCCCAGTGTAAACAGGCTATATATTGAGGATGGAAGCAGGGACAGGCTACAAAGGAGGAATTCAGAAAAGCTGTCCAGGCATGAAGGGATGGTGCCAAGAAAACCGAAGTTCAGCTACAGTCAAGACCTATGAGGAACATGGAGGACAACATGGAGTGTTTCTACCACTATACTGCAGTGTCTCCCAGACCTTTGCACTTAGTGGCAGGGTTCAAGGAGAGCTACAAACAGTGGGTGAAGATTGAGTCAGGGATAACCTGACCAGTACAAGACCTCAGGATCATCCAGGGGTGATGAGAGAAATGATCAATGTCCTTGTAAAGCCACTATCATATATGAAAGGGTATGGAAATCACAGGGACACCTCTGATGAATGTAGAAAGGTAAATGTCACACTCATTTCAAAAAATGGTCAAGTAATCAACCCAGGGAATTACAGGCTGGTCAGCTGCACTTCAGTCCCATGGAATAATCTACTTTGGAACACATTTTTGGGCGTATAAAGCAGAACATGGTGGTGAGGAACAGTGCTCACAGATTTACCAAGGGTAAATGATGCCTAACCAGTTCAATTACCTTCTAAGATGAAATATCTAGATCTGTGGATTAGAGAAGAGTTACAGATGTCATTTACCTGGGCTTTATCAAAGCTTTTGACACTGCCCTCCACAGTATTTTTGTGTTCAAATTGCCATGTTGTGGTCTGGATGGTTGGACAAAACTGACTGGATGGTTAGGCTCAGAGAGTGATGTAATAAATCCTACTCTAACTTTAGGCCAGCAACACTGGCCTAAAAGGGGGTTATCCTAGGATCTGTCCTGTTTAACGTCTTTGTGAATGAGCTGGAGGAGGTGATGGAGTGCATGCTCAAGTTTGCAGCTGACACCAAATTGGGATGAGCATTTGATACTCTTGAGGGCAGGGCTGTCATCTAGAGACATCTAAGACAGGCTTGAGCAATGGTTCAAAAGAAGCCTTATGAAAATCATCAAGGATAGATGAGAGGTCCTGCCCCTTGGAAGGAAGAACCACTGGTAACAGTATAGGGTGGTGACTGCCAGACTGGGGAGCAGCTCTGCTGGAAGAGCCCTGGGGTTCTGGCCAGCGGCAAGCTGACAATGAGCCAGCAGCCTATCCTGGCAGTAGAGATGGCCAACAGCATCCTGGACTGTATGAACAGGAGCACAGCTGATAGATTGAAGGAAAGGATTATCCACCTCTGCTTGCACTTGACAGATCAAATCTAGACTACATCCAGGTTTTGGCCCACCAATACAAGAAAGATTCCAGTGAACTGGAGAAAGTTCCACAGAGGACCACCAAGATGGTCAAGGCCTGGAGCACTTGCCCTGTGAGGAGAGGCTGATGGGCCAGGGCTTCTTCAGCCTGAAAATGTGAAAAGAAAGCAGTGGGGAGATGTAACAGCTGCCTGCCCGTACCTACAGAAACGCCACTGAGCAGGCAGATACAGGATCTTCACAGCAGCATTTGGCAGGAGAATGAGAGGCAATGGGCATGAGTTGAAAGAAGAGAGGTTCATAATGGGTATAAGGAGAAACTTCTTCCCTGTGAGGACAGGTATACAATGGAGCAGGTTGCTCAGAGAGACTTCATGGACTCCATTCCTGTAGGTTTTCAAGACCAACCTGGACAAAGCCCTGAGCAGCCTGGATGACCTTATAGCTGACCCTGCTTTGAGATGGAGGTTGGGTGACAGACCTCCAGAGGTCCTCTCCAAACTGAATTATCCTGTGATCTTAGGATGGGTTTTGAGATGCTAAGCTACAGGAAATCATTGGCAGAATGGTCTGTTAATAGGTGGATTCCATTAAATACTGCTTTTCTGTGATCTTGATATGGTTTTATTAATTGCAAATTACATATTTCCCTAGAATATGGTAGAAATAACATAAGGATAGAAAGACATGTGGCAAATACACTATCTGATGCATTCTCAAGAAATTGATTCATTTCCAGTTCTTTTTTCTGATTAGTTAGTGTTTTGGACATCACAGATTGGGGGGGGGGGAAGATCTGTTTGGCTCTTTGAAGTCAGATTCCTTAACCCTGTATAATTTGCTTTCCAGAAAAACACACATTTTCTTATTTTCTCTTTCCAACACATCGAGGTAGAAGGACTTTCTGCCACTCATCATCATCAGAAGCCTATGGTAAAAATTAATTTAATTAAAATGAAAATAATGTCCTTAATAATCAGAATAAGTTCTTTATTTTTTATTTATTTTTATTCCATTTATGTCCAGTTGCTACTAGAAATAGTATGCAGTGCCTTCTTAGGGACTTGCTCTACCCACTAGCTCTTCCCAATTTGCTACTGGCTTCTCAGCAAATTTTCTGGTCCTTTAAAATAGGAATATCCTCCTATTTCTATAAAAAATGCAAGTTTAACTTTTGCCTGAGGTATACTTGCTCAGAATAGTTTTCCTGAACATTCAGTTCCAGCTTAGTATTTTTGATGTGTTTGAGACCTCTGTAGAGGAATGCTTTGATAGCACAGCTGTTTCCTAGTAGTTCCAGATTCTGGACCCTGAGGATAAAGTGAAAAGTCTGGAGAATATCAAGAGGGAAGTCACTTTTATTTCAAGGTCTGTTTAGCAAGAAGTAGTAGGAGTGGTCCCCACTTGTTTTCCTGTGGTGGAGAATCATTTCCCACTTCTATTTGTTTTTGTGATAGGATGAAATAGCAAAATAAAGCAGATCTTTATCTGGCTACAATTCGAACATTGCATTTGACAATTTGATATTTTTTGTTAAGAAAATTAGTAAGAAATCATCAAGCACACTGCTCTGTAATTCCAGCTGATGAAGTTATTGACACCAGTGCAAAAGAAATGCCATGAAAAGAGTGAAGATTAGAAATTCTGCTGGTTTTCATCAGTTGTGATGAAAAATGTAAATGTATGATAAATTGACTTGTAAAGTAAAGACATGTTCAAAGTATCCCATTAGTGAGTCTGACAATGATATTAAAGAAATAAAGATGAGAGAAAATGTTTGAAATGTTGGCTAAATGATAGCAGTGAGACAATTAGAAACTGATGTGGCAAATAGATTCAAGCCTTCACTAAAAACTGCTTCCCCACAGTGGTGAGAATCTATCTGATTACTATCCTTAAGTTAACCATAATCCATTGTCTTCGTGGGCTGCACATATTGAACCAGCATCAATAATTGCCACATAGCTGAGACTGGTCTTCAGGCACACAGTGTTGTGGTTGTCAGGAAGTCCTACAGGCAGAAAAGGGACCTGTCCTGTGTCTGTTGATTTTCATTTTTGAGATTCTTCACTCTTTCTCAGTGTCATAGAATTGTACAATCACAGCATTGTTTAGATTGGGAAAGACCCTTAAGATCATGAATTCCAACCCTTAACCTAACACTGCCAACAGTTAACACTAAGCCATGTCCCTAAGCACCACATCTACACATCTTGTAAATACCTCCAGGGATGGTGACTCAACCACTTCCCTGGGCAGCCTGTTCCAGTGCTTGACAACCCTTTTGGTACAGAAATTTCTCCCAATACCCAATCTAAACCTTGCTTGGCACAACTTGAGGCCATTGCACTTCATTCTCCTCAATACTTCCCATTTCTTCCCTTGTGTCATCTCTGTATCCATGTGTCCATTTTTCTTTTCTCCCTCACCCTGCATACAAATCTCCAGCTCATATAAGACACTGACATAAAGACCTGATTTCTCCTTTCTCTTAATTCTCATATTTTAACATTCCTCCATCACAATTATGTGTTTCATTCAATTTCTTCTCATTTGCATTCTACCGTGGTCCTTCTTTCCCCAGTAACATCTCAACATCTAATATAAAAGTATTATAGTCCTTTAACCTACATTGGTCAATTTTAATAGTGATCGATTTTTGGAAATGTTTATTATACATGCCATTGCCATGGTCTTCTAACTGACAGGAAGAATAAAGAACTAAAAAGGCTGTGTAATGTAGCTAGTCAATCTAATACGTATTAGTCTTTGGTTTTGTTTGGCTGTGATTTTGGATCTTTCTGTTCATTATTTTTGCTATATGAAAACCAAAAGAATACAAAGCTCAAATGTTTTAGGACCATATTGGAAAAAAATGGCATGCAAGTTGCACAGTAATAATAATAATGCAGCAAAGCAGAGACTGTAGTATTTCAGGTCTAGATTTATCCTTCAGGTATTATTTGCTGGTACAAAACTCCAGCACATGGTTCTGGTACAAAGATGTTTCTGGAATAAAGAGAGTGAGTTTGAAGCAAATCTCCAATGCAGACAAATACATATGTAGGCAGGAAAGAAACTGTCCTTGATGAGGAGGTGCTCAGAGGATTACCAGGCAAGAATATTCAGCAATTATCTATGCTGAATCTGTGACATATTAAACCTTTGCACAATGTGACCAATGCTTTAGTCTTACAGCAAGCCATTATTTGTTCCGATAACAAAAGATGAGAGATTCTTCTGCCATGGGTATGAATGAAGATAATTTGTCATGCTAAAACATCATTGATACTGCATCCTTAATATATCTGCTCTGAAAAAAACTGTGATAAAATATCATAAAAAAAGTATTTGAATCATTATGATAAAACTGAGAGAACTCTTCCCTTAAAAGCAGCAATATTTTTCAGTCTAAACAGCTGCCAAAAGGCCCCTCCATCTTAATGTGTTTATGTAAGATTATCATCATAGCCTGCATGCTGTACTTGCTTGGACAATTGTGTTGGTAGATGTCAGTTTTCTTGGTGAGTGTCCTCTTTCTGAAAGAACCTTAGAATCCCTATATTTGAAACTTAAGGATGCTTATTTAGGTAAATCAGTTTCCTGTTAGTCTGTTATGTATATTCTATTTGTCTCAAACCACAGAGTTAGATATCATATTCATGACGCACCGTGAGTCAAATTATGTCGCTCTAACTTGAACAATCGACAAATGGCATCAAGCAGGTAAAACTGGTGGTGTGAGCTCCAAAACTGTGTTATAGGCTTTGGCTCAGAAAATTCATTGAGACACTATTGCAGTGACTTGTCCCTAAAGAGAAGCAACAAAGGCACTCAGAGATGCATTTCATATTGGAATTGGACTCTACAGTGAATCATACCTATCATTCAAAGTAATTCTGAATACCATGTTGTCAGACTAAACAATCACTTCAAAATATGTGATTTATTGTTCATCGGTCTTCCCTGATACAAAACAGGGAATCTATTGATTTTTTTTAAGCCAATTTTTATTGTGGTGTGAGGCATCACAATTGCTATTAACTATAATATTGTATGGACAGTCAAATAGTCAGTGCTATTAGTTAATGTGCAAGCAAATATCGACCAGTAATTTTCAACAATAAATGTAATCATACAAGACATGAGTGTTTGTTCAGCATTTTATTTTGACAGTCCAACAACTGAAGAAAATCTGGCTACCATTAAAATTTATGCAATGATTTCTATCCATCTAGGTTTGGCAAAACTGGCAGTGAGCCAAAGGTCTAATGACTTTAGCTTCAGAAGAAAATCAATGGTATGCAAATAATTATTGAATTGTCATAGGCTAAGCAAAGCAGCTCAAAGATTTAAACAAAAGGAGGGGGTTTAATTCAAAGAACAAAGACTTGCTACTGTTTGCCTTGAAATGTAGGCAGTGTTTGTATCAGTGACTTTTTGTTTTGTTAGCAAAAAATACTGGGAAGCTGAATGGCAAGCACGTTTCAGACAAAGTATAGCTACCCCTTTTACCGGGAACCATGTACATTTTTCTGATAGGAACAGAAATATTTTACTTTTTGCATGTGAGGGCATTTCTGTAATAATCCCTCTGCCATGCATCAGTGCAGCGCTAGGCACTGTGGCACAGAGCCTCTCCTGGTACCCGCGGGTTTCAGTGCTGCTGCATTCCCTTGCCACGGGGAAGGCGGTACCTCTCGGGCTGCACCCCTGCTGGTATCAACGCTGAAGGGTAAATGCAGTTTGTAACCCAGTAAATGGGATTTTGCCATTCCTACCAGAAGGCCACAGGGCTTTGGCTGAGCTGGCTTTTAGAGGTGGCTCATGGTCTGGGAATGGGAATGGCTTGCTCTGGTAAAATAAGGCCTAAATTTACAAGATAGAAAGGAAATTCGTATTTGTCAGATCAAGTAATTGTATAGCTAGGTGAATCTTTAATAGTAGAGGTCTTGTTTATTTGGTGATCTCCTTTCAGGCATAAGTAATGTCCTTTTCAAGATCTGAGTATTGGCATTAGATAATGTTGCTGGAGACCTGCAGAAAAGTGAGAAATATTTGCAACCTCTTTTGTGTAACACAGGATGTGGTGAAATGAAGCAGAAGAGTGGCTGACCTCTTTATTGAAAACCAAATGATTTTTCTGTTAACATTAGCCTATACCACTAAAAGATGAAAGATTTATTATCAAATTACTAGGAAACACAAAGCATTCAATTAAGATTTGAATCTGTGGTTGCATGTTCTTAATTCTTCATCACAAGCAGGTCTTTCATGAATCACTCATCATTTATGAAATACAATATGAGAATATGCATAATGCTTATTTTCTCAAAGAAGGAATTAGAAGGAAGTCAATTATTTCAACAGACATTATATTATTTAAAAAATTATTTCTCATCAGTTTTGTCAGTTTTCCTCAGTGTGAAATTAAGTATAGAATAGTCATATTCAGTGTAACTTCCCTTCATTTATTTTAAATTAAAAATATTATATCATAACCTAGTAAGCACGGTTAAACTTGCCACTGCTGGGGCAGGCATCGGGCTGTGTCGGGTCGCAGGGGGTGTCCGGGCTGCCCGTGCCCTGATCGGGGCTGAGCTGGGTTGACCAGGCGCCCCGTGACCAAGTGCCCATTGCCCAGCCTGTCTGAGCTCCAGCTCTGCCAGTGCCGCCGGGGAGGGGGCTGACAGCCCCGGCCAGTCCCTGACGGACAAACGGCCCCTGGGCGCTACTGGGGGGCTGTGGGGCAGCTTGCACCCCTTCCCTGGGAGCAGGGGGAAGGGAGCAGGCTGGGGTGAGAAAATGTGTAGTGAAGTAGAATGGGACATGAGATTGAGGACACCACCACAGATAAGGGGTAAATACTAGGAAGGTGGGTTTGTACGTGTAATGACGTTGGCTGTATTATTAATGAGGCTTTTTTACATTGGATAATATGAAGTATTTGACTATGAAAACGCAAATTGGACAAGCAGTAAATGTCATGCTCCCTTTACCCGTAACAGTATTGTGAGTGTAAGAGTATTTGCCACAGACGATACACCCAATTTATATTATGCTAGTTTGTATAACTAATCATTAATTTGTTAAAAAAATGACACCTGTATTTTAGAAAGTGCTTGCCTGTCCTCTTGTTTTCTTTGAACTGCAGCAAGGCACATTCCTCTTCAGCATCACAAATACCTGACTTTCTCACTGACTCCAGGGCATGTATCCTTGCAAAATGCTTGAGAAACAGGGAAACTACTGTGTAACTTGGCACCTTAGGCACAGAAACAGTGATTTAACAGTGGTTCGTAGAAGTATGCGGCAGAGCAGGGAATTAAACCTTGGCACTGTAAGGCTCAAGGTTTGGGTCCCTACTGTCACTTACAGCAAAGCTCATCCATAACATTATGCACTCCTAACAATGTTAGTGACCATACACTAGCTAGGAGTTACGGGGAGAAACAGAGCCAGCTACAGATCTTGAAAGGATCTTGCTCTCAGATCGCTGGCTGTTCAGGAGCAGCTCATGGTCTGGAATTGTATCTGGTCGTTTATAAATGCAAGATCTGTCTTCAGGACCTCAGATGTGAGATGGTTCATGTCTGAAGAATCATCTGCCTCTGGGCAAGAGGGGTTTAGTGTACTGAAGAGTGGTAGATTTTGTAGCTCTATGGAGCTGAAAAAATGCCTAGCATGCACAGAAGCATTAAGTTGCTGTTGATAAGAAAACACAATATCCTCACCCTGACAAGATCTGTGGTGGTTATGCATGACTTCACAGCGGACATGATCTAACTTCATACTTGCCACTACCGCTCTTCATCCGTTCTTTCACCACATTGCTTTCCCAATGGCACAGAGAGAATCAAGCGTTTTCCTTTTCTTCCCCCTCAGAGTGAGAAGTGCCCTGGCAGGGAAGTGAGCAGATTCCACAGGAATCACTGTCTCTTTAGCACCACCACATAAGACTCTAGAGAGACATCTGTAAGATAAAGGATATCAAAGATGATTTTTTTGTCAGGTCCCTCAAGCAGAAGTGCAGATGGTACACTACTAGAAAGTATTTGCTAATAGAATATTCCTTCTCTTTCAGTTTGAAAGCTTTTAAGTGTAACAGATGGCAGTACTATCAACATAATGTAAGATAAGGGATATTGGCTCATACTGGAACATCACTGACCTAATTGATAATATTTATGCACTTGGAGACTTTTTTTTTTTTAAATAACTTGATTCCCTTAATCAGGCAAGAGTTACTTCCAAAGAGGCACTGTTGTCGTCTGGAAGTCATCTGGAAACTATTCAAACGTCACAAAGGTCAGATTAAATGACTGGTCTTATTTTCAGTGTGATATATATCAAACCATAAGATCCCTTCACAGCTGAAGCAATTCTGAACTTTTGCTTACAGAGGGAGTGGATGTTACAGGAAGAATTATCAGGATGGTTTTCTAAAATTAGGTGAACAAGCTGACAGAATTAGAAATATCCTATCGGTGTGGACATTGATTCACTTATTTCGTCTGTCTTGGTTTCAATACTTATCACTCAAGTAATGGCAAATAAGATCCAGTCATCCAAATTTTGGAGGATTTCAGTGTTCTGCAAGCCACCATTTTTTTTAACCAGAACTATTATTGTGTATCTGAAACAATAGAGCACGTGGACTAGTACTAACTAGACATACATCCAAGACCACCGAAAACATTATACTGAAAGCACAATCCTACTTGACCCCTAGTTAACACACATTGCCAAAATTTTGTTTGGATTGTAATTGTTGAGTTTGATTTTTCTTATTAACCTATCTTATACATAATGATTGATGGAGCACTGTAAGATCTTTAAATTTTGACAAACAAATCAAATATCTTTGCTACAGAATCCAATCTGGAATCTAAACCTATTAGCTTTTTAGGATATCTCGCCAGTAGGAAATTATTTAATCTATTTATTTTAATTCTCCTGCCTGTAGGACATCTCTCTATGTCTTGGAAATAACATTTGACAAGGACTTCAAGATTATAATGTTAGGATTATAATAATAATTAGATCCATTTGCAGCATTTCCTAGTCATATTATAATATAATAATACTGTAGTAAGAACTATTCAGTGTTTGGAGGAAAGAGGCTGATTGTCCTCTTACAGTTGGTGCCAGATTCTCAGGTGGTGTAAATCAACATCGCTTCCAAGAGCTAAAGATCTTGGCTTCTATTTGCTATACATACTTTGTTTACAACATTATTTCAGAAGCATTGTGATGGTAATTCTTTCCCTGGCAATTATTATTTTTTCCATTTGCAAGTTTTCTTTCCTTAGTGAAGGAGGTTTTTTCTTCACTTCAGCATTAGTTTAGTAATTTGATACATGATGCTCAGTTAGCATCAATTTTACTGACAAGAGGAGAGGGCCTTTTTGATTCTATGTTGTCCCAGGATAAATGCTATAGGTCCTTCATAAGTAGTACTGATTTTTAATTTCTTAGGCAAGCTAATAGGTGTTAGACATTATTTCTGGTTCCATATATATTGATATGAGCACTGTGTTAAAATGTCCTTCTTTCAGACATCTGACCAGAAGCAGGTTTTTCTGTATATTTAGACATACAAAATTAAAGCTTCCACAAGAACTAGTAATGCAAATCGCTGAGCTTTGATTCCCTATGTTCCAACTAAACTCATTGACAAACTTCTCTTCTGCTAGACTTTTTCTGTTCAGAACTTTTCTGTTAACAGACCTGTTATTAGGTGTTAGTCTCCTCTGCAAAAATCAAGTTTCTTGTCTCCCAGTTCATAGTCCTCACAGGCTTTTAATCTACTTACAATTCCACTTCTGTATTTTGTGTTGCAGTTACACCTGTTCCCTGTATTCCTTCCTTCCTGAAGATCATTTATGTCTTTTCTCATTCTTTCTAAAGAGCCACCTGTTTCCCGAGGTAACAGGGTGACTGTTTTGCTGCAGTCCTCCATTCTGCTCTGTTGCATTGACTTGTTCATTCACTTCCCACTATCTGAAATTCACTGGCACAATCTGGCCCCATGCATCTATTCCCCTCTCTCTGTGATGCTGGTCTGCTCTTTGCTGAATCAGGCAAGCATTTTGTCCTTTATACAGGGAAAATCTTTAGTTATGAGCAAAATTTGACCTAACATTAGAAGTCTTAAAGACTCACCTTTTTCCACAACTGGTATTAAATCAACCCTAATGGCACACTAGGTCTTTTCAGCATCTGGCTTCCAAAATCATGAATCGAGCCTACCTAACAAACAAGTCATGATATTGACTGAAAAAACACATTACATGACACCCGCAACAGTACATTAATACTGATAATTGTGAAGATTGCAGAAAAAAGAGTTTATTAAATACAGGAAATAAGGTCTCCTTCTGCACATTTGCCTTGGATGGGATCACTTACAAGTTTTTTGTTCTAGCCATGGTCTGAGCCTGGCAAGATGTGCTGAAGCAGCGCAACAGGGCACTACCTGCTCAGTGGGATGGAGTGTGGGTAGACTCCTGTCTTGCACTGTGTGAACCCTGTTTGGGAAAGGGTGATTTTGACTCTGAAATGGATTTCCACAAGAACAGCAGAAAGTTTCACCCAGGAGTTGTGTTCGCATACTGAAGCATTGCAGCAAACCATAGAGTGTAATGTCACTGTCAAGAGGAGGTTGCAAGAATATATTATAAATGAAAGTGTTAGCTGTTTTTGGCATAGTAACCTCTATCCTCTCTGATGTAGTAGTAGTTGCTTCATCTGGAACGGTTTAAGATGAGCAGTACTCAAAGACAGTGAGTAGATATTTGCTGCCATGAAGGTACCATTTCTGGAGCGCTACCGTATGCAGTACCATCGGTCTCCCAGTAGAGCTGACAAAAACTAAGATGTTAAGGCTGCTAAGGCATACTCTCAAGCTGCTGGAGTATTCTGGATAGCTTAATATGCCAAAGTAAGCAACATCTGAAACAAAAATGTAATGAACTCTAAATGGCCCCACAGGGCTTTTAAGTGCTTTTAATTGTTCAGCCAGTTTCTTTCAGTGGTTGACCACTGAAACACATTGTTTGCTGCTCTCAAATAAGGAATGACCTCAATTAATGACAAACACTTTTCATTAATTTTCTTGAGCTAATCAATCAGCTTACTTCTTTGACCTCTCACCTGAAAGGCAACCTCTGACACCATAAAGTTATTAGAACAGAAAACAATGCATTGTGTTGTAGTGAATGCATTTATCACTTTGTGCTTGCAAAATTTTAGTTGGTTATAGGAAGAAGTCTGTAAATTCAGACATGCTGTAGATCAAATCTGAGTTCCTCATCTTAAGTTGATGGAAAAACTGATGGATTGTGAGTCTTATTTTTTTTTTTTTTTAGCTGTGATTTACAAAGCCCTGCAAGTCATCACCATTTCAGTACATACGCTTGCTGTGCAATTTTGCCACTCAGTCACTTCAGAAATTGATTGTCAAGGCTCTTTTGTGCTTGGTTTGTATGAAGCAGCAGCCAGGTCACTTTGCTAATTATTAGGGATAAGCAAGCCAAGCCAGATAGACAATATGGTAAGACAGTAACAATAATAATAATAATTATTATTAGTGTAAATTTGAACAAGTTTCTCTAGTATTAAAGAGACTTTCTAATGAGACAATTGTAATAACTCATAATGTAAGAGCAGAACTCTTTCCTGCTCATGTTTTTGTATCATTTAGTACCTGATAGTCCATGGGAATGATGCTGCTCAAACTGACTACTAACCTGAGTCATTTTTATACACACTCCTCAGCTTACAGCTTGCTTGTAATGTCCTTAGACTTCTAATGTGTCTTTTGTCTTCTTTCCATGGGGAAAAATGGTGGAAATGTCACCCATTCACCTTTACAGAAACAAGAGGAAGGGAGTTGGAATCACAGAGCAAGATGATGATGATGTGTGTTTTCAGTCTCTTGAGATACTTAGGTTGAAATACACTTAGCAAAATGCCTCATGCTGAAAAACAGAAGAGGCAGATTGTTGTCATTGGACTGCAGATATGACTTGGGTGAGGAAACTTGGGATAATACCATCTATCATCTCCCTTGTTTCTCTTATGTGGACTGGGTGGTGGGCAGTAAAAGGCAGGCCAAAAGGGCCGTCATGATGCCATTTTCCACCATGTTGCACTATTCCCAGCTGACACCTAAACAGTTTCTTAAAATTGCCTGAGCAGAGATCAATAAATCTTCTTTAAAAATAAACACAGATTTCTATTGGTATTTCTGTCTTCAGAAATTGTAGAGACATGAAAAGGAAGTCTTTAGCCACCATGGTGCCTAAAACCAAACAAAGAAGTATTGGAGACAAAGTAGTGACAGCATAGGTTTTAATTTGTTGGGTTTTTTCTTCCTTGTAAGTGAAAGGAAGGGTCAAACTGTGTGTTGGAAGACATCCAGAAGATTGATGGCTCATGTATTCTGTAGGGCAGGTATGTGGTGGAGCCAGACACCCAGGTTCCCAGATCATGCATCCTCGGAAACCTGTGTTTACCCTCTCCATACCTATCCATCTAGCACTCCCTTCTCATGGAAACCTGAGTAGCCAAGGCTCCTTCCACCATCAAATTACACTGTAGCTATGAAAATACTATAGATACAGGCAATATCTGCAGGGTCACAGGCAGTGGCCCTGGTTCTCCACTGTTCTTCAACCTGTGAATTCACAGTTCTGAGTGGATTTGTTGTCCTGTGTAGCATAAAAGATCAAGGTTCACTTCCTAGAAATATGAAATACTTTCACTGAATAGAATTCATATTACTGTATTCATAAATCCTTTGACAATGGCAGATATGGTAGATTTCCCCACTTTGTATATTAAATTTAAGTAATAAAGCTTTGGTCTTTTGCAAAAGACCTAGCACGGCTGTAGAAGTACAGGAGCACTAAGTGGCACTCATGTGGCTCTTTCTGCACTTCATTTACATCCCTTGTTTTTCTTCTGCAAATGCAAACAATCAACTTGCGGGTCCAAGCCATACTTTTCAGGCTGGCAAACTGCAAAGTGAATGAAAATGTTAACTAAAGTCTTAGGCATCTCTAGCTCAAAGAAAACTGTTCAAGTTCCTCATTTAAAATCTATCGTCTCCTTCACACAGTGTGGCTGGAGTGCAGCAAGAACAAGAGACAGAAAGCAACAGCTTATTTTGGCTGTGCTTTACTTTGGGAGAGCTTTTCCTCGGCACAGTTTTACTGGGAAAAAAAGAAAAAAAAGTATTTTAAAGCCTGAGTAACCTAGTAACAGTGGTGTATATAAAGGGGAAGCTGTTTTGGAGAGGGACAGGATAGAGAAACAGAAGATTCATATAGAGCCTTGGGACTCACAACCAGAGATCGCATGACCTTGTGACAAAAAAATGGCTATCTAATAGTTTGGCAGGCAATATAATCACTGGTTCCTGTACCTTTTACTGTATGCTATCTAGTAATCTTTCAGTGCTGATGTCACAGGATTGGTATCTCCTGTAAGAGGGATACAGGAGGTTGTATTATCCATAAATTGCAATTAGTAAGGAAGCAATCAGTATCAGTAAAGCAACTGAGAAAACAGGGCATTTCTGTTTACAAAGCAGGGATATCATAACTAAGGCACGCTCTAATGAAACACCTTGCATGTCATTAGTTATGCATTGCAGATGGGCTGTTACGTAAGCACACTATGGGAAAGAACAGGATAAAGGAAAATATGATACTATAAAAAATGATGGGAAAAATAGTAATAGGAAATTGAACTTTTCATTCACCTTATGACTAAAAACATTCTTACACAATGAGACACCTGGTATTCCACTAGACTGAATTAGCAAATCAATATTGGTGGAATATGAGAAAGAGAATACGAAGCTGCATATTTTATTTGCATTCTACCAGAGCTGATTAGAATAGCATGTTCTATGCAATGTTAATGATTTAAGCAGAAAGAGAATATATTTTTAGAAAAAGAGGACAAATTCTTGACTCCTAGGCTGAATGAGTTATGTGAGCTTTAGCATATATGTGGTCAATACTGATAGGTCCATATTTTGCTTAGTTTTACACCATTTACTTACATTTTCAGGGAATTTTATCACGTTTCAATTATAAGAATTTCTGTATCCTGCTTTTCATAAATGTTACTGCTGATTTCCGCAAGTCCTAGTCTCACTGTCTTTCGACAGAGTTGAGGATAACAATTTCATAGACCGAAGAAGGGGCTGGCAATTTGACAGGAATTAAAAATGAAAGGGGGTGGGAGCATTTCCATCTTGCAGCAGAGCCAGAAGTAGTATAGTTGAATCAGCAGAGCACTGAGCCGTAGCTGCTAAGCCAGTCCAAGACTGTAGCAATGTGGCAGTATGCTTAGGGCAGCGTGTGTCTCTGGATAGCATCGGTCGGTACTAGATGACTATCCCTGTCCTATTCGGTACCAATTAATGGGTTCTCTGAACTCTTCTTTGCTCAGTATAGATGTCCCTATAAATCTTCAGGAACATAAAGTCCAGTGTCCTCTTTTTCAGGTATTCAGCTCAGAAAAGTTGAATTTTAATCACACCTTTCAATCCGTCTTTAGAAACCTTATAGTGGTCATACCTTGTAAGATCACTTAGCTTTATACTTGATAATAGAGACCCAAGTTTGTAAACAAAGGATAAGATTTTAAGTCTCACTATAGTATGATGGAGTCATTGTCTTATATATAAGGAAGCCACCTGCAAAAATAGTGTAGCTATAGGGTTATTTAATTAAGCACTGGCCAAGCTTAACATTTTAGAGCAAAAGTATGATTATTACAAATGATTCAAGTTACACGTTGGTCAATGCTGCATTAAACATGGCAGATCCATTTAGATATTATGCAATCTTGCGATCAACTCATTCCAAGCTGTTTCTTAGTGATAATTTTCAGGCTTTATTTATTTTGATACATTGATTTTGTTTACAATTATATATTTTTTACATTTAATCCATGGATTTGTCAGAATACATTTCTGAAGCACTTTATTTTTCAGATGTGTTTATTGATATGTTTCTATTTGAAAGCAGAATGCAAGATGATCATCCATTTTACTTTAGCAATGAAAATTGAAGGAACCCTGCTCATTTAGTTTCTCTCTGAGTGGCCCAATAGAAATCAACATTTTCTGCATAAGTAATTGTGCAGCACAAGAAAAAGGGGCTTCACCTGCAATTTTTCATAAAAGTTCTCTGTCGACTACTTTGCTGATAATTAATTGCATGCACAGCATCTCTGTAAGGTGAAGATGGACTAGAACGCCTATAATTTTACCTTCTTCTTTTTCCCTGGCGGGTATCTCTACTCCTCTAGACTTTTTATCACCCACTTTGTACCATCTAAACCATGTGCAAATATATTACCTCTTCCCCAGGCAAGATCCTGCCTTTCTTCTTTTTTCAAGCATACCTTCCTCATCCACAAGCCCATCACATGCAGTCAGCTGCATGATGTAGCTCAGGGTGACTTACTACATAACGAGGGTGGAATTTTTCTTAAAGTCCCAGCAATCCTAATCAAACTATCCATGACTTTTAAACCATATCCCTGCATATATCTTGAGTTTCACTCGTAATTTTTGAACACTCGTGACTTAGTTGTTGCTAATCTCTGAATAATAATAGATTATTTTTTCTGTTGGTAGTATTTTTATGTGGTAGCAACTCTTGGTTTAATATACAAGTGGAATCGTTCTGAATTAATAGCAAAAGTAGCCTTATGTTATTCTTGAGTCTTATTTTGTAGAAAACCCACTGAAACTCCACCGAGGAGCCCAGGTATTATTCATGATCCCATTCTTTATGGGGGAATAAAAAGGCACTCTATTTTAAAATAAAGTAGTTGTACTTCAGTGGCACAATAAATTAAAGCAATCAAGCAGAAATGAAGGTCAAAATTCAAGGTGCATGCATGTAGAATATCCGTAAATCTTAAAATAAAAAGGAGGTGATCTTTTCAAAATTTAGGTGATGGAGGGAGAAGCTGAGTCACAGAAAGATAAGAGAGTAGCCTGTGGTCACCTCACAGACCAACAGGAGAGCCAAGCAGTGTAAGGCCCTGTATTCAGGGCTCTACTGAGCATCTACTCCACTGAATTTGCTACTACTGAGTGGACCTCTGAAAGAACTAAAGGATATGTAAACAATATATTTGGTCAAAATCACCCTGCATTTAATTCCCTTATCTTTACCTTGTCAAAATTACTCTGCAGTTTAGGTTTCTCTAAATTCATACACAGTTGATGAATCCATTTGATCCTGCTACATATTTTTTGCCAAAGGACAAAACTAATTTAATCTTGTTCTTAACCTTGGTGGGGGGTTGTTTGTTTTGCTTTAGGACAATAACATGTATGTCAATTATTAGAATAATCTGAGGAGTATCTGATGGAAAAGTCAGGTATGTGTAAGCTGAGAACATAAGCTTAATTCCTGTGGCAGGTCCTTTCAACTGTCATACAGCTAACTGTGTTCAGCAGCTGAATAATTTGGGATCAGCTGCATTGCTAATACTGATTTATAAATACTAAAACTAGATCAAATGAAATTTTCAAAATCATATTAATTATACATTGTTAGGTGAAGAACCAGAGTGTATTCACAATGGAAGAAACTTAGGATGTCAAAATAATATTAATAGGACGAAAACCAAATATTGTTCAGAGGAAGTGAAGTTCCAGAAGATCCACCACAACGATAAGAAATAGGGAAGTTAAAATCACCATTTTCGGCACTTGATCCACGAAGGATATGGAATAAGTTAAGAAGAATACACAGAATATGCTGCAATGTTAATTGCTTAGGAAGGCTCGGTTTATTTACAAGTTGCAAGATTGAATAGCAAGAGGATAGGTCACAGCTCAGACAACACTTGAAGAGTACATAAAGCTACTTTTCGCATCATTTCTCTCTTACTGATGGGACTGAAAGCATTGTTTCATTTACTGCCCATATGGAATGAGGACTTGAACAAATGTACAGCTTATTACCATTGCTTCACTATATGCCTGATGCGTGCAGTTTTAGAAGCTGTGAAGTAAAACTTCTCAGTCTTCAGATCAGTGTGTAACTTTGTCAAGGGACAGGTCATCCTGAGAGCTGAAATACCATGCAAAGTATATGTAGCTGAAAGAGAGATCCAGGGGGATTTGTCTTCCCCATATAACCTTGCTTCTGAGTCTCCGTGCTCACTTGAACAGAGGCAGTGCACATCAGAGTAGTCTGAAACTTTCAAACCGTAGGTTTGCAACCTAAAAGAAAAAAGCTGTTTCCTTTCCTGCTGTAGTCATTTATGTGAGTTTATGCAAAATGTGTGAATGAACTCTT
Source organism: Aramus guarauna (assembly GCA_013400195.1). Lineage (NCBI taxonomy): Eukaryota > Metazoa > Chordata > Aves > Gruiformes > Aramidae > Aramus > Aramus guarauna. Next base: position 916,999 of record VXBL01001540.1, on the reverse strand, counting down.
TCCCTGTGCTCTTTCACTACATGCTCCATTTCCCTATTTTAAACTGTCCAAAAAAAAAGCAGCTGAAACCTCCTATCATCGTCCCTCCAGCCAATTCTGCAGTGGGTGGTACTCTCTGGCACAGGGGTGGTAGCAACCAGCTAAAAGAAAGTCCTATCTCCAGAATCTACTTGGTTAGGGAATGTATGTCAATACCCTAGGAGGTATGTGGTCAAAAAACAGATCAAGAAGATTATGCTGCTACAAGGAAGAAGGTAAGATGTGTGCTTGTGTACCAGGGAGTTCCTGAGCCTTTACATTATCCCTGGTAGATTCCTGTTATCCCATCTGAACTTTAATGGGATAATCTACCCATAAAGCCAAACACATGTTAGGTTGAAGAATTCCTTGAAATACCAAAAACTAGACAGCAGTGCAATCACGTGGGTGACTTTTAAGCCTATGAGGAGAAGAGCTCTCCCACAGTCACAGAAACCTCATGCTGGAAGTCTGCTTCGTGCCTGTGGCTGCTTGCTGCTGTACTGCGCTAGCAAATAGGGACTGACTGTCAAAGGATTAAATGTCTTCTGGGGGCAAAGAGAGAAATGCACTCTGACTGTTTACCTCCATTGCCCTTCTGTGGTGTGGGTTGTCTCACTATAGCTGTTAAGGTCTACAGAGTGAACTGGCTCACAGATCTCTGTGAAAAATAACCGACAGCAGGACAGGTTACTTGTAGTTCAGTCGTCAGGTCAGTTCACTAGCTGCATTTATACGATGGCCTCTCCATGCAGCCGTCTGGGTGCACAACCAGGGAAGGCAGAGGGATAAGAGGCAAAGGGTAGAGCTGTCGAAACAGGGACTTCTTAAGCTGATTTCACAGCTTGCAGACGTGTTATTGTGAAACACCAGAGTTAAACCATGGCTTGACATGTAATAAATCCTATCTGAGGGCTTCCAGCCAGGATCAAAACACTGTGATCACACACTGTAAAGCACTTGACTTAATTTAAGCTCACTCTGCTGATGTAGTTTTCTTTGAAAAAAATCTGGTAGGTTAACTGATCAGTTAGCAGGCTTTATTATAGTAGACCAACTGCCAGTTCTGCAGTTGATACAAGGCCGACTGAAAGCTCCACATTTTGTGTGATCAGGCTGACTTCACACAAGCGTGGCCAAACTTTTCCTAGTGATAGACTTGCCAATACACAGATTTGTTGTTTATGATGGTAAAGCTGTGCCTTTATCCTTGCGCGCCCTACAGAAAATGAGGTTGGACCTCAGGCTAAAGGCAAGTAACACACCTCGTGAAAGAGCATATTTACATATACCAAATGAAGCTTTACTCAATGCTAGTTTGTATTTGTAAATGTGTAGCTGTTGCAAAAGTCTTTTTTATATAAGTCACCGTTCTGGAAAATTCTCGGAAGAACTAGGTATCAGACTTGAAGTTAGATGTCCCCCAAAAGAGAGTTAAAGTTGGAGGAATATAATCTAAAGAATAAACTTTACCTAATCAAAGGATTAATGACAGGATTTCATGTGAAGTATTTTTGCTTAAACTGCTTGAAAGTCTTCTTGGTATAAGGGAGAGAAGTTATTGAACCCAGGCAAAAATTTGCTTGATAATAACCATACAATCTTTTGTCTGGCAAGTTCTTAAATGTAGGTGTTTAGCGTACATTGCCTTTCCAATTCTTTCCACACTGTGTTTTCAGTAAACAGACAGAAATGAAATGAGGATAGTGGATATTTCTCTAAATTACTCCACTTTCCCAAATGGATTCATATTGATTTTGTGAATGCATCTTCCAAACAAATAATCTGTTTCAGCCAGCTAGATGTGCCACTCTCTACTTCAACTTAATTACCACACGATGTTGCATGAGATTGAAATAAAACCTTGCCAGTTGAAAATGAAGAAAAGAAGTTTTATCACATCTTGGTACATTCGTGTCTTCAAGCAGATCATAGAATAACTGCTGATTGATTTATACCTTTTTCACCTCTCTCCATGAAGTCAGCCCTCCCCAGTCAAAATGTTTATCCAGTGTTCCATGGTACCCAGCTTTTACAGCATTGCATTATTGGCTATGTGTGCCAAAGCTGTCGTTACTTCCTAATAGATTTATGTGTTATCTATGCAAATCCCTTGCGCTGTGTACACAAATCATGCTTCTCATGAGCTTAGAAATCCCTTAAGATAGTGCTGCCTGAATCATAGCCTCACTGAAAATACCTTTTAGTTTTTGAACAGCTGTGTGTTTGAGCTCGCTGCTAACGTAAGGCAATTGGAGCATCTGGCTAAACTTTTTTTCAAGGTTTGCTTTGGCAGTAGCCTAGCTGATAAATATTGATGAATCTGTGTTTGAAAGAACAACTCTGTGCAGAGGTCTCGTCAGAGAGGGCAGGCAAGGAATATCATTTGGAACTGCATAACTATACATCTGTGTTGGACAGAGTCTGTGTTATTGCTTTGCTTGCTGTGTGTTATGTGAAAGGGACTGATTTGGAACAGGGGGAACTTTGCCTCTTTCCCCTAGTCCCTTCCTTGTGCACTGGCTGAGATGATACCCCGCAGTGGGAGTTGATGATTGTTCCCTGGAAGGTGCAAGTGATATTTTGGGGAGGGGAGCTGCTACAGTGCAGACTGAGGCAGGTAAAGAAACCAAAGGGGAAATACAGAAAAGGAAGCAGTACAAAGAAAGACTGTGGAATCCCAGGCAATATGAATACACATCTTAGGCATTTATGCAGTGATCATTATAAGACAGTGGCCAAAGCTCTGGCTCAGAGTTCTGGTCCCATCACTGTGTTTTAGGAACATAAGATTTCCAACATCCATCTCATCCTAGTTCTCACATAAGACAATTCTGAGAACCAGATTCCCAGAAGTTCCCTGCAACAACTTAATACAGAATGATCTTCCCCCAAAACATCATCTAATATCTGGGCCAGTAGTGAGGTTAAAACAGGTATGAATGAAAATCAGTCTTTGCAAAGAGGAAGTGATAGATTCCAAGGGATGGTCCCATCTAAAGCTAGAAAATTGCTTCTTTAAATTAATTAAAGGAACTTAAGGAAGCTAGTTTCCAGACTCAGAAATACCACTGTAGATTGTACTAAGGGAAGAGAGAGAACAGACTGTAGTCTTCATATATGGAGAGTGCTGGTTTGATTATTTCTCTGCTGAGTTATAATTCTTAATATTGGCATTGTGGTTAACCTCATTGTTTTATCTTTAGCCTTATAACCTCGATAGTTTACTGAAAGGTCAAGAGCTTAGAGAATCTAACTCGTCTGATTTGACTCCTTTACTTATTGTTCAGTTTCTAGTGAATGTGACTTGCAAAGGAAAGATTGAAAACATGACCCTATTTTGGTTTAACCCGGCAGGCAGCTAAAACAACCACACAGCTGTTCACTAGCTCCTGCCCCCCCAGTGGGATGGGGGAAAATCAGGAAAAAAAAGGAAAAACTCATGAGTTTACATAAAGACAGTTTAATAGGACAGAAAAGGAGGATAATATAATTATAATGATAAAAGAATATTGAAAATTATGCAAAGCACAATTGCTCACCCCCCATTGGCCAATGCCCAGCTGGTTCCTGAGCTGTGGTCATGCCTCCCAGCCAGCTTCTCCCAAGTTATATACTAAGCATGATGTCATATAGTATGGAATATCCCTCTGGTCAGTTTGGGTCAGCTGTCTTGGCTGTGTCCCCCCTCAGCTTCTTGTGCACCCCCAGCCTCCTCACTGGTGGGGCAGTATGAGAGGCTGAGAAGTCCTTGACTTCATGTAACCATTGCCTAGCAACAACCAAAACATCAGTGTGTTATCATCCTAAACCCAAAACACAGCACTATAGCTGCTACTAGGAAGAAAATTAACTCTGTCCCACCTGAAACCAGGACAGACTTACACCACCAGTGCTCAGCAAATATGAACAAGATCATATTTTTTTCCCCTAAAATTAAGATAAGAACACTGGGAACTGTCTTATCATTTGCAGCTGGCAGTACCGTGTCTGTCAGTTTCTAATGGCCGCTTTTAGTTACTTTGCAGAGACTAAATGGAAGAAAGCAGAGCTGTTTTAGTGGAAAAGTGGTGAGGCCTAATTTCTTAGTTTCCTTTTAGTTTACATCTAAGAAAGAGAGAGAGTTGTAGCCCTAATACATCCATAATGTGGATCCAAGAAGATGAAGATCTGTTGTCCTAATAGTTCTTCATCTGAATTCAGAAATTTTAACAAAATATCAGGTCTACATTGTATATACATCTGTAGGTTTAAATGTCATCAGTGCCTCAAACAAGACAACATAGGGTTTATTGATCACTACTGAACTATGAACTCAGACTGTAGGATTCTAAGTCCAGAATACTAATGATTACAGTTTCAGCTAGCAAAACAAAGGTTGCATCGTATTAGAAATGTAAATAGAAAGAAGATGCTGTTTAATACCATTTTATGTATTTTTGAAATATTCATTTTAACATCTGCTACCATATCAGAATCTGAAAACATTCTCACAGAATGTTGCATTTACTAAAGTTCTGTTTTTTATTAAAAGATTAATGCAGTAAAAGTAAAATATATATATATATATATATTAGCTGAAGGGGCTAGATTCAGGGATCTACTTTGCATTATGGAATCTCCTATGTGAGTGCAAAATGACGGTAAAACATCAGCTTTTGTATTTGTAGCATTTAAAAAACATTTTGCAGCATTGTTAGTAAGTATACCTAGTGTAGCATCCTGGTGAATGAGTGTTGAAATTTCTCAGCAGAAAACAAATAGAGTCAAATTCCAACTTATGTTAAACTGATGCAAATCAGTTTCCTGTCTGGGCTGAAAATCAAAGCAGGTTTTGATCCAAGTACTGTGCATAAATCAGGTATTCATCGTATGTAAATTGGTACAGTTTCACTCCTTCCCTTTCAGTCATATTATTCCAATGGATAATTTTTCTCCTGTATACATACGTACCCCACAAGCTGATCAGTTTAATGCTCAGCTAACAGTATATTCAAATCATTCATGTCTTTAGAAAAAGCAATATGAGTCACATAGGTGACTGAAGTATCATTTTTGTGGTTGCAATGACATTATCTATATTTAGTGTTTAGGACTCAAAGAACCAAAGCTCTCTCTTTTCAGGTAATTCTATCCACTTATAGTCCTCTAAGAAATAGAGGAATTGAGACTGTAAAAAAAAAATCCAATGAGGGACATACTTTAAAAATATATTTTAAATAAACCTATGGCATTGACAATTTTTATAACATGGAAAAACAAAATTTAAGATTATAAATGGACCAAGTCATATTTTGAAAACATCATGTAGAGGAGCATTGCTACGAAGCCATTTTTAGTCTGAGTGTGTTTTATGAAGCTAAAAGGAATGTAGTTCAAAATGAAAGGGGATAAATCTTTGTGCAGTAAGTGCTGTGTTTGTGGATGTCTTTGTCATAGAAGAATGTGGTTTTTAAAATTGTAGATGGGTTCAGGAGGAAAATGAGCAAATCACAGAAAAGAAATCCACTAAAAACACATAGAAACTGTGAAAAGTACATGAAATACAGGGATTTCCTGAGCCAGCTGAAGATGCTCCAGAAATACTAGGGAGAAATATCATACATAAGTGGGCTTTTGTCTTCTCTGGGCATCTACTTAAGGTTACTGTTCTCTAATAGGACCCTGAGCAATGCAGACCTTTATTCAGACCTACTAATTTCTTAATCCTGAATCTTGCACTCAGCAAGACTCTGGGCTTTGTTGAAAAGTGATAATCACATCTTCACTATAAAATTAATTTTAGGGGTTGGCAATCCCATATGAATTTTCAAAGGTGTGCTGTATCCTAGCTGTCCTCAAGCTCTTTGGTCGTTGCTGTATTTGCATTATTTTTCTTGAGACAGTGCTTCTGGAGATCTCCTGTGACCTATGGTTACACGTTAGGCTCAGCTCTTTCAAAGCAAAGAGGAAAAGCATGACTCTGTCATTGCCTAGATTATATGTGTGGAGATGTTAATCAGTGCTAGATCAGAATGCTTCAGATTTCAAATTCCAGCTTCCATTCTAGTTGGTGCCAAAGTTTGGGTCTTACTACAGATAGCAAACACAGGAAATGCTCGAATCGATGTAAACAAGGCAATTCACTTGAAAAAAATGAGGTTAATATTAGGTCCAGAATATGATATAAAGTGTTTTGGCTTCATTCTCTGAGAAAAAAAGATAAGAGATCATTCTATGTGCAGTGCGGTGGACTGGTGATTCATGGAAACTTACGAAAAACAGCAGTGTATTTATGACTTCCATGTAATGAAGACAAGGTATTTTGATGATGGCGAAGCTTAACATACCTGTTAGCATGACCTTCCATAGTGATATAGACCATAGTCATGAGAGCAGGTGGATATTGTTATCTAAATTGTTAAATAAGTCAATTTGTTTACTTATTTGGGACAATCATGTATGAAGGCTCCTGTCAATTGTCAACAGTTTTTTTCACTACTGTTTTGATAGACCACATTTATCTTCTCTGCCAGCCCACAAAACCCTAACTCCTTGCACAGGCAAGAAATAAAGTTGCTGTTGCATACCACAAAAGTGCCTACCACAGAGTCATGCTGAGAGTAAGGCACCATTGAACTGCAATGCTATTGGACATGCTCTGTGTTGTACACTATATGAGAGAATACTGCAGGTCCGGGGGAATATTTAGTGAGTGACTTCTCAGAAAGTATTGAACTGGGCAAAGCTGCATATACTGCCAATGATTTCCAGTCCTGAAGAAGGAAATAGATTACTGGTTGGAAAATACTGCCTGCAGGAGGAGTTAATGCACTTGAGGCTCTCCCACCTCCTGAAGGACACTCACCTATGCCAGTGATTTAGGTTTCCCATGCGAGGAAACGAATGCAATGAAAGTAAATTCTATGGCAATGAGTTTTCATTGATAGTTCCCCTGAGTCCACCAGGGAAAGCAAGGGAGCTGCCACACCTCTCGGAGGAGAATGAAGCACCCACCAACGTACACCTCTGCAGGATGTGGCTTCCCCTTCTGGTCTACACGTTCAGACCAGTTAAGCAGTGTCAATCAACATCCTGTTGGAGAACTCACGTATTTATTTCTCTGTGAACTCCTTGACATATCTTTGGTAGTGAAAGAAGGACTGAAAGCAGCCAATGCCCTGTTTTTACAACTGTCCCTGATTCTACCTCATTTTACCCAGCAATAATGGTCATACTCTTTGTACCTTCTTTTGAAGAAGCTGTCTCTTCTGGAAAACCATTTCACTTCATACCACTAACAGCCCCTCTGAGGGTGTTCAATTTGATTTCTCCATTGAGTCCCAACGACAAGATAAAGCAAGTCAATAAAGCAAGTAAGGACCAGGCATAGACCAGGTTGGAAACACAGGAATTCCAGGAAAAGAGGAGCAGGATTTACACATTGTTTAAAATGAGGAATGGAAACAAGTCAACTCTTTGATGTGTGTTTTAATACTTTGTGCTTCATTTGAAAGGAAAAGCACTTGAAAATACAACCTAAAAATTCTAGCAGCAGTCTCATCAGAGATAAGCATCGCTTGTTAAGCTGATAATGTTCTTCCTCCCTGGAGAAGCTTTGTGATCACAGACTCCTGAGAAAAAAGCACTATCATATTTAGTGTATGATTCATTCACCTGGAGCCCTGCCAGGCACACTAGACAAAGAGTTTTATCATGTCCCCTGTGCTTTCAATTGGCCTGTTGCTTGTTGATATAGGGGATGATGTTTGGGGCAGTCTGCAGAAAGATAGTGTCGGCTCCATACAGAAATTTTAAATATAATCCAATCTGTTCAAGCCAGTGAGAGGTATGGTTTTGATTAGAGATGGACAGGTCTCGTCACCTTTTCTGAATAAGACAGAATAGGGTAATTAATGTGTTGGAAAGATGTCCGCTTTCTTCTCACATGATACATTACCTTAACATATTTTTGGCCTATTCCCAGATTTCCTTTAAAAGACAGTTTCCCATCAGGAGGGTAGGACTCCCACACTAATTGTAGTCTCAATTCTAGTGAGTTGTGATGTCAGCAGAGGCTCTGCTTTATTATTCCCCCTTCACAGGACAGAAAAATACTATGGTGGGTTAACCCTGGCTGGAGGCCAGGTGCTCCCCAAAGCCACTCTATCACTGCCCTCCTCAGCTGGGCAGGGGAGAGAAAATACCACAAAAGGCTTGTGAGTCGAGATAAGGGCAGGGAGAGATCACTCAGCAATTACCATCACAAGCAAAACACACTTGGGAAAATAAATTTAATTTATTACCAATCAAATCAGAGTAGAGTAATGAGAAATAAAACCAAAACATAGAAGCACCTTCCCTTCACACCTCCCTTCTTCCCAGGCTTAACTCCCAAATTCTCTACCTCCTCCCCCCAGCAGCACAGGGGGATGGGGAATGGGGGATGCGGTCAGTTCATCACACGTTGTTTCTGCCGCTCCTTCCTCCTCAGGGGGAGGACTCCTCACACTCTTCCCCTGCTCCAGCATGGGGTCCCTCCCATGGGAAACAGTCCTTCCCAAACTTCTCCAATGTGAGTCCTTCCCACAGGCTGCAGTTCTTCATGAACTGCTCCAGTGTGGGTCCCTTCCACGGGGTGCAGATCTTCAGGAGCAGACTGCTCCAGCATGGGTCTCCCATGGGGTCACAAGTCCTGCCAGCAAACCTGCTCCAGCCTGGGCTCCTCTCTCCATGGGGCCACAGGTCCTGCCAGGAGCCTGCTGCAACACAGGCTTCCCACAGGGTCACAGTCTCCTTCAGGTGCATCTACCTGCTCTGGTGCGGGGTCCTCCATGGGTTACAGGTGGATATCTGCTCCACCATCATCCTCCATGGGCTGCAGGGGGACAGCCTACCTCGCTATGGTCTTCTCCAGCGGCTGCAGGGGAATCTCTGCTCTGGTGCCTGGAGCACCTCCTCCCCCTCCTTCTGCACTGACCTTGGTGTCTGCAGAATTGTTCCTCTCACATCTTCTCACTCCTCTCTCTCACTGCAATAGCTACTGGGTTTTTTTCACTTCCTAACTCTGTTATCCCAGAGGCACTACCAGCGCTGCTGATGGGCTCAGCCTTGGCCAACAGCAGGTCTGTCTTGGAGCTGGCTGGCATTGGCTGTATTGGAACATAGAGAAGCTTCTAGTAGCTTCCCTGCTACCAGAACCTTGCCATGCAAACCCAACAGAAATATGCAGAAAAGTGTGGCCTGATCATGAGATATTTATATGGCAGCAGGTGTATCAATTGCCCTAACTGTTGTACTTTCATTTCTACCATCAGGTTGAATCCTTTAAGACATTTACAGCTAAATTACAAGTGCAATGTAGAAACTTTGTTTGTATAAAAAGGTCTAATTCATATCCAGTGCTTGATGGTGGATTTTTTTCAGGAACCACACATGCATTTCTCATCTTCCTGGAAGGCAAGAAAGCAGGAGGTCAATATAACAGCACATCCTTGCCGATCTCTTACTGAGCAAATTGTTCAACTACAGGATGAAAGCTAGGTAAAACAGTGTCTGATGTGATACGCCGAGAAAGCTACTACAGCTCTTCAGAAAGCCATGCCGAGCATAGGGTGAGAGCTCTGAAGTGGCTGTGGCAGTGGCTACTTTAAGCCTGTGGCCTTGTGGACTTTTTGGAATGTCAGATAAACCACAGCAGTGCACAAGTACCCAGGTTCTTTGTTCAGGGCAGCAACACGTTGCTCATCTGTTGCTGCAGGTGTTGCATGACTGGAAGTAAATTTGGGATGTGACCAATGTTCAGGTTTGTGCCACCTGTTCTGAGACCCCATACACAGCTGCATGCCCCAGCAGGTTGGGCACAGGTGCTGAGCCAGGTGCAAGCTGACAAGTGCAGATTGGCCATTGCCATACGGAACAGGCGGTCGCCCATGGGATATTTTGTGGCAGACCCCAGTCTGTGCTGGCAAAGTGATTAGCAGGTGCACTTGAGTTTGGATTGCATCATGCTACTGCTTTCATGATGTTTCTGTAGGTCATTGACTTGGTGTTCGTATTTCCCCATCCTGAGAAAGCTGATTACAAGCCTTTTCCCATGTATTTGATCCATATTGTGAAGGCAGAACTGGTTTCATTCAAAGATTTTTTTATTTTTTTTATCTCGTTAAATGCAAGCTACCAGTGTGGAGTCATTTGTTCTTCTTTTAGGGAAAGAAAAAGCTTTGACAAAAAACTTTGGGGTTTGTTTGTTTGTTTGTTTTAAGTTCAGAAAATGTTGCCCTTTCTTTCCAAAATTATGTTTTATAAAAACAAGAATGTGAGTTAAAAATAAAATTTCTATTTACCATTGAAACCAATTGGTCTTCCTATCTATGTAAATGTGCTTTGTTGTTTCAACATGATTATATAGTTCAGCTATTATATTTAACTGAAGGGTTTCTGGCACATGTCAGATTATAGAAATCAAAGAGAGAGAAAGCTATTAGGTCAGTGAGTCAGATTTCCACAGTCAGAATTATTTTAAGAAGCAGTCATTCAGCAGAAAGAAGAAAAACTTACTGGGACAATTGTTAGACAAGCAGCTGAAGGAACAAGAAGAATTACAGTATTTACATTGTATTGAGGTCTTATAGACATCCCTAGGCAATATTGACAAAATCTAATTGTTTCAAGTAAAAACATCTCACCCAGTCAGAGTAGCGATGGCCAGAACCCAGTTGCGTGCCACCTCCCAGGAGCTGTTAGAACTATGGAGTTGCAGTTATGTTTCCTTTTATTTTTTTCTGTTTCCAGAAAATTTGGAATCAGCTCATGGACTGTGCAATGACAAAAGTCAACTGAAAAAATAGACAGCAGATCTATAAATAGCGACATCTGACAAAGTGACCCCATAGAGCTTCTGTTTTGGTATTGTCCAGACTACTCTCCTGAAATCTGTAGGTTTGAATTACCTCTGGCAAAGGAACAAATGTGCCAATCACTAAGATATTTTGTAAAAAGTAGTCACTGTAAGTGCTGTCACCAGCTGTAGATGTATTTATGACCCAGGAGCTCCAAGTCACATGTCCCTCAAATGGAACTGGAGTTCAAATACTCCTCCTTCCAAGCATTATTTTTGATTGAATTAGATATTTCCTTACTCAGTCATCCTGCTGCTGTGGATTTCATCCCCCAGTGTCTTAACAGGGCTGTATTGCCTAGCAGACCCGTATACCTGCATAAGGCAGCCAGACTCTACTTGTGGAGAAATGAGGAAAAGTTGGACACTCTCAGATGGAATTCCCCAGTGGGCTTAAATTCTGGTGAAACACCAAGGAGAGAGAATAAAGAAATGCAAGAAATGTCCATGCAAGAAATGTCCAGCTGTCAGCACTCAAACACAGAAAATGAGACGGCTTCTTACTGGGGTCCCAGGTAACTCTAACCGACAGACTGGACACAAAATGAAAGGTTGAAAGCCCAAACTATCTAGAGATGTAGGGATTAAAACTGAGATTTGGAGAGGTGTGTCAGGAGCAAGCAGAAGTTGAGGGAGCTCTATGATGCCCTGGTGTGTCTCCAGGCTGAGGTGTTGCAATTGAACAGACATATTTCTGCATGTTCAGAATTATAGTCTGCCTGTGTAACTCCAGATCCTTGTGGCGAGCAGTTGGACAAGAGTTCCACTTGGTTTCTAGGTTCAATGTCATCTTTGCTTGGGCTGCAGATAAAAAAAAAGTGTATGGGAAAAAAGCCAAAACCAAGATTCCTTGCCAAAGTAAAACTTCTGTGACATGCATGTATATGAACACTTTAAAAAGTGTTTGCACCACAGGTTAGAGAGAGAGAGACAAGTCTCTTTTGTGAGCTACAGTTATAATATCACCAGAGAAATCCACCATCCCCTGGCAGGCCAGGGTAAGTAGAGTCACCAAGGAATCTCAGCCTATGCAATGAGATGCTCTAACATGCAAAGCAGCAAGTGTCTCCCTTGGTTTTCTCATCCAGCTTGTTCACTGTGAGCTTGAGCGAATTAGTCCTCCACCAAAACCCTCTCAGCTAGACACTATGATTTCAGTTCAGAGCACCTGCTGTAGTCCAGGGAAGACTAGGATTGTGTTCCTGGTTTATGATAGATAGTCTCAGTCCCCCGTGTCTTGGGTTATGGTTTTTACCACATTCACTTTGCTGCCCAGACTATCTACTTGCAATTGCAAACTTGACTTTTAAGATAATTAGTGACAGAGCTCTGCTTTTTAATGTCAAAAGATTTCTTGGCTGCTTTTCCCAGCCTGCTGCTCCCAGTGTTTGGAGCCTGCACTGAGCCTGAAAGCCCATTACTGGCTGTCATCAGTGAAATAAGATATCAAAAAAATTGCTGATGCGTCATTTATTGCAACTGGAAACCACTTAATTAATATACTGGTTTTATGTATTTAGTAATTTAAATTTAATTAATTCCTTTTCCTTATGAGTGTACAGAAGGGCTAACTACTCCTCCAACAAATGCTTTACTTAGTGTTTTAAAGGCATTTGGAAATTGTCTTATGAGAACTAAAACATTTTCTTCACATGCTTCCGTTTTTTCCTTCCAGCTAGCTCATGAACTAAGAACTGAATCAGTAGAAATTATGCTTAGAGCTGATGGCTCATCTATTTCCTTTCTTTGGCTGCTTTTAGAAGTAGGCAAAGAAGGTGCTGACTTGGCAGGCTTCAAAGCCAAGACTTTTTAAGACCAACTAGTGATTTGGAGTTCTTATGTTTTATATGCCTGGCTTGAAATGCTGTGGAGGCAATTGATTTTCAGAGGAATGGCACTCAGCACTTTGTAGAAATCCAAGCCTTTCTAGCACTTTCAGAATTATTGAGTACTTTTGAAAATCTGTGTCCAGGGCTTTGAGTTCAGGATCTGAAGTGAAAATCTGGGTGCATTTTTGCTCCAATGTCTCTGAGAGTTTGGACTGCCAGAGCCTTTTGGAGGAGAGAGGTTCTCTTCAGATATGTCCTTCCACCTTCTCATGCTCCTTTTGCTTCCCGCTCCATTTAAGAGCTAGGATGAATTGTCACAGATTTCATTTCTCTAGAGAAAAGTAAAATCCATGATACGTGCTGCTTTAGACCTCTGGAAGTACTTTGAAGTTCAGTTTGAGGCCACAGGTGGTTTGAGTGGAAAACAGAATGACACAGTATTTTGAATTTTTCATTTTTTTTATTTTGGATAGAATTATAGATAGATGCATAGAAGAAGAGGAGTTCTAACGTCTGGCCAGTGCCTGCTTCAATTCACAAGTCAGAGCACATGAAAGATTGAAAGCAAGGCCACAAAACCAAAGGAGTATGTACGTACGCGCTCTCTCCTGGGACATAACAACTCATCAAGCAGAGCAGGCAGTGAAAAGTGTGCGCTCTCTGCCTTGCTTCCTGGGTCATCAGCAAACACACTGGTTGACTTCTCTGGTGTTCAGCAATGTAGGGCTAGAAATGTTATCAGCTGTAATGTGGGAATAGCCAAGGAGGGATAAAGCTATACGTGTTTATGTCCCAACACTTTCTAACCAAATGAAAGCACTGAGGGAAGAGCATTACTTACAAAGAAGGGATGAAATTTTTTTCCCCCAAATACATTAAAAAACCCAAAGAAATTGTTTCACCAAGCAAAGATGTCTCCATTTTTATCAGCAAGGACGATTGTGGAGTTGCTGAGCAGGACTTAGCCTGGGCTGTGTCAAGTGGAACAGGCTGAGACTGAACAATGCAATATAAATGGAGTGAGATAAGAAAAAGTCTTGGGTTTTTTTTTTCTGCAGATTAAGCAGCAGTTGACCTTAAACCAGCATATTAAGCTATCAACCTAAGATTGACAGCTGTGCTGTGCTATCCAAAGTTGAATAATGGAATCCATAGCCTGCTCTGAGTGGGTTAACGCAGCACCTCAAAACAATTTTAACATTGATTTTATAGTTTTCCTAAATATCTTTGTGGTGCAAAATGGGAGAGGAGATAAGGGGCATAAATTAAGAGAATTACATTCATGATCTACCTATAAAATTAGGTAAATGCACAAAAATTTTAAGAAGAAATGCAGTAGAGAAAGTGAATAAGTAGTGTGATGCATTCCTATTCTAAATTTCAAGGGCAAATAATTATTCTGGTTTTCTTTTCTCACTGAACTACTTACCTTTTTAGCTATAATTATTTCACCCACATGTGCAAATCTGGACAGAATTTAAAAGAAAAAAAATCAGGTGCAAGATATCTCATTGCTATGCCAATTGAGTCCATTTTAAACATTCTTCCAAAGAAGAACCACTTCTGAGGAACTCAATCATACTACTAGGGCCAGGGCAGGAAACATCTAAACATCCAAGAAGTTTCCTTTAACTCTCCATAAGCACTAATTTTACCTCCTTTTCTCTGCTTTACTGCCATCCTAAGAACCAGCTTTCAATATTTTAAGATTAGGTATTTCCCCCATGTGTGGAAATTCAGTATTTTCATTACAATATAAACTTGAATAGTATTTATCCCACTGATATGAAATAATCTCCTTAAAAATGCAACACTGTGAAACTTTAAGTAGATAGAGAAAGCGTAAGTGTTTTCTTAGGAATTCTGCTGCTAATCCTATGCCATACAGGCTCAAATAATGTAAGAGAGTAGAATAGGAGTAAACCAGAGCAAATTCTGAAACAGCCTGATACTTTTTAACTGTAGTGAGCTTGTGCTAATTTATTATCAAAAAAGCTATTGGTTTTGGACAAGAATAAAATTAGTATATGAAACTCATTGATTGTCATCCAATATGATTATAATTATATAAAGTTATTATTACATATAGTATGCTGTCCAGGTATGCTTCCAGCATTTTACTTTGGCCTTTTGTTACACACCTGCTATCATCTTGGCTGTAAGTCCATAAGACAAAAGAAAAAGGGCTTTCAAAAAGTTTTCTTTTCCTGTCTCAAAAGAAGAAAAAAAAAAAAGAATTCAGTGTAAAAGCCCATAATATTGCTCACTCTGAAGAAATACAAGACTATAAAGGAAACTAACCTTATTGAGTTTTTAACACCACTCTCCATAAGAATGTCTTTGATCAGACACATCTGGTACCTTTTAAAATATCAAAGCTGGTTTAAAAAAAATAGAAAAATCACCAGTCCAATCACCAGTCCTTTTAAAATGTTGACTTATAAGTTGATGAAATTATAATAGATACTCATCAATTTCACTGAAACATTTAAAGGGAAACCAGACACAAAGATCTCTTCTACTTAATAGTCAAGCATTTGCCTCACCAGTCAAGTAGCAAAAAGCAAGACAATTGTTGTTTTGTTTGTCTCAGAAAAAAATGTTCTGGGTGTATCTTCACATTTAAAAAATATTTTTGCCCCAAATGCTAAACTGTTCAACAGAATTTCAGAAAAGAAATGTTTATTTGCCATCTATTTCTGTACCAAAATTAGCAGGCATAGTGCATTTTTCAGACAAAGCAAGGGGAAAGATCAATATCATGGATATTACAGAAAGTAAGTATATACACTCTCTTGGGTTCAGGAGTGCTAAGCTGTGGTAAATTCTAAGGAAAAATCATTATCTCAACTTCCTTAATTTGCTAATTTAATACTCTCCATCACACCATTACTCAAGTGTAGTTCATATATGTTGTGGCTGAGAATATTTCTTCAGATTTGAAAAAACATGGACTGTGAAGATTATATAATTGAGATAAGGAAGAGGAGGAAGGTAAAGAGAACAACTTCAGTTAAATAAAGTAAAATTTGAATTTAAAATAATTTTTTGTCAAATTCATAACCTCAAAAATCATAGTTATGCTCACCGGAATTTTGGCATATATATCCTGTGGTAGATGTGTCTTAAAAACTCATATGTCAGAGCTTGTTAATACTTCATAATAATAATGAATTATTTTTTAATTCTATGAAATTCGTTTGAAGTAAGATAGCAACAATTCTGCATATTTAAAAAGTCACATTTAAGTAAATAAAACTGAGACAAACAAGGGCATTTTAGGGCCGTCTTCACTTCAAAAGCACTCATCCTCTTGATCTGATGAAATCGAGATCGAATAGGCCTGTGTATAATATCAGCAATTTTAAAATGTTGTAAAATAACCATGAATCCAGCATCACTATGACATATGAGCACCCTATGACTGTCTTTTGGAGAGATAAAAATCTTAGAAAAATAGATTATCAAATAATTCTACTGTGTTATTTCTCATAAAAGTTAAACTAAACCTGTGAAATAGCTAATAAGTGATCTATGTGTCATAAATGCTATTTAAATATGATACCAACCTTACAGGGATTGCATAGGCAACATAATGGCTTGGTACTGTCTGGCAAATCAACTCCACCCAGAATTTCTGTCAGACTTCTCATGCCTTGGAGAGTAGATATTCAATGGCTGATGCAACTAGAAGCAAAACATCAGGCCAAAGATTGGAGCAATGTCTATATTTAAAGTGTTTATTTTGTACTGTGCTAGCACCCGAATTCAATTGCATGCCAAGTGGTTGAAGAAAGGTTCACACTCATGTAGGTTTTTGAGCTATCCCATGAACACCTGCAAGGAGAACGTTTGAGATCGTATTTTGCTCATAGGAGCAAGAATAGATACAAGTGCCCATCAGCCTGCGGTGAGCATGCACATAACTGTGGTTTTACAGTTATCAGGTATCAGCGTACATCGAAGCAGTAGACAGTGGAGTGTAAAAGGCTGTGTGCTGCCCTGAGAAGGTTGTGGATGTGGCTTAAATGCCCAAGCAATAAGCACCTGAAGATTGTCAATGTGAATAAATGCAGAGAAAATGCATAGGTGTGACAGCACAACATAGGTCTCTTAGCCTATATTTCAAGGAATTTATATGTACCCAAGTAGACTTACATGTTCTATTTTGTTCTCAGGTCTGAGGTATAATCAATAAACACTATTAAACCACCTCATTTGCCAAATGCTAGTCACAGGATTCTGGAAGCAAAATATCACTGTCAGAGCTGCTCAAATAATGGAAAATATTTTTTAAATGTTGACGTTTCAGGAAATGTTAAAATCTAATACTGAATTTATTTTAGAAAATTCTGCTTTAACAGTTCCTGTCTGTTTCCAGTCTTTGTCATTTTCATTTTTGTGCTGGACTCTCTGTCTCTTATTTCCTATCAAATATTCCAGTTTTCCCACTCGCTGAGCTGACACTCAAGTCCTGATCATAGTGCATGAAGAGAGATACTGTTTGAGGTAATCACTTCATAGGAGACAGGTAGCAGGTAAATTAACCACAATTTGCATGAAGCAGCATGGTTTCCCTCCTGAATCAGAATTTTGAGGATTGGAGATTTTATTTTCCTTTTTTTTTTTTTTTAATTGCATTCAAAAATCTGTCTTGTATTTTTAATTGCATTCAAAAATCTGACACAATCAGAAACTTCTGAAAATATCCAATTCAGTAGAAAATAGAATAGCATTGCCAAAAGTTTTGCTGTGATCAATGTTTAAAATATTCAGCAGCCCTCAAGTTGAATAATTCAATGGCAAAACCTCATTTTTTAATAATTTTGGTCACTAAGTTATCAAAGTCTGTCATCTAGCCAAGCATCCAAAATGTTGCCATGCAAATTTAATGATCAGTCACAAGATGGTAACACAAAGTCATCAGAAGGATCATTGAAATTAACATTCCTTGAACAAACCAAAGACATAATTGATTTGTGTGAACCAATCTGGTCAAACAATCTGGTAAAACAAAACAAAACAAAAAAAAAAGGATATAAACTTCTCAGCTAGTATTTCACAAGAATAATTCAGCCTGTTTGTGCACAAAAATGTATGTAAGACTGGAGAAAATGAGGAAGAAGAATTAAGCAAATGAATCTCCACCTCTGCAGCAACTGGCTGACCTGCACCCATCGCTAAACCTGGGCACCCGTTCTGATGAGCGCTGCTTTCGGAAGAGTGATATGCGCAGCAGCTTTGGTCGCGTGTATTTCATCAAGTAAATACTGCAGGTGGTATAATCAGCAGAATTAATTCAGTTAGGCTGGGTAAGAGGCTGCCAAAAAACTGTGCTTGATGGTTCACTTCTTCGCTTGCGTTTCCAGCAAGTATGTCACTAGTGCTAAGTGGCTTGGGGGCTGCTGCTGCTGCATGAGAAGCCGTAAGAATATGCTGAGCTTTGTAAATGTGTCCATTTTATACAGTCCATGAAATTCACACTAATTGATCTGCAAGGAAAAGCAGTGGCCCCCCCCGCCCGGTTCCATTACTGTGTCTTCCAAGTGCCTTTTAGGAACCAGCAAAATCAATACGTTTCTGTAAATAAAATGCAAACTATATCTGTGTGGTTATAAATTTGATAAAAAGCTGGCAAATTTAAACTAATAACACTTTAATAAAATACTTATCTGTACGTCACTAATTATTTCCCCATGGCCACATTTAACTTGAAAGAAAATAATATACCTGTGAAAACTTTATTATTTACTATTATGAGAGGGTTTTGCCTCTACCTCTTACTGTTTCCTAAATATGTTTCAGTGTCATTACTTTAATTATATTTTAGTCATGTCGAAAAAAGACCTATGAACATGCGTGAGCAGGATCGTAGGCAGTCACTCAGTGGCTGCAGCTGCAAGCAAAGGTGGCTGGGTCTGTGCTGTCCCAAGCTGTCCCGGGCTACGACGACGTGGATCTGTCTGAGCTCGGCTCTGTGCCCTGAGTCCAAGTCCAAATCCTGTCAGGTACTTTTATTTTAGTTTCTCTTATCTATGTTTTCACTCTGCAAGTCCCCAGCCACTATTCCAGTTTAACATTCAATTTGCATCCATTTGTAGCTGAAGAAGAAATTATCTCTCTATTTCCAATACGTGGTAAGTCTGCCAGGTGCCTTTTGACCATGGCACTAATCAGTTTATGGGAAGTTTCAGTTAAAGCTGACCTCTCATAGATATACAATTTTCATATAAATGGATGAAGACCAAAACCACCTCCTTTCTTTGGGCAAGTGGCATTTTGTTTTTGCTCACACCCACTAATATACAAGCCACCGATCCGCAATGTTGACCCGATTTTGTTAAGACATTGACTCCAAACTACCCCTTGAACTGTTTACAGCCAGTTTCATTCTGTGCTGTTACAGTGCCTCAGCAGGGATAAAACCCCAAGCTCTCTATTAAGACTTGCAGCCCAGGAACACCGAACAGTTTTACACGTCGATGCTTTTAAGGTGCTATGGGTTAGCTACATCACAGGCAAATAACTTGCTGGCTTCATTTCTCTCCTATGGCATTTAATTTCCAATACACAGTATTTAAACAAGTGTGCTCAGTTGTGAGTCTGACAGTTTTAGAACTGGCATCTCAGTATCTCTCTCACCTTTTCAAAACTACCAGTTGCTATGTTTTCACTACTTTTTCCAAAGGGTATTCATCACGCTCAACCCGTACTATCAAGTTGAATTTTTCAGTGAAATGAATGAACCCAAATAGTAGTCCCTTGAAATGGTGCTTTCCAAAAAGGTATAAAAGACATAACTCAGTTTGTGCTCTGGTTTTGTCAGGTGACCAGCCAGAGCCCTGGTGATCATTTAGGCAGCATAAATGGTATCAGCTAACTCCCTGGTAATTTTTCCTCTGTAGGTATTGTAGAAGGATAAAATAGGTTATTAGGTTATTTGGGTTTGGAGGTTATATGGCCCAATCCCAGCATTAGGAAGTGTTCTCTTTTTTATGTTATCTTTCTTAGAAGAAAAGAAAAAGGAACAGGAGTTTTACAAAGGCATAAATTATGAATCTGTGGTAGGACTATAGTTCCTCTGATATTTAGTCCTTTGAAAATTGATCCACCTCCTGAAAAACATGAGCTGCTATTCCAGAAGTGCACCTTCTTAACAGAAAGAGCAGGCAGATATTCTCAAACCTGGTAACATTCAGTTTCTCTGATAATGCTACACATTTAATGTCTTTCTAGGTCTTTTGCCTCATTGCCTATATTGCAAAGAAACTACAGTACAATGGTTTTTCTTATCACCCCGCAATAGCAATAAATTATCTGCAAATTTTATCTTCTACTTAGAGTGCCATTTTTGGCACCATGGACAGCCTTTATATTTATGCTCAGCATAAGTTAGTGAATGTTTCGCTTGCTTTTGTACTAATATTCCTATCACGGCCTGCAGAAACACTTTCCATTGCTCCTGTGAAGAAGCCCTCAGTCGTTGTCTGCGCATCCTACACAGTGTTTGTAAACACTTGCAAAGCAATGAAGTATGAAGTTCTTGCTTTGGAATCTTTTTTCATATGATGCATGCAGGCTTGGCATATGCTGTGTATATGATTTTCTACAGTCCTCTGTGGGGGATGTTTTCAGCCTTGCTGCCACACGCCTGCTTTATTTGTAGCCGTATGGTGTCCTGTTTATTGTGGTCTCCCAAAGCCTCGTGGCCCTCCGGGCAGGTTAGGTGGGCTCAGAATTTCCTCAGCAAGGATGTGAGGTTGGAGTTCAGAAATCAGGGGCAGCACCAGGGGATGGTAACCTGGTAATGGAGCTCTGTCTCGCAGGTAGATATCGCAGATGCGATAATCCTAATGCCTGCTGAATTAGAGCACTAATCACTCCCATTAGCGGCAGTCTGCCTGCCTTTTCTTGCCAAATTCTAAAATGATTATTTCTGAATCTTTCAATAGTTTCTTTGTGGGAGACTTATCTGGTCAAATGAGAACTCTGCAGTAAAGATATCTAAAGCCATGTTAGTCATTTAGGCTGTGTAATCAATTACAGAAAATAGGTACTTCTAGGGAGTACTTCAACTTACCCTAAAATGGATTTCTAAAATAGATTAATCATGCTGCAGATCATACGTCTCTCCAATGGCTATAAAGGAGTCTGTACAAATCATTCAGGGAAACAGCAACACCCTGCGTATCTGAAGCCAAATGAGGATTAGTATTATTGGCCTTTAAATCTTCCCAGATTTCTCTGAAGGACTCAGTGAAATCTACTGTTTAGCCTTATATCGGTAATGAGTTCTTCCAATTTTTCACTTCTCTCAAGTCTTGTGTATTTCAATTTTTTTGGTATAGAATGGAGAACCCACAGGTTTTTTATTATAAGTAGCTTCCCTACTTGCTTTAGCTAGAAACAGTTAAACATATGAGTGTCAGGAGCCGATACCAACAGAAATAAAATTATTCTCTGCCTGCCTCCAGTTTTGATGACACCTCTGGCTTGAAGGTGCAGCATGAGGCACTGTTTAAATTCTCTCCAGCTGTGCTTCAGACTTATAGAATTGTAGAATCATGGAATGGTTTGGGTTGGAAGGGACCTCAAAGATCATCTAGTTCCAACCCCCCTGCCATGGGCAGGGACACCCTCCACTAGACCAGGTTGCCCAAAGCCCCATCCAGCCTGGCCTTGAACACTGCCAGGGACGGGGCAGCCACAGCTTCTCTGGGCAACCTGTTCCAGTGTCTCACCACCCTCACAGGGAAGAATTTCTTCCTAATATCTAATCTAAATCCACGTTCCTTCAGCTTAAAACCATTCCCCCTTGTCCTATCACTACACTCCCTGATAAACAATCCCTCTCCATCTTTCCTGTAGGCCCCTTCAGGTACTGGAAGGCCACAATTAGATCTCCCCGGAGCCCTCTCTTCTACAGGCTGAACAATCCCAACTCTCTCAGCCTGAGACTTCAGACAGTACTTTTGTTGTGTCCCCACTATGCCTGGTGTTCAGTGATCAGCTGGTGCCTAAGAGATCTGCAGCAAATGTATTGTTCTTGATGTGATCCAACCAACTGGGCATGACAACAGTAAGAGCTGTACTCTCTCCAGAATGAAGAAAAAGTCTCCGGTCCCTTTTGTCTACCCCTATTACTAGTCTGGTCCTAAGGCTTTACAGGAGGGGTCACCCCTGAGTTTGTAATGACATCAGTGCCAGCGAACTTGTTGGGGGAACTGTGAAGGTGCCTAGACCCTTCCCTGCCCACAGAAAGGGAACCCAAAAGGGGTTGCTCTTTCTGTTTTCTGCTGCACCAGCAGCAGAACAGCAATATGCTAACTATCTAGAGCACGAGCAGTCCAACTAACTCTGCTGGAAACATGACAAGAAATGGGGAAGAATGCTCTAGAATACAAAATGAGACAGATGGTCTGTTAAAAAAAATTAGCAGCAGCAAATCTCTCTAAGAGGCAGTTGGGGTCTGCAAAAAAACCTGAAAGAACCAGAGGAAGATAAATTACTGCTGCTGTTCCAATTTTATGTGTGCACAGTTGGGTGGGCCTTCAAAATAGAGAGCCAGAGTCTTCCCTGCATTTATTTAGGTAGAGATGCCAGTAGTGAATTTAGCAATCAATCAGCAGTCAATGCAAGTCAGTCCAAATGTAATGTTTGTATTGAATTTTCTGTGGGAGGCAGAGGTAAGATGAGGTTGAGGATTTTCTCTCTCTCTCTCTCTCTCTTTTTCTTGTCTCTAATTTAACTGTTGGAAGACTGTCAATGTGTTGAATCTGTGAATAAGGTAGATGTGATGTTTAGAGGCGGAAAGGTATTAAAGCTATTGTATTGTGCAAGCAACTGATTAGGATTCCCATCCAAATACTGTATTTCTCTTTGGCCTGTGTCTAAATGCTGAGACAAGGAGCATTTCCCTACTTCTGCAGAACCAGCAAGGCCCAGTTTTGGCTGCAAGTGTTTTAATTCCAGTATTATAAGCATGTTAACAGGAGCAGCAGTCTCTCATAGGACAAAAAATGTTGAATTCTGTGACCGTGGTATTTGCTTCATTGTAATGAGGTTTATATCCAGAACAACATGACAGTTGTACTGGATATAAAGCATGACACAAGTGGCAAGGCTGTCATCAATGCTTGCAAAGAGGACAACTTCTGAATCAGTGGCAAATGGTTAGAATGAGAGCCTTATTGCTGAGACCAGAAAATGGGGCACTGGCTGCTAGGACAGCATGGACAGTGTTGGAGGATGGCAGATCAATGAAAAAGGTTTGGGAATTTAGTTATTGTTGAATGGAGAAGAAATTGAAGAAACCTTGTGGAAGGTCACTGAGCTATCAAGTGTGTAATGGGAGCTTTTAGGGGACAGAATCTGGCTGGTTTTTGTCAAGCTCAGGATATAACTGAAAAAGTAGAGCCTATGCACAAACCATAGGTGCCACAGTAACCCACTGTGATGATGACGGAGGCACTCAGCAGAAGTCAGCATCTCCAGGTATTTGATCTGCCTAGGCAAGCTGCAGAGGACTGCTTTCTTACTATCTTAGCAAGAATTCCCCATTTGGATCCAGTGGCATGTGCTGCTACCTCTGTGCATGGTACCTTGGTTGTGGGGCCTTTGTAGTTTCTTTAGAAATCTAACTAATCTTGTAAACATAGCTTGTTTCTAGAGGAATGCAAGCAGGTGGGAAGTGCCTGCAATTCGCTTGGAACTTCACCAGTTGAAAAGAAATTACTGTTTCAAATTACAATACTTTGTCACACTAATCAATCCTCAAAAATACAGCACCACGTGTGGATTAACTGCTTACATCAACTGAGGAACCTTCAACTGGAGAGGAAGAATCGGGAATGCTGAAGATAAACCTCATAGTAGCAAGGGCCAGGAAAGCACTGCATAGGAAGCTCAAATGATGGAAAGATGTGAAACAAATTGTGGAGATGCGGTGAAACTTGTGCTGCTCTAGTTACATTTACTGACTGACCTCCAAATCAATTCACAGTGAATTTGTACTTCCAGCTCATTAATGAGGCAAAGCACCAGATTTGGTGCTTTCCTGATATGGGAAACCTCTCCTTAGAAAGTGCCTTGTCTTTCTGGGGATTTTAATATTCACAGATATTCCTGACATCAGCATGCTTGCCAAAGAAACTGCATTTTCTTGGACAAGTATCACTTTATAGTCTTCAATAGAAATACTGGGGTTGGGTCATTCTGTGCCTGTTCTTTATTCTTCACTCTGCTGTACCACGCAGTGACAAAGCCAGAAGCAATAACTCTTTGAAATTATTAAGCAGCATTTTCTCTGGAAATGCTGACTTAGATTTACATAGATAGGGCAGGGAACCAACAAAAGATGCCACAGAGTGGAGTGAGCAGAGGGGCTCTGTGAAACAGGAATGGACGAATTTAGAAGACTGATACAAAATACTGTTTTTCTCTTTCCCTATCCTTTAAGAATGGCAGGGAAACAAAAGAAAAAGGGAATCAAGTACTGTCTCATCTGTCAAGTGCTGGCCCTTGGAGACAGGGTGGCAGGGCTGGAGTTTCTGCCCATTAACCGTGTTGTGATCAGCTCTGCCACTGTGCTGGATCTCTGACAGACTTTCCAGGTAAGTGAAAGTCAAATCAGAATTGGCTTTATGAGACAAGGTCCTATATATGTGGTCTGATGGTAGGACTGCATATCTACTCTATTATTGTCCATGTAAAAGAGAAACCAAACTTGACCAGCACTAGACGAAGGAGACATATGTATGCATGGCTTCATTCTCATTTGCCTCCCACTACAAAACGTGATCCAGAAGGTGTTTTATCTTGCCACGTAAACATTGCTGTCTTCATATCTCTTTAGATTAACTTTAGATTTAGAATAATTTTACTGGAATCAAGCTACCTAAAACTTTGACCTTATTTCTCTTAGAAGTTTTTAACCTCTCCAGTTTCATTATAATAAGACTAAATGTGTGTTTCTAAATGTGAAGTTTCTAAAGCACTAGAAGAGACAGAAAGCAGCCATCTGAAAATGCTGGTCCGTGTTTCTGGGCCAAGAAGGGACAGCGCACCAACTCTGTGCTTTCCTAATCCTGCAAGCTTCCCAGCATCAATTCACTCCAGCACCAGTTCGCTGCACAGGGCTGATTTGATTTCCACTGATTACCAGCAGCCTCCAGGGCCAGCTGCTCTAGCGGCTGGAGACCAGCCAAGAGTAAAGTGGCCCTGGCCACGGTCCCCTGCGCTGATGGCAGGGGAAGGAGGTGTACAAACCACTGCAGCAACTGCTTGAAGATTCCTGAAATGGGGCAGAAACCCAGCAGCTGCCAACTACTCTAGTTTTTGGGTCAGCTTTGACCCAGCGAACTGGAGCAAAAGTGTCATCCTGATTTGGCGGATCTAGCTCCATGCATGTATGCTTCCTTACACTTTTTTTTTTCCTTATCTTGTTATATTGCAAGCAAAAAGTGGTTGGATGTACCAAAAAAACCACAACAAACCGGTATGTTTGCTTATTTCTAAATTCAAATGAACTACATTACTCAATCGAATTTAAAATTTGTGTATTGTGGAACCGTAGATGGTCAGTATATGAGACATGAAGCGAAGAAAATTCTTTTGGATCCTTGCTTGAAGCAAGATTTGTACAGATTGTAACACCTCAGATAATCTGTAGAGAGGACAGAGAAGGCAGGACCTTGTAAACAGTATACATTCAGTGGTGATGACCTGAAAGAGTGCAGAGCTCTCAGTGGCACTTAGCAAAGCACGGCGGAGCCTGGTTACAGAAATCCCTCCAGCTCACAGAGCTCTAAGCCAGGAAATGTGTACGGTACAGGGCAGCATCCCGAAGGCTTGCTGGCTCTGAGAGTCAGCCTGGTGTCTCTGAAACCCTACTGCATGTGTGACACGGGCCAATGCTATTCCAAGTTTATTTATCATAGGTCTAACAAATAAAGTAGGATCATAGGTGTAATTTCTGCATATATACGTACCTGCAGATCTATCTTTTATTATGGCAGGGAAGCAAGCCAGTGTAAGGGCACTTGCAGTACTTTCTAAAAAACATATAAGATTATTTTAAAGGTTTAAAATGTTTTTCATTTTGAATGCCAAACTTTGGAGTAAAAATAAAAAGCCTCTTTTCCAATACTATAGACGCACATCCTCAATTATATTTTACTATGAACTACTAGTTATTAGTAAAAGTGGAATTTTCATATTAAAAGATGAAAAGTAGATATAGGCCACGATGAAAACTAACAGCAGTCTTACACCAGAACAAAATGTAAATTGTCAGTTCTGTTTACATAAGTAGATTGTTAATAAATCACCTGATAAAATACAATATTGTAGCTAAAGGGGATGAAAAAGTTTCAAAACCTGTTTGTCAGAATTTCACCTTTTTGCAATAATACTCCCACAGGCCAAGGCTAAATGGAAAGAAAGACCCCAGAATATGCTACAGTCCAACATCTAAGGCATAATCTGAGATGTGGGAGATTTAAGCAGTCTGCAAGTAATACCTCTGAACCTCATTAAGAACCCTAAGCCCATTGCTTCCACAGCCAAGCAGTCCACCAGTGGCACAAAATCAACAGTAGAGGTACGTGTGGTTAATTAATTCGCTACAGTTGTTTTTTCATTTCATGCATGTTGACAGAATCGGCAGCCATCCTCAGAAAAAAAATTAAAAACTATTAGGTTTCAGTCTAGTTTTCTGGTTTATTTAAAAAAAAATATTATTTTATTTTTTTTTACAAACTTGTAAATTAAATATGCTGTTAGAGCCATGGCAAAAAGGCAAAAATGAAAGTGAGAATGTAGTCTTAAAAAACGCTTGTTTTGTAGTTCTAGCTATACTGGAGCAATCCACTTTTTATTTTGAATTCTCATTTTTATTAGAAATACAGTAGTCAACAGTACAGAACTGTTATACGATATCAACAATGCTCTAATGTATTCAGCTAGTTACCTTCTAACTATCCTTATATCTTTAGGTAAACTCCACTGGAATAAAATTTTGCCTGTAACGGTTATAGGCAAAGTGATTTGCTTATAACTATATTTGTTTTTGTGATTGTTATTTGAATTAATTTAGAAAAACATCTCTATAAGTAATGGAAGCATTTTTTGTCAATGAATAGTTTCAATAGGATATTTTCTTCCTTTTCAGATGGATTATTTTACATTACATATTTTCCAAAATAATCTACTTCCCTGAAAATTTTAGGTGCTAATTTGTTCAGTATGCAGACTTCAATAAATACTATAAACATTCTCAAAAGAATACCAGATTCTACACTTTTTTAAATTTTGAAAGTTAGAAGATGTGCTTTGTTAGCCACTAGTGATACCAATTTATGCTGATTCAGGAGTTGGCCCTTTACAGCTATTTTCTGAGTGTATTCCCGTAGGTTCGNGTGATACCAATTTATGCTGATTCATTTATGCTGAGTGTATTCCCGTAGGTTCAAACATATTGTTAGCACATTATTAAATGGAAAGATATCACAATATAAATAGGTGGCTTCTGTCCCTCACATATGCACATATGCAAACAAGGCAACTATAGAAAAGGGGGTTTCTGATTACAGAAACACATTCTGTTGCTAAATCTAAGGCTTTGTGCACCTAGACAAATGGCGAACACCTGAATACCTCGGGGATGCTAACATTTCTAAATACCTTTGCTGTCAGAGGAAACCTATACTTTCAAGTAACCCTCCACATCAGCCTACATGTACTTCAAAGGTTTCTGTCTACCCTTTAAAGTACACTATCCATATCCAGCGCTAAAGCTCTTCTAAGTGGAGACTGGCAGCTGCAAAAATAGACTGTAAATCTGGTTTCAGCCAGACTGTAAGTAGATTTAAAGGCATATTTTAAAAAGTCCTGAGAGCCTGTCTTGATTACCGTGCCAAGAATTTCCACCTTGACTTTTTCACTCAGTAACTCCTTTCCCTAGTGGCCCATCAGAAACCTCTCTGCTCCTCATCACCTTCCCCTTAATGCTTCTTAAGGAAAAACAGCGCTGGGTATGAAGTCCCTGATGTATACTGCCTCCAATGAAAGGCTGGAGCAAATGGTCAAGGCTTTATCTGTAGATAAAAATTCAAGTATTCTTTCCACATGCTGCCGTATTGATAGTAATAGGAACAAGATAAACACACAGTGCTTTAGTCTTTAATTCTGTTACAGAAAGCGACTGCGTTCTTCCATTCTTACCCAAAATGACCGGAAACTTGCTCTGTCACTCCTGTGCTCCGCACTTGAGTCTTCAGTCCACAGCATCTTGAAGGTACAGAACAACGTTAAAAACTGGTCACCTCTTTCTGTATCATTAGATATCAAAATGCTTTACAAAGACAGCAGTCACTGTTACTCTGTGACATAGATGTGAAAATAAGGTTACGTATAGAGCCATGCAACTTCTTTAAGGTTAAAGTTATCTCTTTAAGCTCGTCAAGCATCCAGTATAAGAGCAAGGAATAGGACCTTGCAGCTCAGGTACCCGAATGAGTTATTACATCAATGAATTCACAGTAATTTTTAGTCCATGGCATCTGGTGTTCACAAAGAACACAGTTATTTGTTACAGCTGGAGGTTTATCATTCAAATGTCTCAATTCTTAGTCTTCTGAACCCAAAACTAGTACAGAGATGTTTCTATAACATGAAACAGCCTTTTCTATAATGTGATTCTCTGTTATTAAAGAAACTATTTTGAGACAGTTTTCCTGTGTAGAAGGAAATGGGATTTTGCAAAGCACCTAGCAATGACCATCAACAGGAAAAACACATCATGACTTCAGTCTCACTTACTAAGGCTGAAAGAAGAAAAGAACTTCTGTATCCCTCTTACTGGGAATTGGGTTTAATGCCATATTTAAGAGTCTGTTGTAGTTCTCTAATTGTGATGTTTGGCAATGCTAGATTCAGCATATTCCTGAAATGTATAATTATTTTAAGCCAGATCACCTGAAGAGGCCTTTGAAGGGATGATGTCAGATGACTTCGTAATATATGGGGCCCACTTACATTGAGTTTGTCAAAATTTAGAATAGGTAAGTGTCAGTGCTGGCAGGAGACTTGCTTTCTTCCTGAAAGGGTATTTAATTTTTGTTTTCTTTTATGTAGCAGAAGAGAAAAGAAAGTGAGCATGAGAAGAGCTGCTGAGACACTCTAGGTAAACTTGGAGTACTTTGAAAATACCCTAGGTGGTTGATGGGAAGTTGAAGTGTTGCTGGTTTTTCCTCGGATGAACATGAGAAATTATTACTTTTGATACCCCTGCCAGTGACTTGAAGCCCTTGCTCCTTGTTCTTGCCTGATCAGTGTTTCAGAGGAACCATTCCAGTTCCTTCATTTCCCCTTTCTGATCCTCTTTTGGGGAACAAGGATTTAGTAGTGCTCTGCAGCAGTGCAGGATTTATCCCAAATTAAATTACTTGCAAAGTAGGTGTATTACATTCACTGGAGCTTTGTTTTACTTTTTAAGATTTACTGTGAGGTTTTAAAATAAATAGGGAGAAAACAATTCCTTCTCTTTTCTTGACTATCTTTTATTGATAACATTACAGCGTCTACATAGTGTGTAGTGCTGTAGTGTTTTCTAGAGATAGAAAAAAAATCTGTCTTAATATTTAGACGGTACAGAATAACTTACTAGTATGAGTATTTGCATATTGTTTTATTAGTAGTGTCATGATGCTGAAGAACTGTTACTGAAAATTAATTATTGATGAAGAAATTAATTACAGTAAGAATTCACTGGAGTAACAGTAACATCTGGCTTCATTCTTTATGATTTCCATTCTTATAAGGCTGTGAAGTCTAATAAAATTAATCAGTAATAAAAATCAAGCATCATAATGCATTCTGAGAGGTAGAAATGCTATACTATAACTGCCTAGTGTAGGGCTGCTTTCCAGTGTATTTATTGTATTAAAATATAACAGTTGAGAGTCATGGGGAGGTGGTGTTGCTTTTTCCTTTAAAAAAATATTATAGCACACCCACTCTGGCTGTGTGGTGGATAACCCATAGAGCTTCTCCCAGAAAGGGATCAAACCACTTTAAAATCTCTTAGCCCTTTCTCTCCTCTGCTGCCAGCCAGGTCTTGCCTCATCACCGCGGTGCCCTGACAGAGAGAAACGTTGCATCTCCATCCTTCTCTTGGTTCTCTCGTTGTCCTTGTTTTCGCATCTTTTTCCCTTTACTCCCTAAGCTATGTATGTGGTAAGCAGTCCTGTCCCCTAAAGCCCTCCTTGGCCAGATTAGCTACAGTGAATTTTTTAGGGTATTAGATGTGGGAACACAGCTGTCAGCCAGACCTTCCTCCCTTCGGGACTGGGGATTTTCAAGCCCGTGTCTGAAGAAGCGTGTGCGTATACGTACGTATGCACATATGTATGCATCGCCTCCTCTGTAGTTCAGGTGAGTCCCCCTCTCAGCTTGGCGTTACCTGCGGGAGCCCAGCTCTGAGCTCCGCAGGCAGGGAGGGGAGAGCAGGGAGGGTGGGAGCCCGAGGCTGTGAAAATCACATCAGCCATGCTGGGGGAATGGGCTGTAATGAGGATGGCTGATTTTACCAAACTCCAGTGAGTTGTGTTTAGCAGAGCCTCAGCACCCTTGTCCTGTAGAATGGGGAAATTTCTGATAAGTTGGGATGTGAGCCCGTAAGCCCAAACAGCTTTGCCGTGGTGGCTTACTAGGTCAGCTCCAGAAGTGATGTAACTGTGACACCACAGCTCTACCTCTGCACTAACAAACCGGGACATATCCTTTTTCTTCGCTGAGCTCCAGTCAGGGCTGCAGATATGACTAGCCTTAAGTATGTTTTGAAGCCTCGCTCTTTTTCTAGCGCACAATTTATATGCAGGCTCTTATTAAAAATGATGCATTAGAGTTAAGGAAACACTAAGCTATTTTGAATAACAAGCCTAAAATCATTTCCTGAGTTAAGGAAAGGAGGTTAAGAATGAAGTAAACCCTTGGACAGAAAGTATATGCCTATAACTTAAGCAGTGATTCACCACAGAGACCGGGAAGGCAGTCTGATGATTTCCAACTTGTAAGATATTTGTTACTGGTACAGCCTGTAATTAAGAGACTCTCTGGGGAGAGGATTCAAGATCCATGATCTGTATATTCTCAGAAGAATGTCTCGTGGAAACTTTGCAGAGATTTTAAATATCCTTTTCCAGGCTATGTGCTGCAGTAGGGTCTGCGGGCCTGCTAGAAAGTTTTGCTTATTCAGCATCTGGAGGTGTCAGCTTCAAAAATGATGTTTTAGCCCAGGGGCTTAGCAATTAGACCCTGATCCATTAAGATACGCTATTTGAGAGCTCTCAGCACCCACTCCTTGCCCCCTCCCCAGTGCAGTAGCAAGGAAAGTAACAAGGCTTTCTGTAAGTAGTGTGCATTTCACCTTAATAGTATATCAAGTGAAATGAGCCCAATTCCCCCATCCATGGAGTTAATTGAATTTCATATTTGCAGGATTCCTTTACATTGCAATCGATTTTAAGTTTTCCCTCTCTTCTTTCTTAAAATCTTTAATTATTCCTGACTTTCTTCTGCATTTTATTTTTTAAGGCTTTAGTATTATTATTTTTATTACTGTTTGGAAATTTTCCAATCCTGGTAGGTTTTTTTTGCATGGCGCAGAAAAACGTGAACTCTGTACCATTTCCACAAGAGATGTTCTGTCATAATTCATGAACTTTATCTGGCCTGTAAAGGAGGGTGAGCTTCTTATATGCATTTCATATTGGGGAAACACAGCATACAATCTGATGATCAGGAATAGACTTTTTTTGAAATAGGCACTACAGCTAGATGAAAAATCTGGAGGAATACTTCTGACTTAAAAGGACAAACCTGGTGACAATTTTTTTTTCTGAAGTTTGGGTCCATTTGTCAAACTGTTCATAGGAGAGGAAGGGGAACCTCTGAAAATTTATTCATTTCAGTGTTTTCTAAAGTAGTATTCAGGCTTATTATATTCAAAATCCTTTTTCATGCTGAAATTTCCTATGCTATTTTTATTTCAGAAATAGAAAAAATATTCAATAAAACATTTTTTTTAAATTATTACAGTTAAATCAAAAATATTTTTCAAGATATTTAGATTCATCAGACAACCCAAGAATTCATTTTTACCCAACTCCATCATGCAGGAATATTTTCAGGCAATGTCATTTTAGATACTTTTAAGATATCCCATTGTTAATATGTGGCAGAAAGTTTTCATTTGAGCGGTTCTCAATCAAGCATAATTGGCATGGCAAGTGGTACTATTTAGCCATCTCAGAAGGAAGATGGAGACACTGAACAAAGACTTGAGGATCAGCTACACAAGGTCTAACGGTATAGCTTTATGAAGATACATTTCTAACAGTTATTTTACCCAAATTCAGTAATTCAATTGTGACATCCCACCAAAAAAAACCAACGAAACAAAAAAACCCCAAAACCTGCGGAGCTGGTATAGCTAGGAGGAATAAGCAGATGGTGAGGTAGTAGTGCTTAAGAGTAGCACTGCCACCGAAAGACACAGTCACAGCCATGGACCTGACCTACGATGCTGGTGCCCCAAATCTGCTTAAATCAGGAGTGTCTCTAAATCCTTCCTTGAATCTCTTTGGAAAAACAGGTTGGAAGTGCTAAAATTGCAGCAAAAGCATAACATTTACCAGGCAAATAAATGCCATGTCCTGAAAGGCTAAAATACAAAGATTTTACTTTAATGCCTATATTTTAGGTAGTACCTGGAGAGAATGTACTGAATGTGGGTATATATTGTCTGTGGTTGCTGACAGTGTAACAACAGATACTCTGCCTGGAAACACTGGTGTTTTCTAAAGCCTTCGAGTCAGAAAGACTACACAGCGTGCTCTGGCTAAAGTGTCATCTTTTTGCACTCCCTCTTCTCTAGGAGAAACAAGTACCTGTAACCCAGGTAGTGTCTAGAGCAGGAACAAAACTGTTACCACTCTGTCGAGCCCTCAGTGGGTCAGAGAGAGGCATGCACAAAAGCACTTTAATCTCATTTGCATTTTATGTCATCAAAACTACTCCAGGGGTGAATAGATTGCACTATAACTAATCCTAAAAGTTGAGGGTTTTTTTAAAAAAAAGTAGGGCAAGCCCTGCAAAAATAATCATATTAGAACTGAAGCAATGAGCTATTTTTACTTAAGAAGGATCATTTTGGCATTCTGAGCTTTTACTCTGCCTTTCTTTCATGCTTTCAACTTTTTGCTTATAGCCAAGAGGGTTAAAACCTTTTTTTTTCCTTCTGCTGTATTTTATGCAATCTTTTGACTCCAAGAGCTGGGCTTTAAGGAAAATTTTATGTATCAAAGAGCTTGTAATAAAAGTGTAAGAGTGAATTTTCAAATTAAGGCTTTGTAAAAGGAATTATTTTTTTTTTAAGACTACAAAAACCAGCACAAATTAGCGCATATTTATATGTGTATGTGTGCATATGTACATACATACATGAATGACTAACACTTGTCCATGTCCATTTGGGATTGTGAGTATGCTTGTTTTCTTGAAGTACCCAAATTCTCTCAGTCATAGCCTAAAGACTCTATTTAGATCTTTTATCCCTGGGATGCAAATTTTCTTCAATCAGATTCATAATTTTTCAGAATTTTATTTTGCAAATACTTAATGCTATGTGCATCCACAAAAGGTTTCTTGCAAGTTTTCCCAGTATGATTTAGAAGTCTGAAATATAGGTTGAGTAGACATTGTTCTATTATGCAGTTAGTAGACTCTGTAATCTTTCAATAACTTCTTCAACTGTTATCTATTCTGTTCCTAATTCCTCATTTTACTGCTTTGGTAATCCAATTCCTAATGCAGGCAAGTCTCCACCTTCCTCACTTTTTAAAGGCAATGCAATAATGACTTTTTTTCCTTATCTTTTGTGTATAATTCATCATTTCCTCTTAACTGGATTTTTTTATCCAAGTTTATTCTGTGCACATTTAAGAAAAAACATTACACCAAAAATAGTTCAAGCCGTTGCTAGCCTGCAGCCTTACCAAAATATACTACCAGATCTCAAATACAGAGCAGGGAAAATTAGTCTCACCTATGACCTCTCAAAGTCCCACAGGAAGTAGTGATTTAGTGGAAAGCACTGATTCTTTTGAGTGAGTTCCAGTTCCTCTTTCTAGGGGCCACTGAGCTGAAAATATACCTTTTGACTGAATATCAGCCTAAAGTACTAATTACCCTGTTCATTAAAGATTCCATTACATCAGAATAGATTTGTTTGGATTTTGCTTCCTGGTTGTAATCCTGTTTCCTTTTCCTAATACAGTAGACTATATTAGGAAAAATACTGTAATACACTTGTTTTTCCTAAAAATTCTTCTAGGTCTAACTTAATAGACAAATCAGCCACATTTCAGTGCTACTCTCTGACACAGCTACTGTCTTCCAACCCTCAGCTGGCTTTTTCGGGGTTACATGAAACGACCCTCCCAGATCTTTACAGATGGCATTTCCTTGCACTCCTCCAGAAACCAACTGCAGTTACAGTCACTGCCAGTGACAGTAAAGAGAAAAGCAAGCCCAAGAGAAATTTTCCTGGGGCTGGTTATCAGCTCCTAGGGCTCAACCTAGTGGCCAGCAAATTCGATGGGAATCGCTCCACTGATGGCAAGAGGTAATACTTCAAATCTGTATGGCTGCATGAGCTCTACAGAGCTCAGATCTGTGGAGCATCAACAGTGCCCACACTTCTTGGCTTGATGTAGATACAGCAGGGGCCAGAAATCACCTGAGGGTCATCTGCTTCGGAAAAGAAATGCTGAAATTCCCCAGAAAGCTGTGATGCCTTGGTCTTACTGCAATTCCTTGAGTGTTATTTTGTCTAATGTCTGCTGGTGTTGTGCTGATCAGTGCTAGAGATGTGTGCAGTACAGACAAAAAGATTTTTGCAACTTAGTAAACAAGTCATTTATGTACTTTGGAAATAACTGATGAAGGCCAGGAAAACATCTGGAAATTCTCTGGCCATGATACTTCTCCACATGCAAGATTTGTAACATTTTCACAGAGTGAGATCAGCTGTGATTTAGCAAAAAAAAAATCCTGATCAGGTTTTGAGGCATTTTTTACACTACCGTGAAAGCTTCTGAACACTTCTAATTAACTTTGATCTTGTTTTACCTATCACAGCTTGTTGTCATAGCTTTCTTTAACAAAAAAGAAATAAAATCAAACCCAAAAGTCTTCACTTAAAGATTTTGTGTTTAGTGGTCGATATAGGTTTCTTTGGGCTTTACTAATTTCTTCGCAGATTGAATGAATACAGCTTGCTTCCCGTAATGAAGCCATTTTCTTGAATGCATCTCCCTCACATTGACTGAAGCAACAGAATCTGACAAATATGAAATAACAATGTGTCTTTATAAGCTACTTTCTTGCATCTATGTAAAAATGCTACCACTGCACTCCAGTTAAAAATTAGATTCCTTTCAAATACCTTATCAATGCCCAACTGGATTTTCAAACCAAAGAACTCGATGTCTTATTACGTACTGCATCTGATTAAATTTGTCTATAAATATTGCTTGATTGTCTTCCACATTAGGTGAGTATCAGTAATAAATGTCTTTTAGCTCTGCTGAAATTCTAGTATTCATCTCTCTCCCTCTAACATGCCGCATTTATTTTAACAGAGTCACACTTCATAATATGAAATCTAAAGCTGAGATCTCCAGTAATTCATTATATGGTTCCTGTTCTATTATTCTTTGCAAAACCAGAGTTCTATGTGTGTATCTTTCAGCATGTCCCAGGCTTTGTTCTCGCTATTTTCCTCTGAAATTACTGATCAGTGTGGTAGGTGCTCACGTCTGTGAGGTGCTTGGAGCAAAAAGCTTCTCTCAGCTATGAACTACTTTGGATCTTACTCTGGATGCCAGGGAAACAATTTCACAGGAAAATCTTTTGCATTGTGAAAGGCTGCTGCTGTTTGCTGCTCTCAAAGGTCGGGACTTGCAGTGTCATTAAATATTCCACATAGGCTGTAAACAAATCGAGCTCTCGCCATCAACCTTTTCCCAATTAGTTGCCATGCAGAATGAAAAGGTATTAAAAGGAGATAGAAACGAGTACTGTGACAGTCAAGCTGCCTTCATCCATGATCCAACACCTAGCAGAGCCTGCACCAGCAAAGCGTTTCACTGGTGTGGCACTGAGAGGTAAGGGCGTGATTAGAGGCGGCTCTGGCTGCTGATTTGCAAGCTTATAGGAAATCATGGTTGGGTGTCGGCATCGTCTTCCCTTATTGAACATCTTGGGAGGATGAGGGGTGAGGGGCTGAAAGGAAGAAGGAAAAAGAAATTATCTCTGCCAAGGTTTGAAAACGGCTGGAGAATCAAGGACGCCAGTGAGAGAATGCTACAATTAAGTTTGGTCGTGTGACCTTAATTCGGACATTGTCCATATATTTAATCACAGCCTGAAATTACTCAGTCAGAACCTTTTCCACACAGAGTTTTCCCTTTAAATTGTGCAGGATGGATCTCCTCTGACTAAAGAAGTGATGTGCAGTTATGTCTGCAAAATGCTGGACTTCCTTGCTGCATCTGTTGACGGGCATATAATAAACATAGCAGACTTCAGGAGGCAAAAAGACAATATCCATCATAAGTGTTTCTGCATGACGTTAGGTACATTACTCAAAGGAGCATTATTACGAGCATTCAGCAGTTGAGTTCGTCTCATTTTCCGGTTGGTTGGCTTGCAATTTGGATATTAGCTTTGCAGAAGTGCTGAGCACTCACTGTTGCAACTGGAGTTGGTGGGATACATACTGTAAATATCAATGTACAGTGAAATCAGTGGTATACATATCTTAAATATTAATGTACAATGCCATGCTGACAGCACTGTGTAGCTGCATTTGTAACCATGGACCAATTAACCTTCTTGAGAGGTCCTACCTCATGATGCTGTATGGACATATACACAAAGGGCTTAGTAATGCTAAGTTCCTTGAAAAGTCAGGTTATGTGTCTCATACTGGGCACTAAAATTAATAGCTAATCAATTTCCTTCTCAGCCTCAATTGTATTATCTGAAAAAATTGAGACTAATAGCAGCCCCTTATCTCACATGAGTAGAATTAAAGTTTATTAATGGCAGTGAAACATTTGAATACTCTACAGATTAAAAAAAAAAAAAAAGGAAAAGAAAAAAAAGAGAGGAAATAATGATGACATTCAGAACTGAAGATAAAATTAGTGATGAAAGGATCATTTTGTTTTCAGTGTTCCTGCCTGACTTGCATTTAGGAGCACATATTGACCAGAGAGAAGATTGATGAAGGGATCCTGTGGAAAACAAGGTGTATAATGAATTAAAGACAATAATGTTTGCAAGTAGGAAGCTGAGAGGGCACGCTGAAACGACTCTGTTAACCTGTTCCTAACTTTTGAGGCTTTTTGATCTCTTGAAGCTTTTTCAGGTGCAGATCCTAGGGAAGAGAACCAAGGAGCAGATTCTGGACTGTTCCCCCTCCACAGGTGCCATCAGCACGTCCCCCACCAGTACCGTGTGAACACAGGGCACTGCTCCCCCTTCTTCCCAAAGGTGCACCTCTCTGCTCTGCATGTGCAATTGGGAAAATTAGGTGGTTTTGGTTTTTCATAGCAGAGGCATACGAGAAGCACAACTGAAAGCAGCCCTTTCCTCATGAGCACTTCCTCTGCAGGTTTTTTTTGGTCCTTTCTAAAAAAAAGTATCCTTTTTAGGGATCTCTTTCCTGGTATGACATTTCTGGGGTAGGCAGTTCCAGACAGAAGGTAGCTGGTTTATAACTGGCAGCTTAAGTAACTTTTCCACCAATTTTACTATGCCTTCTGGTAGGCGTATCATTTTACCGCATGTACCACAAAAGATACTTCTTTTCTTAAAGGAGAGTTGGCACATCTTTACAGTAGCGCTTGATTTTTTTTTTTTTTAATTTTTTTTTTTTGTGATTTCTGCCAACCTAAATTTGACAGTATATAGGAGTAATAAATTCTGCCTTGTAATAGATGGCTGGAATTTGAATAGATGTTTCGATTTTGACCTCTACTCTCATCAGCATTAAGAAGTAACTGCTTGCCAATATAAACCACACAGTTGCCACAGCTGTTTTCCTACTCAAATGTGGGCTAAAGATGAGTTTCTCAGACAGCATTAAAAGGACAAATGATAGCCTGTTACAGAAACTACCACATTCTGCAGCAGCAACGTTCCCTTTTGAGTGACTGGTCCCTAAAGCTGGAGCAATAATTAAGTCACTGTAAGATCTATGTGTGAGATAGTTCGCGTAAATATACTGGTATTTACTTGTATGATCTGTTTAGCTTTGCCATAGTCAGCTTCACTGACTTGCATTCAGCCACTGTTGCATCCCACTGACGGTGTATTCAGCTGAACAGAGACGGAACTTGAGGAACATTAAGTGCATCTGGGCTCTCCCTCCCTCTTCACCCCAGTTGTGTTATTTCTACCTTCTCTCACCCTCATGGATCAGCATTTCTGGTAGGAGACAGTGCCTTGTATAGGCACAAAGAAGCACCCATTGATTGCAACTGCTACGGTTGGAAATATATGTTTTATGTGCTCAGCACCTCTAAAACTTCCTTCCTTTATCCATAGCGTGTATAGGCTTTTGTTCCCTTCCTCTGTCCTAACACAGTCACACACACACAGACGTGCGTGTGTGCTTCCCAGCGTCAAATCCTCATTCTGCTCTGCAGAGTCAGCTCCTCCTGTGCACATTCTTCTTGCTGTTTTTGCTCTAGACTGTAGGTTTCCTACCCATTCACAGCCTCCTCTACCTGCAGTAACTTTTCACCCCCCACTCACAATCCTGTGCTGTTCTTAGTTCCAGCTTCTGTGCCACTTGGGGTGGTATTTGGTGCTCTTCCGACCTTTCCCAGGTGCCTTTGGCTGGTTTGCCACTGAGAGGTCCAACTGGGTTGCTACTCGGCCGTTTGCTGGCAACGCTTGCAGGAAGAGCTGATATTGTTACGCTTTATTACAGAACCGATTATCTCTGCTATAAAATAAATAAAAATATGGGGCTATCGTTTAAGAGGCCAGACAATTGAGATGGGATAGAATATCAATAGTATATACTAATACATTCCACATGCTCTTGGCTCAGATATTATCCTTAAATGTATATCTGCTCCTGAGTGATCTCTCTGCTTTATCATAGTAGGTATTGACTCGGATTTTATCCATCCCCCAATAAGGTTGTTGCAAAACTGTAAAATAAGTAAAGAGTAACTCTAATGCAATTACACATTGATTTAATCCTGTTCGCAACATGGAAATGCTAAGTTCTGAAAAGCAGCTTTCAGCTGCAATCTATGGGATTTATCTCCAAATGTGCAGGGGATACAATTAGGTGAGTACTGTTCATCTCGTCCATTGTGCCATTTAAGTCCCAGTAAGTCCTTTTTCTTCAAGCGTAACTCTGCATAGCTGTCACAGTGCTGTATAACAGAGCTGTTCATTCTCTAGCTTGACTAATTTTATATGGGTTTGTTGGCAGCCAGACTTAGCTGTACATGCATAACCTCCAAACCACTTGGCATGGTCATCTTAACTGTCACTGCTTCCTCACTTTTTCAGTCAGCAAGGACTGGAAATACTGGGGAAAAAAGGAACATTTCACATAGCTCTGCAGCCATCTGTCCACCTGAGTTAACACTGATGGGCTCCTCAGAGAGTAAACCTCACCAGCCAGAAGATTGGGATGGAAAATACAAAGGTGAAAACAGAAAGGTATTTTCCTCCTCTGTTCCACAAAATGATGTTTCCAGCTTCATTTACTGAAACAGAATGATAAAACATTTTGCAGGTTGTAAGCCCTGCAATAGTGAAATATCAATAACCCATCAGTTTATAAAAATCATTTGTATACAAACTTTATGTTTAGGCAATGCATCACTTTAAAGGAAAAAAAAAAGATAGAAAAAAGAGACAACAAACAGGCAAAATAAAAATTAAATTGCATAGGCTATTTTAAACTGCAGCACAAAAGATTAATTATCTATTACTCCTATTCCCTAGTTCTCTGAGAAGTATGGCAGTAGACAATTGAACACATCTTTATGTTTTGCTCAATAAATGGACTTGCTGCCAGTACTTAAGATTTTGTTATGCTCATAAGACTTCTAGTCCACTGTACCAACTGTGACTTTTTCCAGGAAAAAAATCTCTACAACTCAGAAACCAAGGAGGAAAAAAAAAAATCACCCTGCAGGCATTCATACATTTAAACATAGTTATTTCCTGTATTTTAAAGAAATAATTTCTCATTATAATGCATTACCACTCCAAGGATTTAGACAGTTTTCAAAAACTTAAATCAAATGGCTGCATCTGTAAATACAAAGTCATCAAGAACTTGTTACAAATCTTGTCAGATTTACACATGCCAAAACAGGCCCTAAGCATTTTGCTGAGAGTTCAAAGCAAAGAATTTGGAGACTAAAAGAGGTTTTGTCTCATGCATTATTGCAGTGTTAGCCTG
This sequence comes from Aramus guarauna, assembly GCA_013400195.1. Taxonomy (NCBI): domain Eukaryota; kingdom Metazoa; phylum Chordata; class Aves; order Gruiformes; family Aramidae; genus Aramus; species Aramus guarauna. The sequence goes on along the minus strand of VXBL01001540.1, from coordinate 876,708 downwards.
GATCACATTGCACAGTCATCTGTGGGTCCAAGTTCTTGTATGCAGAGAGGTCTGACATTTCAGATGTGATGATTCGCATTCACATCAGTGGTAGGCATTCGCTGTAGGTAGTGATGGACTTTTCATGGTACACTCAAGGTAGACAAACTTCATCAATGGCTTCTTTACCTTGATGGTTTGTGCATATTTCCAAATATGTGACGCTGGAGCTGATGCATACGAGCAGTCTTCCATTTTAAGTGAAGGAAGATGTGCTAGAAAAATTGCTGGTTTGCAGATCCCACAAGGCACTTTAGTTACTGCTGAAGGACTCTGTTGAGAGAAGCTTATGACACTGGTGGAAGAGGCCTCATGTGCATCTGATTAAATTACAAGGTTTTGAGCTAGGACTTTATATAAAAATATGTTTGTACTATAGAGGACAGATCACTTCAAATTCTTCTGGATTCCTTAAGAAACTATAGGAAAATACCTTGTTCATTTATCAGTTAATTTAGATTAGAGGTTCATTAAGCTGGGTACTCTGAGATTTCCAGAGTGCATGGTTAGATGGGTTTACTGGGAGAAAGAGAATAACATCAATAAACACTAGAGCAGGGACTGTCCTTTGTAAAGTCTCCTGTCCACATACTTGAGATGTATCAACCCAGACCCTTTAAGTGCTAGCATAATAAAGATGTGAAGAAATAATACTAACCGCTAGGACAGCATGTGGATGTGTAGAAAATCACCTATTCAAAATGCACAAGTGGGTAGCGGAACTGCTGTGAGATCTGTTTGGCTACCATGTGCCCGTTCAAGGCAACTTCCTTGGAGACAGGAGAATTCGGGAGGGAATATCCCCTCACTTTGTCACCTACTGTGACTGTGTCACCTACCGTGGCCAAGGAAAGATGAAGGACTTGGCATGTATTTTTTGTTCCGCACTCAGTATACACAACATCTAGCTCAGTTAGTCATAGTCTCATGAGTGTCTCTTTCACTGAGCTGACCTTTCAAACTCCTGCATGCATGAGATCAATCACTTTGATTTTGGAACACACTTCTCCACCCATCCACCTTCCCTGGAGAGACAGTACAGAACAATTGGAGAGGATTAATCCAAACAAGCCAAACAGATGTTGGAGAAAGATTTCCTCCCACTCAGTCATCTTCTGACTGAAACTTATCTTGTTCTTATCACAGATGGCCCTTTCCGTTTGTCAAGCATGTTAATTTGCTATTTAAATACATACCATTTAGCTAGTACTGGAGACTTTTCCCCAACATTTTAGTGAGAGACTTAGGAAAAGACTCAAACAGTCTTGGTGCATGCAGAAGAAGCTTGAAATCATGACAAACAAAGTACAACTAAAATTTAGTTTTACAAATAGACTGCATTTAATTTGCAGTATTTAATGATGATGTTGATATGACAATGCTGGTATGCTTGAAGGTAAATTTGTATTTCAAGTTTGTCCATTTTTACGTAGGTCATATTCCCATTCTGTAGGGATTTTTTAATAATAATTAAAAGGCATATTTGTCAGAAATAGGTAATAACAGTAGGTGCATCATGGGCAGCTTACCAAAGTAAGACCCCTTGGCCACGTTGATTTCCATGAGTATAAACTTCAAAGTTCAATGAATTTCAAAGTACAACGAACTTCAGCAGATCTAGTCTCTCAACTTTCACATGGAAGACAGGAGAGGCAAGGACGGGGGAGGGGGGAGGTAAAAAAATTACTAAGGAAAAATATCTGTCATATCTGTTTATCTCTTAGATCCAGAAGGACAGTAAATGACAAAGCAGGAATATAGACCACATGGGACGGACAGACAGACAGCACTGAAAGAAGGTTTTCTTGGGAAGGACCAGAAAAATGCCTCGGAGGGAAGCTACAGATCCCCAGGTTTAAAGTGTGCATAAAGCAGCGGCAATCATGCAGGGACGCAGCCGGTTCCGTGGAGCTGCTTGGGAAGAGCGGCAGTCTGGAGGCAGGCAGCACCTGAGCACCGTGTTTCTGCGCTGGGTGGGAGCGAAGCAGCGCGGCAGTTCACACACGTCCAGAGGTGATGGATAGGCCCATTAGATTTTAGCTCTGCTGCTGAGAAGTCAGAGTGCTGCATTGTTTCGTGATGTCACGCTGGTCCACTGGGATCTGTACCGTGTCAGTGAGCGAGTTTGATATTCACCATCTAGCATTCACCTGATGTTGCTTAACAGTCACTGCTTTCTGGTATCAGTTTAAAATGTTGGGCTTGAGATTAAAATCATAAATTCCCCTCACTCCTGTGTCCAGAAAATTTTCTGCTGCCAAAAATCCAGGAATAGGTGTATTTAGGCAGTTTCATAGCACTGTTTTGAGCAGAAAAGGTCATTTGCAGTGAGAAACCTCATTTCCCCTGTAGAGCTAGTTTTACTACCAAAAATTGAACAATGGCCATCTAGTCTTTGCTGAGGGTAGAAATGCACTTTAAAAAATGGCATTAATTTTAAATAACTTACTTTCATATGTCATGGAAATACAAGGGATTCTGCCATCTTCACCACTAATTAAACATTCCTTCTGAAGTAGATAAAAAGTCAAATAGATGAAACAGAGCAGTCTACTACCTGATTACTTTCTCATTTAATTTGGTATCCTGCTGCAAAATTTAAATCTCCATTGGTTTTTTGTGTAGATCAAATCTGAGACAAATTTGCTACGGTATTAAAATATAAAAAAAAAATTTGGAAGAGTTATAAACAACTACTTCATTTGGTATGACTCAGAAACATATTCCCCACAATGATCTTCCCAGCTGACAGGAACATGAGCAATTTCAGACCAAAGGTAAGCGCGTAGGACCTATGCAGTTCACTCTTATTTCATATTTCAACACACAAAACAGCTGTGTTACAGTAATACTAAAAATCTGGCCAAAGAGGCCAACATTTCTTCTTTCATGACCTCATCTACAGTAGGTGCTGAGTTTTGGCAGTATTCATGGCCTTCAATGGAGATATAATAAAGAATCACTTCCTAAAAATTTCTTTTTTGGGGTATAAGCATATAATATTGCATGATGCCATGTGAAGGTGCTGGGGATCCTGAAGCAGTGCGGTACTCTCAGCAAGGGTAGCTAGAACAGGACAAGTGTTGAGCTTCTTTCTGTGCCCGAGATAACTAAATCAGAGTTAATTCAGGTTCCATCATGCTGCACTAAATCCTGCCGTGTAGACGTGTCTATTACTTCTTAACTGTCCCTGTGTCTTCCAAAAGATAGCAGGTCTGCAAATACTACAGGTAAAATCAGAACTCATGTAAGTCCTTTCTTAAATATTTTACACATACATTCATAGTATCGTAGAATCATAGAATTGTTTTGGTATGAAAAGACCTTTAAGATCATCAAGTCCAACTGTTAGCCTAACACTGCCAAATCAAATCACTAAACCATGTCCCTAAGCACCACAAATATGCATCTTTTAAATACCTCCAGGAATGATGACTCAACCATCCAATTCTTAACATCCCTTTCAGTGAAGACATTTTTCCTAATATCCAAGCTAAACCTCCCCTGGCGCAATTTGAGGCCATTTCCTCTTGTCCTGTCACTTGTTACTCGGGAGAAGAGACGAACAGCCTCCTTTCCTAAGTGGCATAAGTGGCATAAGTCCAGCACAGAGGGCAAATACTCCAATGGCTTAGACTGCACCAAACTATGTGTTTCTGCATGCTGCTGGCATCCCAGATCAAAGTTTCATGGTTCCAGCCTGGGGAGGAAGAAGCTGTCCACGTTTGGGACTGGCAACAGCATGGCCACTGTTTCAAGCATGCAGTTCTTCAGACAATACCTGGACAGCTACTGTGGGCCAAGGAGAGGTACAAAAGAGATTTCCAGAGTGCAGTGATATTTTTATGTATTTCATTAATGATCTTTGATTCCTGTCTCATTCCTGAAGAGATAGCACATTTTCTTTTCCCCTGTGCCTAGTAAACTGGTTGTGGCTTTTACCCTTTGCCAATGGTGATGTTGCCACTCTCTTTGAACACTGGTTTCTGACACCTAAAAGAATCACAAGCACTGCTGATCCTCTCTCTGAGGCAGGTGAGCAAGAGAGGAAGTATGGATGGGGGATTAGTTTCGACTTCTTTATCCTCCAGTGCGCTCATCAAAATAGTGCAGATGGCACATAGTGAAAACAACCAACCGTCTGCTACCAGTAAAAGTGAACATTTCCACCCTAGAGGTAGGACACTAGGCCAGTTAAGTGTCCTCTCCTAAGGCACTCCAGTATGTTTTGCTCAACTACGTGCTACCCCTGCGAAATGTTTGTATTGCTTCAGATCGGTCATAGATGTTAGGATAACGGGACTGCTGGAAACATTCATGCCAATCTGTAAAGCATCAATCTTGCCAGGAAATCTTGATTGCTTTCTTCGCCAGAGTTATGAAATTAGTAGGGAAGGCCAAGACTGTGGCTTTTTAGGCTGAAGAGAAGCATTTAATCAGTGTGTCATGAAATCCTATTCTCAGGATTATTTTAATTGGTTTAGATATGAACAGAATCATATAGGTCAAAAATTAGCTGAAGGGCTACAAACAAAGGAGTGCGTAGGAGAAACCATTGTGCTGAATGCAAAGTAGAGAGTGAAGGGGTTTTCCTCCTTGTACAACTCCAGGGTTCAACTCCAGAGCCATTATTGATTTTGTAGGAAACAGCTTATTAATGGACTTCAGGAAGAGTACTAAATTAGGGGTTGTGGCACCATAAAGAAGCGAGAAGGAACTCACCAGGCCAAGGGTCTAACTCACAAAAGCCCGTAACAAGGTGCCTAAATCCTGCAGCCTTCATCAGCTTCACTTTCAGCACATGCTTAGTGAAGTCCCATTGCTAAGGCTCTTTTCCATCTCTCAGTCTTCTGAGTCTCATGGTCCTTTATGTGCTGCCCATCAGAGGGGAGCAAAAGGGCACTCTTACAGACCAGCTCATCAGAAAACAGGGAGGTAAAGTAGGAGATACTGCCAAATGGTTTCCCCTCCTCATCAAATCTGGCAGTTCCCGTACTGCAGGCGTAGACTGGCAGGCGTGGAGAAACGAGGCCAGCTGGAGGGGAGCAAAACTGGCAAGCAGGGTGGCATTTTCTCATGCAGAAAATTATTGGAACTTAACGTTGTTTCTCAGAGCCAGGAAAATGCCGCCACAGGAGGAGGATGGCTCAAGAACAACTAAAAAAGCATGGTGAGGCACGGGTGGCCTTTTTTGAATTGCGGGCTCATTGCGGCGGGAACAACCTCTTGGACGGGGCCAAACACAGAGCCACGGCTTAAAAGCAACATCTGTTGGGAGTCACATTTAAAGTCCCTTCAGGTGAGGTCTACTGTAAACCAGCTGGCAACCTCAACAGCTTTGTGTGAGATGAGCAGCATTTATTTTCTTCTCCAGACGGTTTCACAGGTGTACAGAGGGGACGGTTTTGAGCTTGCCGTGAATTGCATCCCAGTGATTGGGCTACTTAGGGTTGGATGGAGAGCTCCTCCATGGACTCAAAGTTTCTGGGGATAAGGTAGGCACATTAAACTAATTGCTGGCAAAGTCAAGAGGCAGCCCAAAAGAAGTCAAAACATTTGTTATTTTTGGATAACGTGCTTGTGCCCAGCCTGATGACAACAATACATCCTGAAAACTTCTGTGTGTTTGCTAAAGGGCCAATATCCACCAGAGACTAAAAACATTTTGAGGTAAACTAAATAGTTTCCTGGGTGCCACATGTCTGGAACTCCAGATGAGATAATGGATGTCAGCCTAAATCATTAAGCAAACCAGCTTTGTATTATCTCCTAGCATCCTAATGTAGCTTAAGTACTTAGGAAGCTTGTTAGTGATGTAGTGGATATTAGTGTAATCAAATTTAACATTCAGCTTTAGGTGACAATGTTGCTGTGGGCTTAGTCTTTTCATTTTCAGGTTTCTGTGACAATGTGAATACACCGAGTTGCTTATTACTCAATCACTAAGGAATATTCTATTTTTTACATCCTTCCTAGAGTCCACATCTCTGACTAAATCCCACTAATATGCTAGTGAATGGGTTTTTTCCTGAAAAAAAAAAGATGACTGAGCATCCCTATATTGCAAGTACCATAACAGCCTTTAGACTGCTTGTCTGTTGTGCTGCTCCAGGATTCTTTACTGCTAAATGCAAATGTCTTGATGGTATTGTTTAGATAAAAGATAAAACTATTTCATTTCAAACCAGCTCAATAAGCTGCAGTCCTGAACGCAAGCCAGTATGGCTGGGAAGCCAAGACCCATCCTCTCCCTTCCTTTTTTTGCCATGGGTATGCTAGCAGTGAGCAGCTTTTCATGACTGAATAGTGTAAGAGCTGTTTCGCTACCTCTCTATAGCAAGGGACGTACTGGAAGAATGGCACACACAACCTTTCACCATTTGTGCATCTGTCCAGGGCCAGCAACAATCTGGCCCTCCAGATTATAGTGGCAGTCGTGGAGACTAATGTAGCACCTAATGTGTCATCTGTCTTGCAAATGGATATTATTTAAACAAAGCAGAAAACAGTCTGCAGTCAATTTTTGTGGATTTGAGTGGGGGTGGGGAGAACCAAGTCAGTCTGTGAGCAGTAAAACTAATGATGCCTTATGGGTTTTTATCTCAAAGTCTCTCTGCTGTGATTCTCTGATGCCTGTTGAAGGGTGAGCTCATACTTGTGCTTTTTCATCGGTAAGGTTACTGATTGTAGGCAAGTAGCATCTCTTGCCTCTGTTTAGCCACTTGCAGGAACTTAATGACTTAATATCTTCTCCTCTGTCAGATTTGATCAAAATTGGACAGGAGATTCTAAAGATATTTAAAAGAAGAGTAGCAATAGACACACATATGCCTACATAGAGTAATCACATAAATGTCATTTCCTTATTAAACCAGAATAAAACCAGTCATCACTGTGAAAGACTGTGTATGTAAGATATATCTCTTATGTTTCTACTCCCAATCTAGGATGCGTAGAAAGATTTTCCAGTACGTTTAGGTACCTTCCTAACTCTACTTGATTTAAATATTTAGAGTCCTACCAAAAAATCTTAAAGCTAGTACAAATGTAAAAGAGGAATTTGCCTCTGCTTTTGATCATTTACTTAGGAAAAACAAGCCCCTTCCAAAAAGAAAAAGAAAAAAAAAAAAATCCCTTGATTTTTCAGCTGCTTTCTCTATTTGAGGAACTGTTATTCATTACTTTCTTACTGTTTTTGTCTGGCAGTACTTCATTCACCAGGAGCAGATGCTGGTGTCATTATATCTGCATGAAGTCTGGAGTAGATGTCACTCCTGTTGTCCTGCACTTATGAAAAGACGCATCCTCCATTGCTCATGATGTCAACCCACCTATGGTAGGTCAACCTCTCCCGGAGGTCAGTAACACAAATGCTCAGTAAATGTTTGATAGTCCTATGGCATTGCCTCCCATGCTGTAGCTCTAGGGAAAAAACAGGATTTCTGTGTTTTCACACCAGCTCTATAAATTACAACACCGGGCAGCTGTAATTTGATGCAAGGTGTATGAAGTGCTTCCTTCTGACTCAAGCATGGTTGGTATAAGCTTCACAAATAATGACTGTTCTGAAGCCAGTGAGGCTGTGCCAGTTCTGCTCTGGTTTAAAGAAAATTAGATGAAGCCCAGTGCTCCCAAAGCCAGTAGGCTCTTGGGTAGCACCTGGAGGTTTGAACTGGAATGAGATCCCTACAGCCCTAGGCACTGTTCAAGCACACAATAAAATATAGTCCTGACACACACAGCTTGAAGCCTAAATGCATATGCCTTATTCAATTGTGTCTTTCTACTAAGAAAAACAGTAAAATTAATGATAGAATAACAATGATATGTACAGAAGTGGATTTAAGTGAAGATTAATTTTCTGACCCAATAAAATCTTCCCTATCTAGAGGTTCTTAAAATATTATCACATTCTACAGAAGGCTTGCATATGCTGACACCAAATTGTGGGAAAAGACATTGCTCTTATTATAAAATACAAAAAGTTGGCTCTTCATAACACTTTTACAAAGGAGCAATAATGTGCAGTTTATGAGAAGTAATGTAAATTATACCTGCAACCCATTAAGCTCCCTTTTGTTAAGAAGCTCTGAAGTGCTGATATAGTCCTGGTATCAGCAAATCTGCCATTTTATTGCAGTTATTCATTGCCCACAGCAATTCAACAGAAAATTAATTAGCATCACCCCACCATAAATCTCAACAGTATTAACTAAAATGCCAGTTCTGTAATCACTTTTCATTAAAGCCAAAAATACTAATTAAAATTGATTTTTCCCTATGCTTTGGTAAACTGCTGCCAGTGTAAGGATCTCAGCAGTAATGCTGGGTGAAGGGAGACCTTTACTTAAGTGGATTTTATATATTGTCTTATCCCCTGTATAAAGATAACAATGTGTGAAAGGATAAGGACTTTGAGAGCAGAAGCTGACAGGTTCCATGAAGAAGGGGAAAAATGTGAAATCACTAGGGAATGTAACCTTATTAAAACTGTAATATCCTATATTTTCAATCTGGACTATGTCTTTCAGGGAAGTGCCTATTAATACACCTCAATCAATAAGCTGTGGAGGATTCTTTTGATGAATAGCTCTAACCATTTAGTGATACTGAATAAAGATATGCCAAATACTTTTGCCTCAGAATAGTCACCTTCTAAGGGTTTGTCTGTATGCCTGAAAAATAACATACTGCAATCTGATTCAGTTTAGTAAGCTATGTTTGTCCCTGCATAGTTAAGTAGATGTGGAAAAAACAAAGTCTGTTTTAATGATGAACTTCCACATTGTTCAGCGCTGTTCTCAGTGAGGGAACCATCTCAGTAGCACAAAATGAGGCAGAAGTCCTGTGGGAAAAAAAAAATATCAACTTTTCCTGTAGTTAAAAGATCACGCTGCTTAGAGTTCAGTCATTTGGAGTCTCAGTGCTGAAGTTTACTTACTTTTTTAGAGCTGAATTTGCAAGCTTATAACTTATCTACAGTGTAGAGTGCATGCCTGTGTCTGGAAGTGACAGCCTGTTACTGATGGCAAATTAAAAGCAAATTCCACTGTTGAGCATCACTTTAACACCCAGGCATTAAGCAGCACTGGAACCTTTTCATGCACAGATCTCTGCCACTCACATAGTAGAGTACAAGACAGTAGCAGTAGACTGAGTAGTGAGTAAGCATACACTTCAGCAGTGGCTTTTACTAATACATCCTGGTATCAGAAAGTTACTGAGATATGGGAATTACGAATTTCTGCCCATTGTCTGCTGCGGAATGTGCTAAAAGACGGTCAGGTTACAAGAACTAGCAAGTCAAGGATATATGCATAACCACGATTTTGTCATATGAAAGAGGAACACACAGTTTGTTTTCCGGTAAACCTGTTTCTGCAGTGAATAGACCTGCTCTTCCATGCTCTTGCCTCCCTGGACTTGATGACTTCTTTATTTTTTCTTACAGTTCACCACTCTCCTGCTTCTGTCCCTCACCTAACTCTCTGTTTCAAAGCTATTTGGCTTCCCTTTCCAGGCCCTAATACTCATTTTGCTCACTGTCACCTCAGTCTCCCTGCCCAGCTCATGGTCCAAACCCTAATCTCAGACAGGTTCAGCTCAGCCAGTTCAGCCTGTGCTCCTTTCCCAATTATGTCTCAGCGCGTTCCTGCTCACCTGGCTGATCCCTCTCCGAATCTCACCTGGAGAGTTTTTATCTCCTCATGCAGTATCCTTCCTGGATCCTCCTCCTGTATCCGAGCTCCCAGCAGAACTGGTCCTATTCCCCTTTCTCCCTCATCCCTATCCAAACATTCACTCTCTAGCCAGTTTCTTATCCTTGGTCCTGTCACCTTCTTCTGCAGGCTAAATCATTCTTGATGGGAGCTTCTTTTGCTGGAATTGTTTTATCCATTCCCACTGCAGGCAGGCAGTCCTGATCCTTCACAAGTTTTCATCTTGAGCACGCCTGTTGTAACGTTCACCATCTCCCCTGGGACGCCACGCGGAAGAAACTGCGCTTCAGGCTATAGTTCTTCACAATTCCATCCCCTACTGTTACAGAAGTAAAATTTTGGTCGCTTTAAGTGTTTTGTTTGGAGCTGGTTACCATGGACACACTACAAATGCTTTTCTTTTTCTTGGCTCAAAAAAGCTGAAGGGATGTTGCCTGATAATAACTTGTTTTCATGAGAAATACAAAAATGTCAAAGGTATTGTCACTATTTCTGATGTCAAAACACGGGCATGTAAAAATTAGAATTATAATGAAAGATTAAATATAGTGGATGTTATAGCAACTCTATATGGCTCTTCTTTGCATAATTTGCCTTTACCAGTGTGTGTAATATTTTGGATCTGTTGTAGATTTAAGTAACTCAGATATACTAAAGGTATAATCATAGCCTCGAATCAAACGTAAGAAGTGTCAATAACAAGGATTTAATTATAAAATACATCAAACATAAAACTATTTTAAGTCTTTTTCCTGAAATGGACTATGATAAATTAAATGCTTAGAATAATAAGAAAAATCTGCAGTGCATTAGACAAGCAGGAGAGATTGCTTCAATTCCAATCCAGTGCATTTTCTAAATATCCAATACTTGTAATGGAGGGAAAAAAAAGACATATTTTCTTATAACCGTGCCATAAATTGGGGATATAATCATATCATGCATCTGCTCCATTTGCCATCAATTAGTTTGATGAAAACAGGCTAAAGCTGTGCAGTGATCAGCAACAGAGATTAAATACACTTCAGTCTTGATTACACATGTTGCCCTATGCGTCCTGCTGCCTATGGGGCACTCCTACCTTTTGTTATAGCTCTGGTAAAATTTTAGTGCTTCTCATTTTGATTTTCAAAAATTTGTTATACAGTATTTTTTCCCATTAAATATTTCCTTTCGATACATATAGAGAGAACTAAAAAAATGTATTAGGACTGATATAGAAACCTTTTTAATGGAGAATCCTTTTTCAAGTGCATTATGTGAACCTATGAATAGTAAAACAATTGTTCTATCATTTCAGTTCTGTTTCTTATGTGGAGTTATAAAGCTAGGCAGCAAATTCAGTCACTCCTTACAAATGTTTCTGGTACTTGAAAGTTCTAAATACTTTGTATGTTATAAGGAATTATTATAAAGGAAGTATAATGTACCTGGAAATGATCTTTTGCTTAGAAATGACTGCAAAAAGTAGTGGAAAAACATGAGAAAATCTTTACAAAAAGCCATAAGTTAAAAATTCTAATTACTTAAGAACACAGTCATCATATCAAAGCACAGTTCACCATATATGCTACTCTTCTTATGTTCAGAATGTTTTACTGAAATAGCTAATAATTTTTCACACCATCCTAAACTCAACTTTGCATTGTCATTAAAACATCTCCAGAAAATTAATAGGGCACCTTCTCAGATTGCATTAATGCAGTAGAGCTAAGAAAAAAGGGGAGAAAAAAAAAAAAAGACATTTGAATATTGTAAGAAACATCCGTTCTTGTTTTCAGCCAAATGGAATTTTTTCCTGAATGGAAATTTTGTAGTGATTTCAAGAATTATTTGAAGACTATTTCCCATAGTTCAATTTATCAATCAGCAGAGTATAGCAAAGAGCTCATACTAAACTGGACTTCGCCAACAGTGAAGGCAAGGCACATCTAAGGCAAATATCCTTGGACAGCAAACCTTGGGAATGAAGTCTAATAAAATAATGTATACTTGCAACCAATTTCAGACTCTTTTTATTATGTGAGACTCCAACTATGATTCAGCATTATCAAATCTGGCATTTTGACTTCATGATTCATGTGCCTCTTTTAAATAAGAACTATTTAAATAGTTGCTTACATCACAAAAAATAAACCAGTCTTTTCTTTACATTTTTTAACCTAAAAGGCAAAGCTTTGAGGCTACAGTTATACAATTAAATATTAAAACCACCCCAATTTAAATGTATAAATCTTCACCTTCTAAATTCCAAAATACCATACTGCTGTTTCTAGCTGTAGTTGCCCCTATTCAAATATTTTTAATTGGTCCTGCACTTTAACATGTCCTTAATATAGTAATGATAATTTTTATTCTATATAGGTTCATGGTTTGCAATTTTTGCTCAGAGCTGAGAAATGCCCTCCTGAATGAGTGCAACCATTTTACAAAAGCTCTTAGTATGAAAACAATACCAATGCACTGCCAAGACCTTAAGTATCTGCTATTAACTCCTCGTCAGATTTGAAGGCACCCATTATTTTGCACAAAAAATGTTTTCCTAAAAAGAAACAGTCTAGATTCACCTCAGATGTCAGTTCATAGGCTTCATCAAGGGTTCATTTAGCCAGTGTGCCAAATAAATTAATAGCTTTTCTAGTTCAGCCAACATTTTGTACTTCATTTCAAATACTCTGCAATTATTTTAACTCTTGGTTGACAAAATATCTCTTTCTCATCTTGCTAGCACTTATTTTAAAATGAAGGAATGAGACACTGATAGAAGTGAATGTCTATCTAGAAGCTTGGCTAAATATCCATTGGGAAGTTAAAAATTGGTGAACTATCAAACCCACAACATTCTTCTTTATGCCTTTATGCATTTTCATTAAGGCATTCAGTGATGGAATTGTTTCTTGTCACATCTTTGTCAGTCTCTCTTAAGGGGAGAAGGACGGAAGCTGCATAAAGCAGAAGTCAAGGAACTGCCCATTGCTGAAGACAATGAGAGTGGTCTTATGGTCCTGAAGAAGTTCAGTCCACAGGCCTGAGCTGACCCTCCAGAAGACTTTTGCATCCTGCAAAGGTGGATTCTTACTCTTTTTGTAGGACATGCTCTTGTGACAGGAACCTGTCAAGTCACAGACTGATCCTTGAATTTTGGTGGGGTTTGCATGGTGTATTTGCTGGAAGCAACACAAGGCGTTGAAAAGAAACACTAAAACATTCCAGATCGGTCAGAGTTTCATGCAGTATTGAAGACTTCTTGTGTATGTATCTTTCATAGCTCTAGACCTCACACACACACAGACACGAAAAAAAAAAAAAAAGTCTAGATAATTTTTTTCAGAATGGGACTGAAATTCTGAACTTGTTAAAGACTAGAGAAAGTGTTACTCATATAATGCTATGGAGAACTTAGTACTGACTGTGAAAATGGAGTGGCTTTAATCAAAAGAAGATTTCAACATTGTTTAAACCCCTTCTGAGGCCTTCTATTGACCCAGCCAGCATCACTTCAGTCATGCATGGACTTCAGTTTTCATCCATGGACAGTTCTTATCCAAACACTGAAAAAAAAATCTCTTTCTGAGACTCAACTAGTAAAAGGTCAGTAGTGTGGACTTAGGTTCCCTTCACTACTTCTTAAATGTTACATTCCTAATAGGTTTTCATCTTTTTCATGCTGTAGTCAGGGGCCCTGCCACTCCTCTCAGGTGAAATGGCATTATCTAATGGCCATCAGAAAGAAATGTTTCAAGAAATCAAGAACGATGCAAGGAAATGTCTGCCCTCTGTCCACTGACAGCTGAGGTCATCTATCACTGCCAGTAAAGCATTTTTGTTTTTGTGTCCTGGCCCAAATCCAAACTGTGCCAGGTCTAGGAGATTAGTTTTGATTAGATGATGTTATAATTGGCCTTCGGTTAGCTTCCCTTCTTGCTCATCTTTAGCAATAAAAAATCAGAAATCAGGCAACAAAAACAGAAGATTGGCTTTTTTTAAGAAAAAAAATAAAATTAAAACTTTCACTGTGGAATGTCTTTATTTGTCTACTGCTACTTACATTTTTTAGGTTCACTTCAGTCAAGTTGTCCTCAATAATATTTAAGGTTAGTAGCTTACATCAAAGAAAGGAAAAAACCCACAACACCAAAATGGAAAACTCATCTAGTCACATGATTTCAGAATCTCTTTTGTAAGAAGAAAATTGACTATAATTAGAATCGGAAAAAATTCTTCAATATTGGTCTCACAGTATGTATTTTATATCGCTCTAACCTCTGAAATCCTACTTTCGGAATTGCTTGCAAACAGAAGCCTTGATATACTTGAGGAAAGGTTATTGTAGCATTTCTGGTTTCCTTGTAGGGAGAAAAAAGTAACAAAAATGAATTTATTGCTATCAGATATCCAAATCAAATAAACTGGAGAAATCCACAAAATAATGGGTGTCTTGTTCCTCTCATGGAAGTACATCCTTTTGTAAATGTACTTTGACATTAATGAACTTTGTCATTTCTACCTTTCACATAATCTTTATGACTCAAATCTTAAGATTAGACTGGAAATAAAATATAAAAAACTTTAAAGGGTACCCATAGATGGTGAATGTTTGAATAAACAGATAAGTCTTCTGGAACTAAAGCTCTTCAGTGAAATACAAGCATGTTTCATTTAGCTATGAAAGCATCCGGCACATTACTTCTTTATTCACATAATCAGTGACTGTCTGTCTGGGTGCTTTTTTCCTTAACATTTCCCACTCTTGCTGCCTAAAAGACTTCAGGGTGGGTCAACAAAGATGAGAAAATTAATATCCATCAATAGCCAGTGAGCAATACTATACATCAATAGGCACCATTTCACCTCACTTAATGTGCAATTAGACAAACGACAGTTAGAAAAGTAATGATTTTCAAGAGATGCCCAACATTTGTATTTTTGTCATTTTTAGAAAGGTTGAGGTGTTTAAGACAACATCCACTGCTGACTGAACCGCAGCGTGCGGTTGCAGTGTCTGCGTACCTGGCCAAGGCCACGCGTGCATCCAGGGAGCGAAGAAGGATGGGAAGCCCTAGGCTGCAGCTCTCCCAAAGCACGTGGGTGGTGGGATTTTCTGCTGCCAGCTACTGTGATGAGTGGAAGACCGCTCGGTGTTGCAGCTAGGTGAAGTGTAAACAGCTAGGACTGAACCAGCGTCCTGTGGCAGTCAGTTGGTCAGACCATGGGTGTTTCACGGTGTCACTTTTATTTCAAATAAGAGCGCAGAAAGCCTCTTCAAGCAACTGTAAGTTGGCAAGAACCTGCATGAAGAGATTGTAAATAGATCATAATAGAAATATCTATGGGGAAATGCAATGGGAAAACATTGTTGCAAAGGACATTTCTCCCCATGATCTTATGAGAGGATTTTACACTTTAAAAGCAAGCAATCAGACAGAGTATTTTTGTGTTTTGAGTTATGTTACAGTTTGAATTGTAAGTGGTTGTGTTAGCAAGGTACACCAGGGGTGCAGCAAAGCTGTGATGAGAAGGGGAATGAAGTCTGAGTACTCCTTAGCAGGGAACCGCTGGATGATTCACTCTGCTCTGCTCCAGCCGCAGCAGTCAGGGATGCAATGCAGCCAGGTCGCTGAAGACCACACAGAGGACAAGGCTTGAGGATGGGGGTGCGAAGGGCACATGAATCCCCCCCTCCAGGTGTTAGCAAATGGTCTGAGTGTGGCTTGCTCTGTCCATGTGCAGGTGAATCTACAAGCTGATTTGCTTGGGTTTGCCTCACACTCATGTCCTGTTGTCCTGAAGGGAAAAGGGGTCCAGGAAGGCTGGGCACTCTTCAAGGAAGAAGTCTTAAAGGCACAGGAGCAGGCTGTCCCCATGCGCCATAAGACAAATCGGCGGGGAAGACGACCGGCCTGGCTGGACAGAGGTCTTCTACTGAAACTCAGGGCAAAAAAGAGAGCTTA
>VXBL01001540.1:805644-859663 GCA_013400195.1 Aramus guarauna | reverse complement strand
AGTCCCCGTCCCTGGAGGTATTTAAAAGAAGGATAGATGAGGTACTTGAGGACATGGTTTAGTGGTGGGATGGCAAGGTTAGGTTAGCGGTTGGACTTGATGATCTTAAAGGTCTTTTCCAACCGAGATGATTCTATGATTCTATGATTCTATGATTCTATGATTCTATGATTCTATGATTCTTCCAGAAACATTGCAGTAAGTTTGAGCTTCAAATGCATGATTAAATTATTAAAGTCATAAAATATTGCAATTTCAAAGAGGCTTCCTCTGTTGTGGACTATCGGATGATGCAGCTGAGACTATATTTGCTGGCAACACAAGGGGAACTGTAAACTGATGTCAGCTGCTCAGGAGAAGATTCACTCACCAGAAGAATGGGTTCTTTGTCCCAACCAGTGTAAAGGTGAAGGAACCTGCCCCTGTAAGAACTGATGCCATGACACCCAGAGCCTGAAAAGAATGACTACACCACACAGTGAAGAAAAGGAGAAAGTATGTGTCAGCAGCCATTCAAGCTGGTACAATAGCACTGTTATACGTACTAATAACAAACCATTTTTTAAGTTTTGTAAAAAAAATTCAAAACTAAATGAAAATACTCAAAGAAAATATGCTGAGTCAAACAACTTGGGTTCCCCTCAAAAGACACATTTTCCAAAGCATGATTAAAAAATCTTGATAAAACACCATTTTCCAAAACGAAAATATTAGTTAAAAAAATATCGACTCCGTCTCACCAGAATGCCATAAGTCAGCAACTAATGTCTTTCACAGAAATTCAGTCACAGTCCTCTCTGTAGTGGTGAAGAAACAGAGGTTTTGATTCTATTCCAGTGACAAAACTGTCACCTTCTCTATCATGCTGCTGGACTACATGTTTGACAGCAGAATGCAGTACAAATCTAACCTCTCCCAAGTCATGCTTAACACCATGGACCTCAGGAGAATGCAGCAGATCTTTCCAACTTCATAGGTATAGAAAATCTTGATTTGTTGCATAAATAATATTTGTCCAAAATTATCTGAACTTCTATGTAATTTCTGCTCGGGAATTCTCTGGAAAGGTAGAGCGACTTTTTTATTATTATTTAAAGGAAATGTACTAAAACTTGCAGCATGCTAAAACCTGTAAAGGTTTGGGACAGAAAACAGGTATCTGAAAGTCAATGAAGACTACATATATGTACTGGTTGTTCATTTTCACTATTTCTCTCTCTTACCTTGTCTCTATCATGCCTCTCTTTACAGCCATTGTGGTCAATCAGCAAACCATCCTCAAGAGAGTCTCGGTACCTGAGCAGAAACCAGTTGGTCAGGCATGTGGTTTCAGCCTTAATTCCACATTTCCTGACTTTGGTGAACTGTGGCCAGTCATACCCTTAACCTAATTTCAGCGCATTTTGTGCACAGGAATGTACCTTTACATTCTGCTTGGCAGCTGAGCATGGAATAATAAAATAAAAGTGTTTTAAAGAATTGTGAATGGTGAATAAATGGGACTGGCATATGCAGATTTTTTTTCTTATTTTAATGATCAGAAAAATTTCATAAAATTAACCACTGTGCATTATGAACATTGCATAGATGAATCATTCTGATTCTGACGCTGTGCTTATTTCTGGCTTATCAGGGTTTGATCCTGAAAACCCTGAGACTGGAGGTGCTTAACAGCTTCCTGCAGAGCCCAGTGTCCTTGCAAAAGACAAACCTTGGTGAGCTTCACATTTTCCTGTTACCTCTGGGTTTCATAAGCAAAGAGGTAGTCTGTGTAATTTAATAAAATTACTATGCTTTTCTTAAGTCAATTTGGCAGAGATTCATCTCACTAACTTTAGACATCTAAAGGTACACTGAAAATAAGAGCATATTAGTTGTCTAGGTTCCCTTGAGAGCCTGTGGAAAGTCAGGAACCTCTCAGCAGCACTTCATCACATCTGTATCACATACTTGCCTTGGCAAGGGATGAGTCACCCGCTGGAGGTGCATGTACCTCTTGACAATGATTTTATTTAGCCCTGAATAGGCTGAAAAACTATCTTTAACCAGATGTTTAACTTTTGGGCAAGCTAAAGTAAGTTTGATGAATCCCATCTGAAAGCCTTAAGTAGTATTTGTTCTTTATTTTGTTGTATTTCAACTCAGAGAAGAAAGAGAGTTTATTCAGAAAGACCTAGTTTGGCCGTTGTCCCTGGTGACTTCAGTTGATGTGCATGTTATGTATTTACCTGCTTATATGAATGGTAGCAGTACAAGGAAGATGAATCAGTGGCCCAGAGGACGTATATATTGTACCTTTATACTGAGAGCGATCTGAGACAGGGCCTTTTGGCTGCCTCTGATGGCAGTCCCATTCAGCTGAATGTTGCATGCCATATGACCCTATAAATGTAGCTGTAATACATTATGATAGTCAAAGTAGCTTATGGTTGGTTTGGTTTCTTTTGCCGTATTTCATGGATTTTATGTCAGTTCCACTGCCTTATAACATCAGACCAAAGAGTTTTCTTACGCATAAATGTAGAAATTTTGGTAGATATATTTGATGTGTGTAGTAATAGCAGGCATCAGCAAAAAGGTACATATAATTCCATTATACCCAAAAGACAAGGAACAAAATTTACAGACAATAAAACTTTAAGTAAGCTGTGTAGCAGTAATTCCCTTTCTACTTGGTATTAAATTAATATGGATGAAGGTAAAGTAAAACACAGAGCAAATGAGCACCTGAGGGACGTAGAAAAACAAGGGCCTCTTATTGAAAGTATGTGTTGATAAATGAACCTGAGAGTTGAACATGAGACTCAAGACTTCACATTTAATATATAAAACATGCAAACACAAATACAAACATTTTTTTCACTTATATATAATGCAAAAGAAATGCAAAAAACATAACCACTTTAGTAGAGTGTTCATGGCAAAATTCTTACTGAACCAAGTAGAAAATTCCCATTATTTTAAGGGTACAAGAATATATTTCCAGTGTGTTTCTAGTGTGCCTGAATTCCATCTCAAACTACTTTTGGTTTTAGTGGCCTTATGCTCAGTCAGGTTCACTGACTAAATCCTTATGAAGTCAGAAACTTTCAGAGACCCAGCCTAGTCAGTCTTGTTTGAAAACTGCAGCTCTCAGTCTCTTAGGGCAAGACAACTAACAAATAAAACACCTTCATTATAACTAGAAATATTGTTAGGAAATAAAATGGAATCCTAGCAAGGTAGGAGTTGTGATGGCTGCTTAGAGAGATTTTTTTCATGAAATGATGAAGAACAAGACCTTCTTGTCTATAATCAATATGATTGTCCTACTAAATCAATTTTTACTTTTCCATTAAAATGAATAGATTAGCAGAGGTACAAGTAAGGGCAGAGTCACAGCCAGTGACTACAATGATAAGTCAAAGCAAATAGGATTTGTCCTTTTCAGCATTACTGTCAGAGCATAAACACGCAGTGATGTTCATGATCAGACGGTTCTTCCAGCTCCTCATTGCTTGCAGAGATGCAAACACCGGGCAGTGCCTTCCAGGTCCAGCTTCCGCAAGTCCCAAACGCTTCTCTATGTCACGAGCTGTGCTAAAGCACGTATATATGAAAGAACATGCTCAGAACATTTGGGCTGCCCTCTTCCTTTTTGAACCCTTTGGCATACTCTTTGCCCCGGGGTAAAGCTGAGCAGTGGCTGAGTGCTCAGCCTTGAACAGCCTTCGGTCCCTCGGTCGGGCGGCCTCGCACGCCTCCCGAGGCAGTCGCAGCTCTCCGACAGCCACAGCGCTTCTCTCCCTGGCGGCTGGGTCTCTTCCAGATCAGCCGTCTTAGTGTTCAGGGTGCTTGAGTCTGAACTGCCAAGTTTCTCTTGTTAAAAGGTAAAGTAAAAGGTAAAGGGCTGTGTATCCAAAATGCAGTAGGCAGTTTGGTCATGTTATATACAGAGTTCATTTTTTTCACAGGGAGTTCATAAACTCTGTAGGCGGATGGCCTCAAATCATCACAGAGGCAGACTAGCTAAAAATAATGAATGGTGCTTAGATAGCAAGATACTTTGTGTTCTTACAGGTAAGAGCTTCTCTTACCGTGAATGTTGGGAGAGGAAAGGTTTTCCGTTTTGATTTTATCTTGCGGTAGTAAGTTTCCTCAGCATCAAGAAGTTCTGCACATATCTGGGCCTGGTACCAACAGCAAATGAATTCACTCTCAGCGCAGAGCCAGTGAAAGGCTACTTAAGCCTTCAGAATAGAAGCTCTTAACTGCTGTGCAGATAAGCTTTTAAGTTCTTTGCAGATAAAATCAAAAGGTGAGTATAAAAAAATAGAAGGAATTAAGAATGGCATGTATTTAAAAATCTTAGCTCCTCTTGTCTCTACAACCACAATGAGTTACCAAGGTTAATTGCTTTCGAGGGAGTGAAAATTAGATTGTGATGACAGTTTGATACACTCACCACTAACGTGGACCATTTCTTGAACACTTTATGACCACCTGTTTTTAGGCTCCTTCTCCCTTTCTCTCTGCAATGCGAATTACTGCAGACATTTCTGTTCACTCTTAAAAGTTTTCAGAAAAATTGGTTCTTGTAATTTCCACACTTTTTATTGTCACTTCTATTCCCATAAAATTGAAGCGAGACAGCTGAGACAGAGCAGGGTAGTTTCATGTAATCATCAGCCTGAAAATCATTCAGATCGTTCTCTCCAATCTTTTTTTTACCCAGACTTATTTTTTTTCAAACATACCTCTTTCATAATGCTTTCTCAAATTGCTCCCTCATCCCATCTCCAAAGAAAAGAAGCAGCATCAGAGTTGTCAGGTTTCTAATAAATCGTCACAGATCAGACTGAATATAAAAGTGAGTTCCTGTCATGCACATATACGCATGCCCAACAGCCGAATGGCTAGAAAAGCAAGTTAGGATGGGGGTTCAAGGACTTGATCTGGGTCGGACAACGTGAGAATTTAGAGACTCAAGGCTAGAAGATCCATTTGCATTACCAAATCCCCTCTCAATCACAACAGGATATTCAGGCCACAAGAGCACCTACTGCATGCGTACCTCATATCATATTTTGCAGCACCCTTGAGGACGTAAACTAAAACATAGTAGAACAAACCAGCAAAATTTATGAACAACTGAATGCACAGGAGGACATCTGAAGACACACAAGATATCACTTACATTTCTGCGACAGCACAGCATTTCTTAGTGTCATCTGGTCTCCTTCACCTAGCAAATGCGACACACCAGAGAGACGTATTTTGAGCTAATCAGGCCCTCAGGCTATGTCTGTACTAGTAAATAAAGGCACAGGCTCAAGCTGAAGCTCTGGCTTGCAATTACCCAGGCTGCTTATTGTTGGTGTGCTCCCCAGCACAGCTTTTGCCTGCAGCAGCTAACACGCTCCCAAAAAGCGGGGAGTATGTTTGAGGAAATTTGCTATTTCCAATATAAAGTATAGAGAGGTTCTACTTGATGTGGGTCCCTCCATCCACTACAATCCTCCAACATGATCTCATTAGGCTTTGCACCTTTTACTTGCCCTTACGTTTTATCCCAGGGCAGACAATAAATGTTATTAGCATCATGTGACAGCACAGCCCTCACATCATTCCAGATACTTCAGACTGAAAAACAGTATTATTCTTTTGTCTTAGGACCGCAGAGGACCATGTGGAGCTGAAGTGTTGATGCAGCCAGGCTATCGCACCGGCCTAAGAGACAGAGAATGGTCTCTGGCCTGTTTTGTTAACAAAATGTACAGGTTAATGCATTTTACTGTGTGTTTTGGTCAATTACAAGTAGTGCTTCTTGCTCGGCTGGTTCGTGAGCGTACCTTCTTCAGAACCGAGATTTTTCTCCATGTTGTTTGAGAGCCCCAGGCCCTGGCTGGGCTGAGGAAAGCAGGAAGTGGTTGCATAGCGAAAATTCAGTTGTTGCAAACCGTATTGCTACACCACCTACCTTTGATCATCTTCTTTGCAAGTTCAGAGCACATTCCTATGAGCAAGACTTAAATATTAGGGATGCATGGTCAGCATATTGCATAAGTATAAATATCAGTGGTTTCTAGGGTAGTATTTTGGATGTAGTTGATGGCTCTGCTTCAGTGTAATTCTTACCTTCACGAGGTAATTAAGAAGTTATACAGTGACTTCAACGTAACACCTCTGAGTTCATCAACCCCCTTAGTTTCATCTTAAATTTATGTAAATACCAAGCTGACATTCCCATCTTTAATATTTATACTATTATTTACTCTCTCATTGTTAATATAATTGAAGAGTGTGAGATCCAAAAAAAGATTCCAGCTCTCACTTAAATATTTATACTAGCAATGTAACAGTCTTCTTACAGAAAAGGATCTAGAAGCCCCCAAACTTTTTAATGTCATATGTCTGAAAGTGAAGATTATGGCTGTCTGCCACCTTTGAATCAGGGTCTTAGCGAGGTTTTCCCTGCAGCTCAGCAGTGGCCAGTGTTCCAGCCCACCACACCGTTTACATTACATAGAAATATATTTAAGATATCTTTTTAGGGACCCTTTCTTTCACTGGTCAGGTAAAGCTATAAAGGCAATTACATGGCTTTATCCAGCACATGCTGAAAACCAGAAGACATCACATTACCTGTCACTGTGCTTGCACGAAACTATTAATGGAAAACCTGGAAAGCAAGAACATTGCTGCTCGTTTTGTGCCATATAAATGGCACACTTTTAATAGGTTCCTAAGCATTATCTCAGATCTTACTTTTTATTGTGGGAGGAATTGGTAAGCTATGACTATAATTTCAAATCCAGGCTCAATAAAATATTGTATTGTAATAGTCAGCATAACCAGATTGGCAGGAAGGAAGTAAAGAATAAAAGTAATATCAGTAAGTTTCTTAAATTAAGTAACATCTTATGCTTTCCAGATGGGAGCAGGACAGTAATTCCCACCTGGTTATAATTTCAACCTATTCAATATAATTGAAAAGAGTATTAAAATAATGTGTATCTCTCCAGCCACATGTGCTGAAATGAAGCTGTTAGACAATTCTTATTTGTCAGCAAGAAAACGCTTCCTTTTCTGATAGTCATTCTGCTTGAAATATTTTTAGGCTGAAGAACTGTGTGTGTGTGTGTATATTATTGTTGAACTAAGAATTAAATTGGGCTGGAAAATAGCCTTTTATATTGTGATTGTAAATAAAAGATCGACATTGTTCTTATAGAATATTTGGACCATTGTGGACTGTACTTCTCAAGAGTCAGATTATAACTTGAAAACCTCTCTCATGGAAACATGCTGCAGACAATTTGCCTGCAGTTTAAAATTAATAGCATATAAAGATAGTAAAGATTGACAAAGGTTTGGATTAATTATCTTAATTCTGCCTTTTCTACTCTTTAGTTAAAACAACCAACCAACCAAAAAATCCCCACCCCGGTCAGACCTCAACAAGAGATCAAAATTTAAAGAGAGTATGATATATCTCCAAATTTCTGATCCTCCCAAAGGAAGGCCAACATCAAATAATTAAACAAGTACATTCCAAAGGAAGAAAATGAGCAATAGCAGTGCAGGAAGTTATGAAGCCAGTTCTGTGCAAAAGAGATTTGTGGTCTTTGTGGAAGTTCAGAGACACTTGTCTTCTACGCAGGCATTGAAACAAATCCCAAGTTTATAGTTTCATTTTTGTGTGCCATGCTGGTGACAAACAGCAGTTTTCAGCTTTTCTAACTGGTCAGCTGAGATTTTCCGCAACACGCCTGTCATGATCCACACTTGAACCAAATTCTCAGTGAGCCCTTTGGAGGTAATGAGGCCATCAAAACCTGTGGCAGCTATGTGATCTCCAAGGTGCGCGGGAGTCGGAGCCAGGCCACGAGACGTCAGGCGGATGGGGGCCTGGGGAAGTGGAGTGATGTTGAAAATTGAATCAAGCCTGGGTCAGTGCTGTACGCAGGAGGATACTGTATATGAGAGGATGATGACTACCAAGGTATGATTTAAGGAAAGGAGCTCTTTGCTGTATTTTGAGAGGGTGGAAAAAGACACCTGCCTAAGCCGAGGGTTCAGGACAGCAGGTTGCAACTGGAGGCATGCCTGCCTGTTCATCCTGAGTTAGATGGCTAGCTTGAGGAGAAGAGAAAGGATGTTCCCATCCAAGGCATGTTGCCTTCCCAGGCCTTTTAAAGATCAGTCAGATATTTTCTCACAGCTACAGATTTTTTTGAGGAGATCAGAACAGGTTAGATGTCATAAGAGCAAGAATCACAGCCCCAAAGCCTTTTTGTGGCACTTATTCTCTTTGATTATATTAACAGCAAATGAGTAAAATTGATAACCAAATACTGAAAAAAAAAAAAAAAAAGAAAAAAATAGAAAAAGAAAAAAAGGAAAAACAAATGTAATAGAAGGGAGTATGGGGAAATTAATAAATTAAACACACGACTATAATATATATCAAAGTGAGTGACTTAAAGTAAATAATAAGGCAATAAAGTGACCAGTACAATTTTTCTATTAAAGTTATAATTAAAATAAAGGAATGGTTATGATACTTAATCTTAAATGTAATTAACATTAATTGGCAAGGGTTAGCTGAATGATTACTATTTATCAATGTGCCTCTAGTATAAAAATGAAAGTGATAGAAAAATGAATCTTTGTCACCCTGGCAGTCTGTCTTTGAGAATTAGCGTAGCTCCACTGGTGTGAATGGACTCCACATTATGCTAGGGTCCGTGTGGCTGGGGAGCAGACCTGCTGAAAAGGACCTGGGGGTGCTGGTGCACAACTAGCTGAAGAGGAGTCAGCAGTGCGCCACTGCAGCGACAAAGGCAAATGGGATCCTGGGCTGCATCCGCAGGGCATTATTAGCAGAGATACAGACGCGATCATGCCCTTCTACTCAGCACTCATTAGGTCACGTCTGGAACATTGTGCCCGGTTCTGGTCCCCACAGTTGAAAAAAGACATGGACAAACTGGAGAGTGTTCGAAGGAGGGCCATGAAGATGACTGAAGGGCTGCACCATGAGGAAAAACTGAAGCCATTGGGTCTTTTCTTCCTGGAGAAGAGAAGGTTCTTGGGGACTTCATCACAATATTCCAATACTTAAAGGGTAGCTACAAAGAGGACAGAGGCTCTCTCTTCACAAAGAGCGACATGGAGAGAACAAATGGCAACAGGTACAAATTGCACCAGGAGAGGTTTTATCTCAATATAAAAAAGAAATATTTTACAGTGAAGACAGTTGGTCACTGGAACAACCTCCCGAGGGATGTGGTAGAGTCCCCACCACTGGAGGTTCTCAAGATGTGACTGGGCAGGGTGCTAAAATAATCTCATCTAGGCTCCCTTTCCCATGAAATGTTGGACTAGGATCTTTCAAGGTCCCTTCCAACCTAGTAAGTTCTATGATTCCATTATTTGAAGGTCCAATCCAAAATCTCAAAATGTTTTCTGATAAATCTGAATTAGACTGTGACAATCATGCTGCGAAGCAATGAAAAAAAAAACAATTCTGCTGCAATAAAAGCATAGTACTCAACAATACTTGCAAAAAAAAAAAAAAAAGGTAAATTTGTGGTGAAAATTTGAATTGCATATAGGTACACTGAACAATATAGGTCCTGAACAAAAAATAACATGCAGCAGGTTACTCATCATGTCTCATAGTGGCAATTTTTTTCCAGGATGTATGTTTTTGGAGAATCATTTAAATAGCTGACAATTGAATCTTTCTTTTAAAATATCTGTGCATTGTTCTGAAAGACAAGTGTTTTCAATAATCTGGCATGAGCAATATGAGCATATTTAGAGATATCACATAGTGTTCATTTGATGAATATTGAAGATTAAAAGGATTTTCATTTTTAAAATATCCAACTGTTCTTTTTAAGATTCTGAGTAGGCTAAGATATCTTTATTTATCTTTATCTCATAGAAAAAAAGATTATCCTTTCTCTATTTTCTACTAACAAAAAGGAGAAGGAATCCAGAAAAAATTGTGCTTTGGGGTAAAAGTGACCCTTTTTTGACCAAATCTTCCTTCCTTTCTTAAAGAATTTTGCTGATGCCAAGTCTGATGTGATGGTGTTTGTAGCACAAAGCTATTTTTAAAGCTAGAGGGAATCTGAAGAAGCAATTTCATGCTATTGCTAAGAAAAGATTTGTCTTTTCTCATTTGTATAACAAATGCCTGGCAGATGTGAGAGGATTTTTCCCTCAGATTATAAATGATGATGCTCCCTCATAACCCTACAATAATAAGATGGCTGAATGAAACCCAAAACATACATGTCTAGAGAATATCCCATCTGCATAGCACATCTCCCCCTCTCCAGTGCCTAGATGTCAGGCAAGTGACTCTCAGTCAATTAGCACCTCAGCACAGCACCCAGCAGGGTGGATGGGCAGGGAGGTGCTTCATGCTTCATTTGCAGTTCCTTTTGTCTTGCTGCTGAGTTACACCTCAGAAGTTGACAAGCATGGGCCTAGCAGAATTTTTTTTTCTCCTTTCCTTCCCCTGAATCCCCTGAATCCCTTACACTGTTAATCAACAGACAGTGATTTTCAAGGACCCACCTGCTATTTATTTTAAGAGTGCTATCCACTTGTATGAAACACAAACAGGCTTGTATAGGTCTATATGCAGTTTCTTAAACTTGCATTAACTCAGATATGAATTGGCTTTTAAGATATTACTTTTCTGATCATAAAAGAATAAGAATTTGGCAACAAGTACAGAAAATTAGGTTTTGGTATTAAAAAAGCAAAACAAAACAGAATAAGGGTGAAAAAAACCTGAATGGCAGTTCAATAGCATTTATTTTCCATGGTTTCTCTCTGAAATATTATTTCACATGACAAGATTCTACTCATAGTTCATTGTAATGTTAGCTTCACCCCAGCTCCATCTATGAAATGTCTCTTCCTTAAATATGTCTCCTCCTATTTTCATTCTTGTTCATGTTGTCTACTCAACAAAGCACCAAAAATACTAATTTAAAGAATTTAAGAATGAATGATTAACATGGCATAAACATAAATAAATCCGGTTTGAAGAGTTGATAATCAGGGCCCTGTCCACTTAATAATCAAATAATACATAAAATGCCTATGCAGAAACATAGTAAAATATAAGTTCTGAGTACAAGAACAAAATTTTAGCCATTCCTACTTTAATTAGAAACATAGATCTCAAAGGTGTCTGTTACAGTGTGCTATCAGTTTTCTAACCAAGGTTTTTGTAGATTATTCTTAGATTTTGTAGATTATTCTTAGATTTTGTAGATTATTCAGATAAGCTGCCTTACATGGGTGTGCAGTGAATAAAGCAGCAGCCAGGAGAAGGGCTATGTGCAGTCTGTAGCCCAACAATACACTATCTCCCATTTAAAAATTCTTAATTCTGGATTAAAAACTCCTCGGTAACATGATATGAAACTCCAATCCATTATAAACTCACTCTCATGATTCAAATTTACTCCAAATATTTATAGAATGGAATCATAGAATCACAGAATGGTTTGGGTTGGAAAGGACCTCAAAGATCATCTAGTTCCAACCCCCCTGCCATGGGCAGGGACACCCTCCACTAGACCAGGTTGCCCAAAGCCCCATCCAACCTGGCCTTGAACACTGCCAGGGAGGGGGCATCCACAACCTCTCTGGGCAACCTGTTCCAGTGCCTCACCACTCTAACAGTGAAGAATTTCTTTCTAACATCTAATCTAAATCTACCCTTCTTCAGTTTAAACCCATTACCCTTTGTCCTGTCACTACAGTCCTTGATAAACAGTTGCTTTCCATCTGTCCTGTAGGCCCCCTTCAGGTACTGGAAGGCCGCAATTAGATCTTCCTGGAGTCTCCTCTTCTCCAGGCTGAACAATCCCAACTCTCTCAACCTGTCCTCATAGGAGAGGTGCTCCAGCCCTCTGATCAACTTCATGGCCGTCCTCTGGACTCTTTCCAGCAGCTCGATGTCTTTGTTGTAGTGCAGCATCCAGAGCTGGAGGCAGTACTCCGGGTGGGGTCTCACATGAGCGGAGTAAAGAGGCAGAATCACCTCCCTCAACCTGCTGGTCACACTTCTTTTGATGCAGCCCAGGATACGGTTGGCCTTCTGGGCTGCAAGCGCACACTGCTGGCTCAGAATGTAAGATTATGTAAGATTAGTATACATGAGGCTTCATGTGAGGTCAGGTATTGCCTGCCTGTTACACTATAAATTTAGACCAAACCAGATATCGTTTGACATCCCATATCTGTTGTAGACAACCTGTTACCTCCTACTGCCTGCTGCACCCCTTGTGTCCTTTAGAATTTCTCCTGTTTCAGCTTGTGACCATCGTCTCTTCTCCTTTCAGTGTGCACTTCTGAGATGACACTGGCTCTATCCTCCCCATAACCCATCCTTTACACACTGAAGGAAGATGCCTGACAGAAGTAAGGAGCACAAAGCCTGACAGAGGGCAGGGACATGGGATGAGGAAGCAGGTCTTCTCCCTTTCAGCCATGTCTCACCAGACTGACTGATGCCACTAAATTTTTTCCAATTACCTACCTAGAAAGGCTGTTTTATAATGAAAGAAGGAGAACAATACTGTAATGACTGAAGTCTTTATCATAAGTGGGAGTTGAACTGTAAATCAACAAGGTTAAAATCAGGATCCTCAAACTCGTAATCAACGGTCCATCTACATAATGCAATGGAGAACAGAGATGAGGTCTCCAAGATAGCATGTACCTGCAATGGTACTTGCACACAGTGTGTGCCGCACAAAGCCAGCCAGATGTATCAGGCTGGCTTGCAAGCTATTTAATTGCATCCATTAGAGCAAGTAATAAGTCTAATGAACTCAGCTAGATTGTTTCCTGTTTCAAGATTAGCTTGATCATTACCAGTTTGATGATCTATGCACAGCTCTTAAATTCTGCACAGATACACCTTAAAAGCTAGATCCTCAAAGGCATTTAGGTACTTAATTCCTACTTGGTAACATTGCACAAGTTAAGCATCTAAAATTTTTTTAGTTAGATACGTTAATACTCCTGAGAAGTTCACCTAAAGGGCTACAGTCAGGATCTGCAGCTGACTTCCAGCATGGGAGACTAAAGGGGGGGAGCAGCCAGGAACACTATTTGATAAACGAAAGCATGTGAAATGTACTTGCTAGAAAAGCTTAGGATTTTTTTTTTCCTGGTAAACATATTAAATGTGGCAATAATATGAAATATTGACTAGTGTATGTGCACATTAAAAAAAAAAAAAAAGTAGAGGAGGCAGGAAGAACTGTGGGTCATTTTTCAAATATGATTTTTGTCTCAAAGCCCAGCATTTTACTGCTGGAAATGACTAAAGCTCTAGCAAGGATGACCTGGTGGTTCAAAGGGGAGGAAGTGAATGCTAACAGAGAGAAGAAAAGCCCCACAGCCACTCTCCAGGTGGTCACTCCTGTCCAGGCAGAAACAATCCCAGCACCCTGGAAAATTACCCATACTTTAGGGAAGTCCTTCCTTTAACTGGCACAGGTATAAAGCTGTCTAGAAACTCCAGGCTGATTCCTATGGACTGTTTCACTACTTCTGTAAGCTACAGCAGCCTCGTAAATCAGTTTATACAATGGGTCAGGGACCAGGAGTGCTGAATCTGCCCCAGTGGATCAGATCTCACATCTGTCTGGTCAAGAATCCAATTCCTGACAGTCATCAGTATCAGGCGTTTTGGAGGAAAGCAAGACTGACAAAATAGGTCAGTACTTGTGACCTTCTATACATATCTTCACCTTATACCTATATCATCATGGTTTCTGCTGATTCAGTATTAGTTTAATTGCTGAAGCAGAAGGTTTAACATGCTTTCAGATTTGTTACTCTTTTTAATTGTAACAATATTAGAGACACGTGGGAAGAGTTTTCCGAGAAGGTGTCCTTTTAAAACCACCTAGATAGCAGATTTTTCAGAAATGTGTCCGCTTTATGCCATATCCAGACATGCCCGATTTATGAATGCAAACCAGCCTAAATCGACCACATCCTTTGAGTCCATCACTAGCCAGGACTACAACAACCACACACCGTACCGCGGATCTGCACACGAGTGTTATATACCCCTAGAGGAATTTTAAAAAAGGGTCCTGGCTCAGATTTTTCACATACTGGGGAGCAGAAGGGAGCTTTTTTTTTTTTCTTTCTTTCTTTTTTTTCCCTCTCCCTCCGCTGCAGCTAACCGTGCGGTCCTGCTGCCCTCCTGTGGGCACCGCGGCCGCGTCTCCCCGCCTCCCTTCGCGGGACCGCACCGACCTCTCGGCCCCGAGAGACCCGGGGGGGGAAAAAAAAAATACGCGAAGGCAGATTTTCCTACGGAAGTTTTCCATGCAGAACAAATCTAATCTTGGGAAGCGATCTCTGCTCTGTTGTGGCTGTCCTATGCTTAACAACAACGTATCTATACAATAAGTGGGTTCATTATTTAAAAAAAAAAAAAAAAAACAATGCAAAACTGTGTTTTAACAGTGTTCCTATCCTGGAAACATTCAAGATCTCTTGATGTCATTGATAACAGAACCAAAGCTATGCGTTTTCCTTTCACGCCTCTGATTAACTGAACAGCATCCTTTAAATGATAGAATCATAGAATCATAGAATCGTCTTGATTGGAAAAGACCCATAAGATCATCAAGTCCAACTCTTAACCTAACATTGCCAAGTCCACCACTAAACCATGTCCCGAAGTGCTACACCTGCATAAGTAGAACTTCTTCAAAGTACAATGAACTTCAGTGATCCAGTCTCTCACCTTTTAGATGGAAGACAGGGGGAGGGGGGAAGGAAGGTCTACACACTACATCTACATGTCTTTTAAATACCTCCAGAGATGGTGACTCAACCACCTCCCTGGGCAGCCTGTTCCAGCACTTCACAACCCTTTCAGTGAAGAAATTTTTCCTAAGATCCAATCTAAACTTCGCCTGACACAACTTGAAGACATTTCCCCTTGTCCTATTGTTTACTACGTAGGAAAAGAGAATGATACCTACCTCACTACAACTTCCTTTGAGGTAGTAGTAGAGAGCAATAAGGTCTCCCCTCAGCCTCCTTTTCTCCAGGCTAAACAACCCCAGTTCCCTCAGCCGCTCCTCATAAGACTTGTGCTCTAGACCCTTCACGAGCTTCATTGCTCTTCTTTGGACACACCCCAGCACCTCAAAGTCTTTCTTGTAGGGAGGGGCCCAAAACCAAACACAGTACTTCAGGTGCGGCCTCACCAGTGCCAATTACAGGGAGACGATCACTTCCCTAGTCCTCCTGGCCACACTGTTTCTGATACAAGCCAGGATGCTGTTGGCCTTCTTGGCCACCTGGGCACACTGCTGGCTCATATTCAGTGGGCTATCAACCAATACCCCCAGGTCCTTTTCCACCAGGCATCTTTCCAGCCACTCTTCCCCAAGCCTGCAGCACTGCATGGGGTTGTTGTGACCCAAGTGCAGGACTTGGGCCCATCGATCCAGTCTGATGTTGCCTCTTTCTACAAGTTTTGTTCAAAGGAACAAAAATGCCAAGGTTTTCCATAGGTACCCGACCTATAAAGATGCCAAAAACTGATCGTAGTGCACACATCTCATCCCAAAATATTTAATCTGATTTTAACTCGGGGAGCCTCTACATCTTTATACCTCTAACATTTGAACTACTTCAGCTAAGGTAAGAATCATGTCACATTATTTGTGGAAATTCACAAAAGTTTACTTTTGTTTTCTTTCAGTCTTCTTACAAGTTTGCATTTTCTATTTCTGGAGAAATGCCAGATCTGAAATAGTATAGTAAGTTTTTACTTGCCTGGCTGACATACAGCTTCACTGGAAACATCTCGTTCTTGAGCTATTTCCAGACCAAAGGTGTCTGGATATGCAACCAGTTTGTTCCAAGTTTACCTTGATTTTAAATTTCATGCAAATAAACCACTGTAGTACTATTGATGAACCAAATACAGGAGCTCCACATCTTTTTGAGAACCACCCCTGGCATTTTACAGCTTGGATGCCTTGAGGAAGTGGCCAATTGATAAAAGTTGAAGGGCCAGAGTTAGTGCTTGCTTTATCATTCCTTTTAAACAATATAGAAGTGCACACCCAATTTTCTTCCTTTTTATTTGTCAAGGAGCTATTGTTAGTTTAAGATCCCAATGCTGCAGAGTGATTTAAAGAGTCCATACTGGACTAAAAGTAAAGCTATGCAGTGGTTAGTGGATTAGCTTACGGCCTCGCCCTTAGTAGGCACACATCTGACAAAATCGATCCATTCCACATCTCTATTTCTGTGTGTGAAACAACAGGGTTTCATTAGTTCACAGGCATGTTGAATTATAAAGGGTATTAAAGACTGTGAAATTGTCAGCATAATTAAGGTCACTTACATGGATACTGACGGTGTGAATTTGCAAGAAATGCATTCCTTCTGTGCAAACTGTTAAAGCTGGGAGCAGGAATATGTGCCGCTTAGCACACAATGCTGCTGAGTACTACTGAGGAAGAAATAATAACTAGTACTAATTTTAACTGGTAATTAAACATGTTAAGGTATTTCTCAAATTATTTGGTTGACTGAGTATACTGAATGCCTTTATATTAACTTAAATTAGCAGAAGTGAGTTGCTATATTGCCAAAGAACTACTTAAAATCTATTCTCTTAGTTAAGTGAAATAAGTAACTAGTCTTCTTATCCGTGTAACCAGCAGAGGGCAGAGCACGTCTTGCAAAGCACAGAAGAGGACCAATAAAGTCAACAAAATTGCTTGAATATTGCAGGATTCAGGAGTCATTATTATGGATTTTATGTTCTATTTTTTTTCTTTTGCCTTTCAACATTGTCCTTTTATTAATAAAGCCACAATCGTATTGTAATCCAATACTGAATGAATGCACCCTATTTGTGCTTAAAAGGATCAAAATTCATTAAAAGAAGGATGAAACTCTTGCTATTGATAGTACCACAGATTTGGTTGAAGAAGTATTGATCATATTAGATGCTAAACAATGAATGAATTAAGCTCAAGTGACTATTTAATTACTGAGTAAATTTTGATTGGAGCTTTTTCCTGATCAACTGAAACTAATTTATGGTTGTGTTGAATTATAGTATTCAGAAATCCATACAACTAAATGTGCATCAAATCTTTTTTTTTAAAGAAAACCAAATCAATATTTAAATGAAAAGAAATAATCCTCCCAAAAGGTATAAGAAGACTGAAAGAACTGTTTCAGACTAGCAGACTACCTGTATTGGGTTTGCGTGGCAAGGTTTTAGTGGCAGAGGGGCTGCAGGGGTGGCTTCTATGAGAAGCTGCTAGAAGGTTCCCCCATGCCTGGTAGAGCTAATGCCAGCCAGCTCCAAGATGGACCCGCTGCTGGCCAAGGCCGAGCCCATCAGCGACGGTGGTAGCACCTCTGGGGTAACAGAGTTAAGAAGGGGGAAAACTGCTGTGCAACAGCAACTGGAGTAAATGAATGAGAATATGTAAGATAAACAGCCCTGCAGATACCAAGTTCAGTGAAGAAGGAGGGGTAGAAGAAGCTCCAAGTGCCAAAGCAGAGATTCCTCTGCATCCCATGGTGATGACCATGGTGAGGCAGGCTGTCCCCCTGCAGGATGATGGTGGAGCAGCCCATGGAAGACCCCACACCACAGCAGGTGGATGTGCCCAGAGGAGTCTGTGACCCCGTAGAGATCCCACAATCACGCAGGCTCCTGGCAGGACATGTGACCCCACGTAGAGCTCACACTGGAGCAGGTTTTCTGGCAGGACTTGTGACCCTGTGTGGGACCCACACTGGAGCACTCTGTTTCTGAAGGATGGCACCCCATGGGAAGGACCCATGCTGGAGAAGTTCATGGAGGACTGTCTCCTGTGGGTGGGACCCCATGCTGGAGCAGGGAAAGAGTGTGAGTGGGAAGGAGTGGCAAAGACAACCTGTGATGAAATGATCACAACCCCTGTTCCCAATTTCCCTGCACCACTCAGGGGGCGTAGGTAGAGAAAACAGGAGTGAAGCTGAGCCCAGGAAGAAGGGAGGAGTGGAGGGAGAGTGTTTTAAGATTTGTTTTTATTTCTCATTATCCTACTCTGACCTTGGATTTGGCAATAAATTAAATTATTTTTCCCATGTAGAGTCTGTTCTGCCTGTGATGATAATTGCTAAATGATTTCCCTGACCTTATTTCAATACACAGGCATTTTGTTACATTTTTTCTTCCCTGTCCTCTTGAGGAGGAGTAGTGACAGAGCAGCTGGGTGGGCACCTGGTGGCCAGCCAAGGTCAACTCACCACAGTCCTTTTTTGGCACCCAACATGGGGCACAAGACAACAGCATTTTTGTATTAAGCATGCTATAGTTATACCTGTTATTAAGAGGCCAGCTTCTGTGCATGTACACAAACTGAGAGGGAAGACAGCTGTTGAGAAGGGACCACCCAAGAAAGCTGTCAGCATAGTTGCTGTAGAGACACAAGAAGGCAACCAGCGATGTCCCAGACACAGAAGGACTGAGATAACCTCCCTCAATCCTGGTAAGGGCACTTCTGGTCTGACACTGCAAGGGTCAGACAGTGAATACTCTGAGCAGGAACAGGAACAGAGAGTCCCTGCCTTCAGCCAGCAGAAGGAAAGCTATGACCAGGTATACTGGACTATGTGGATTCAATGGCCTGGGACATCAGGCCCTGAGAAGTAGAAGGCTTTAGTCAACACCAGTGCACATCATCGTGCGGGGCAACAAGGCAGAAGTATTTAAGAAGGGAAAAAGTAATTCAGATTCTTCTGAAAGCTGGTTTCACCATAATGAAAAGCAAGGTCAAAGGACCTGCACAGGAGATTCAGTTCTTGGGAATAAAACAGCAGGATGGACATTGTCATCTCCCTATGGATGTGATCAGCAAGATAGCAACTATGTCTCCACCAGCTAACAAGAAAGAAGTACAAGCTTCCCTAGGTCTTGTGGGATTCTGGAGAATGCATATTCCAGGTTATAGTCAAGCCCTCTCTATTGAGTAACACAAAATAAGAACTATTTTGAGTGGGCCTTGAGCTACAACAAGCCTTTGAGGAGATCAAACAGGAGACAGCTTGTACTGTAGCTCTTGGACCTGTCTGGACAGGACCAGCTGTTCTCCACACTGCAGCTGGGGCACATGGTCTCACCTGGAGCCTCTGGCATAAAACATCAGTAGAAACCTGAGGTCAGCCACTAGTGTTTTGGAGCCAGGGCTATCGAGGGTTAAAAGTCCACTGTGCTCTGACTGGAAAAGTGATACTAGCAGCATATGAGGGATTTTAAGTCAGTACAGAAGCATGTCTCCTCTTGGCACCGCAATTGCCCATGCTACACTGGATGTTCAAAGGAAACATCCCCTCTACACATCACGTAACCAGTGCTACATGGAGTAAGTGGGTAGAGTTGATCGCACAACAAGCTCAACTGGGGAAACTCACCTGCCCAGGAATCCTGGAAGAGATCATGGACTGGCCAGAAGGCAGAGATTTTGGAGCACTGCCTGAGGAGGTGGCTCATGCCCAAGAGGCACCACCATCTAACGAGTTACCAGAAGATGAAAGGCATTATGCTCTGTTTACTGATGGATCCTGTCATGTTGTAGGAAACCATCAGAAGTGGAAAGCTGCTGTGTGGAGTCCCACATGACAAGTCACTGAAGCCACTGCAGGAGAAGGTAAGTCAAGTCAGTTTGCAGAAATGAAAGCTGTCCAACTAGTCCTAGAGATTGCTGAATGAGAAAAGTGGCCAGTACTGTATCTCTATACTGACTCCTGGATCGTGACTAACACCCTATTGGGGTGGCTACAGCACTGGAAGACTGGTTGGCAGCACAGGGCTAATCCCATCTGCCACATTGTGGCAAGACATCACTGCCTGGGTAGAAAAATACTGCTTTAATGGTACATCATGTAGATGTTCACATGCTCAAAAGCCGCACCACTGAAAAACATTGAAACAATGAACAGGTAAACAAAGCTGTCCAAATTGAAGTAGCTCGGGTCGGCCTGGACTGAGAGCATAAGGGTGAGCTATTTATGGCTCAATGGGCCCATGAAACATTGGGACATATAGGGAGAGATGCAACTTAAAGATGGGCTTGTGATCAAGGGGTGGACCTGACCATGGAGGCCATCATACAGGTCACTCATGAATGTGAAACATGTGCCAAAATCAAGCAAATTGACTATGTTGGACCACTGCCACAAACACACCAGGACAAGCACTACATAATCAGCATGGTGGAAGCAACTACTGGTTGGCTGGAAACATAGCCTGTAAACCATGCCACTGCTCAAACAGCATCTTAGACCTTGAAAGGCAAAGCTGGTGGAGACATGGTACCCCACAATGAATTGAATCAGACAATGGAACTCATTTCCAAAATAACCTCAGAAACTCCTGGGCAAAGATACATGGCATTGAGTGGGTGTATCACATCCCCTGTCACCCACAAGCCTCTCAAAAGACTGAGAGATACAATGGACTGCTAAAAGCTGTTGAGAGCATTGGGCAATGGGACATGGAAGCATTGGGATACAAATTTAGCAGAAGCCTCTTGGCTGGTTGACACTAGATGATCTGCTAACTGTTCTGGTCCTGCCCAAACAAAATCCCTTCATACTGTGGGAGGAGATAAGGTCCCCATAGTGCACATAAGGAAGTGGCTGGGCAAGGCGATGTGGATTGCTCCTCCCTTGGGAAAAGGCAAACCCATTCCTGAGATTGTCTTCAGTCAAGAACCTGGGTGTACTTGGTGGGTAATGCAGAAGGATGGGGAGACCTGGTGTGTGCCTCAAGGAGATTTAACCTCAAGGAAAAAATAATCCTTGATGTGAGTTCTATGTTGTAGGAACTAATGTATCAGGAATGACCTGAAGGGACAAAGAGTGACCTTTGCCATAAACCAGGAGAGTGCAAGGATGACCCAAACCAAGCCAGTGTTGGTACCCAACAATTGAATATGATGCTTCTCCTGTTCTGAAAACCCATCTTGACAGGTGGGGCCCAAGTCATAGCCTGTTCTTGTAAACATCCGGT
Organism: Aramus guarauna; assembly: GCA_013400195.1. Classification (NCBI taxonomy): domain Eukaryota; kingdom Metazoa; phylum Chordata; class Aves; order Gruiformes; family Aramidae; genus Aramus; species Aramus guarauna. Next base: position 838,578 of record VXBL01001540.1, on the reverse strand, counting down.
GGAGCAGAGGAAGCCCATGGAATGGGAGAATAATATCAATCTGTTAAGGGACAGGGGATAGTAGTTAATGGGAATGTACAAATCTGTATGTTGGGTATAAAGATGGTTTACATATGTAGTATAAGTTGTGCTGGTAGGAAGGGAATTCAGTAATGAGAATTAAATACAATCAGATGGTGAGAAGATATATCAATGTAGTAAATTATGTGGGACCTGAGCATGACACAAATAGTATGGAACAAGGGGTGAAGATTTTATTGAGTGTGGCTGGGATGGAGTTAATTTTACCCATAGCAGCCCTCACAGTGCTGGGCTTTGTATCTGATAACACACCAGTGTTTTGGCTACTGCTGAGCTCCCACAGCATCAAGGTCATCTCTCCATGGTAAGCAGAGGATAAATCCATTTGCTTTCCTTTGCTTCCACGTGCAGCCTTTGGTTTTTCTTCATCAAACTGCCTTTATCTCATCCCACGAGTTCTTTTGTCTGCATGTTGTTTTCATCCTCCTCCCCGCTCCGCCCCCCCCCCGGGAGGGGAGTGACAGAGCAGCTGGATGGGCACCTGGCAGCCAGCCAAGGTCAACCCACCACAAAGGCCCTACTGCCCACCCACCATTTAGCATAGGGGGCAGGGCACGCCATACCGCCCCACCCCCAAATTGTGGGGGAGCAGGAGGCAGGAAATTCCATATAAGGCCTTGAGTGCTCTGGGCTGAGATACCAATAAGGGCATGCTGCCCACCACCCTTGAGCGTGGTGTTTCCTGTCAGCGTGCAGCTGTGTACTGGAGCAGAAGACCTGAAGAGGCAACACAGTACCCTGGAGATGGAGAACCACCTCCTGAGAAAGGGAAGCTCTCTGGAAGTGTGCAAGGAGGCAGAGAGGCTCCAGCAGAAAAGCGCTAAGCTAGCTGCCCTTACTGAGCAGATGACAAAAGGGTGCAGGCGTCTGCAGGAGACCATTGAGCACCCGACGAATCTTCCAGTGCCACTGCTCTTCCAAAGCACCGCTGAGGAACCGGGCATGAAAGCCTTGCCTCAGCAGCGGGCTGGAGAAAGGAGAGAGCCTGCCAGAGCTTTGCTGGCACAGGACAAGCAAAATGAAGCCTCACGGAAGGCACTTGAGGAGATTCTGGCCCAACTGGCTGCAGACAAAGAGGGCTTATGTTATGTGAGCACCCTCAGACAAAGGCCTGAGGAGTTAGCAGTGCAGCTTATGGACATGATGGGTGAAAACATCAGACCGGCAGAAGAAAATTCTTGCCTCCGTGAGCAGATGCGCTGGGCAGAAAAGGTTCAAGCTGAAAAGGCTGACCTGAAGGAGCAACTAACGCAAGCGGCAGAGAAGCAAAATTCTGCAACTCAAGCCATCAGCTGTCTTCAAAGCCGACTGGAAGATGCAGAGCACAAACTGGAAGCCATAAGACAAATGGCAGAAAGAAGGCAACAGCTGGAGAAGGAAGGTGAGGAGACAAAGTCAGAGCTGCTGAGGAAAGAGCAGGAAGATGAGTTTTTACAGTGCGCCCAGGCAGAATGAAAAAGGGAACACCAAGAAGCCATGCAACTGCTTCAAGCCCAGGTAAGTGAGCTGGAGAATCGGTTTCAGAGCCCCCCAGAGTCAGCTTGGACAGAGGACAGTCCTGGGTCCTGCCTTCTTTCAGAGGTGGACCCCGCAAGTGAGACAGAGGAACTGGTAGCAGACAAACTGTCTGTCATCCTGCAGATTTAGGGACAACTGGGAAAGTTTTGAACATTTGTAGCTCAACATAGCTACAATCCTTTTGATGGTCCTGTCAGCAGCCTGAATTACAGGTTCCGCTAACTGCTGGACAATGTGTTTATGTCTTTAGACAGGTGGACAAAGACAGTTGGTATGTGGGAGAGCTGGTAGATGGCAGAAGACGCTTCATCCCCTCCAACTGTGTCAAAGAAGTTCCAGATGAAGACCTGGAAAACAAGAACTGGAATCATCCCCCTCCCATGACATTCTTTTTCATATTATTCCCCCCCTGTCCTGCTGAGAAGGGGAGTTATAGACCGACTTGGTGGGTACCTGGGGCCGAGGTCACCCCACCACACTACCTACCCTATATGCAGGTTATGCTGTGCTTTTCTTTCTTTTATTTCCTTTCCTAAGTTCCTATTTCATTGAAGAAAAATGTAAAGACTGCCAGAACCAACTGTCTTACTGTTTTATTTCTCTCAAATGCACTTTCAGTTAATAGCAATATATAGGAAATATTTCTATAGCTCTGCTGAGAAGATTGAGTGCAATAAATATTTCAACAAATTGAAATAATACAGTCTAACAGATCAGCTTTGTCTTTCTCTTTTATTGTCTATGAACATGTGACTTTCTCAAATGCTTTTTAAGAATTTGTAAAATACTGATAGTCCTGCACCATCATGAGTGTTCTTTTTGGTCTTTGGGTTTCTTGGTTTACTTTTTCCTTTAATTTAACATACCTTTCTAGTAACATTCACTGTGACATGGCTATTCTTCTGAGCAAAAGGCATAGATAGGTGTAGATAATAATGATTTTTAAGAGATCTAAATTAAACCAAAAATGCAATACAGTTCATCTCTAAATCTTCTGTACAAAACATTAATTTTATTTTGTTTTGTAGAGTTCTGCATGTTTCTGTAATGAATGTATGGGATGAGGGCTTCTGATTAACAAAAAGAAAAAATACATCTTACAGGGCCAGTAATGTTTTATAATAGCATGGAAATCTGCACTCATTTATGAATCTGTTCTGTTGTAACACATCAACTTGATTGTTTGAAATCTAAACGCAATACCTTGCTTATGCACAGGCACAACCCCAAAAATATGTATCAAAGTTGTAGATCCAAGTAACAAACTTCAGTCCTGGTTCTTCAGAGTTGGATCTCAAGTTTTGATGAAGCCCAATACAGAAAGAATTCAGTAACCCACACCACTGAGTGTCAGGTTGGTCCTTCCTCGAAAACTGGGCAAAATCCCAGCCCCTAAGAATGAGAGGTGAGAGTCGTCTGGGCTTTGCATACAACCAGATACACATCCAGATTCAAGGCAAGTATCCTATGAATATGACCATAATTTCTAATAACAGGACTCTTACTGCCTTGAGCCTGGTCTTCAGCCCCAGAAAATTGATGTAGCTCCATTTGTGTTTTAGCATAACCCAACCAAATAAATGGTGACAGGTCTATATGAGACTCTGAGCAGCATCAAAGAGATTGGGAACACAAGACCTATGGCTTGCACTCAGGATTTGGATTCTAAACTCTACAATCTGATTCTAAAAAATATTGTACGATTTTGGACAAAAATTTACGTGAAGAACTTTCCTCTGTTTCATAGGTGCTGTTTTGAATTAAGATCTGTAATATTCTGGCAGATTGTGCCACAGTGTGAAAGTTATTTCTTTTTGCATAATGCCAACTGTTTTACAAGTGATGCTGCCTCTCAAGATTTTTTTTGACTGTTTTGGGAAGAAAAAATGTAGAACTGAGGTTGTCTTGAGGAAAGGAGGCTTAAGTGGTTAACATAAAAAAGAGAAAACAGGTGTTATTTTTCACAGACAGGTTAATTGCCTGTGGTAAAGTCCTTCTGGTTTGGTTTTGCTTTTCTGTTTTTCTCTGTTGTTAATTTCAGGTGTAACTTCTTGTGTCAGTTCTCTTCATCTTCTCGTGACAAAGCACTTTGACAGGAGCTCTAAGTCCAAGAATCCCCTGGATCTAAAGTTCAATATGGCTTTCTAATTAACCCATCCATCCTGCACTGTGGTGACAGCAAAGGAGAACTGAAAATTATTTGAATCCTATATGGTAGCCCAACCCTGTATGATAGCAGTTTTAGTGGTTGATTAGATTAAGTCCCATGTTTTCTATCATCCTGGAACTTGTTGGTTGATCACAAGCTTGGTCTAGCATCGATGTGCTCCATAAAAATGTTTTGCATTTCTGTCTAGCTTTCTTATTAACTTTATCTTCACAACCAATGCTTCAGTTGCTAAACTGTTGTCTATATTATACAGGAAAGCGTGACAAAGATTAAATCTGATTTGCCTGATTTCAACAGTTTTCCTGAGGAGCAGAATCAGCATTCAAGTCCCAGGACAATAAATCTTATTAATTTATCTGGAATTTACCTTCTACTAAGGTAGTTACTTCCTCATTTTGTTGTTTTTTTGTTGTTTTTTTGTTTGTTTGTTTTCCCCCGTTATTACTGAAGTAATTATTCATTTCATCCACAGGAGGGCAGCAAGAAGTTTAAAATCTCATATGACAGATACTTGTGATGTTGCAAGGAGCTATTCAAACTTCCAATTTACATTGCAAGGAAATTTCCATTTAAAATCTTCTTTTCATCCCAAACCAGCATGAGGAGTCAAAACATCATTCTTTTTTCCTGAAATGAAAATTTCCAAGAAAATAGAATTTTAAAATGTTGAAATATGGCATTCCATCTTGGTCACAACTTGTTTTCTCCTCTTGGGCACGTCACAGTTTGAGTGCTTGGAGTCATAGTCTTGCATATGGAACAGATATTCTGAGTTTTTCTTCCATGTTGTTTTAACCAGAAACAAGATGCAACTGGTGCAGTTAAGACCATACCACGCCTAGACCACAAAGGCCAACAGAAGCACAGGAACCCAGGCCTGCCTTTCACGAGGCATTTCATCAGGTCACACAAAATGGATCATTGGCAACTGTCTAAGAGTCCGAAATGCCTTAGCTCAGTCTGTGCCAATTTAAAAATGGCAGCAAAATTAAAGTGCTTCTTAAAGAAAGCCTCAGTCAGTGAAAAGTGCCCTGCCCATAGATAAATACAGTGATATGAAATTCCTGAAGATGTCCATTATAAAAGATTTTTTTCACTGATATTCAGTTAACTGTACTTTGCAAAGTCTGTAAGATCCTGTGGCCACCAATGTTTAGGTTTATTTTAATAAATGTTCATTAATAATTCCTATTCATACTGTTGTACTAATATAAAGGAAGAAATTGAGACATTATGGCATGCTGAGATAAAAGGTTTAATCCAGTTGGGATTATAAAATGTCCTCAGTTATACATATATGCTTTGTAAGGAAAATTAGACTGGCAGGGGGTTGTTCAAATGGCTTAGACTATAATTTTTATTTGCATATAATTACTTCAGGGTTGTGTGGTATTTTTAATGAAAGAATATTTGCCTTACTGATTCTGGTAAGTCAGTAATGATATATCATGCAATAGCTCAGTCAAGCCATAGCTCAGTCTATCTTAGCTTCTTACCATTGGTGCCTCTCACTTTTGTCAGTAAGTTGAGGCAAAGTAACTTACGATATACTCAAAGGAATGCTGGTGGCTTTTCAGAACCAAAATCCACATTATAAATATGTCAGACTGCTATCAAATCACTTATTCAGTCAGTAAGTACACAAGTTAGAAAGGGCTATGGCTTATATATTCTTCCATATAATCCAAACAAATATTAAGTGAATTGCCATGGAAGTAAGACCACTCCCCAAAGAAGAGCAATGGAAACTGAGCTGCATTTGTTACACTGCTGTAAAAAACAGCTTCTGTTTGGCTGCTGAGCTTCAGAAAAGTCACCAGCTCTATTGATTCATCTGCTTGAACAGGAGGGACTTTTTTTTTGTCTTACAGGTCTTTCTTTCATACACCATGTTTTAAAGCCTGCACCAGCTCTATTCTGAAGCGTGGTTAGCAGAGCAGAGACCTCAGCATGTATTCCAAAATTTGATGTGCCCAAGTGAACAACAAATCCAATACAAGCCTAGTCCCTTAATATTTCAGCTACACTTTGAACCACCTCCTCATCGCCTGCACTCCAACACAGGGAAAACATTTCTGTCTATTCATGAGTTTCTCTCTTCACAGCAGAAAACTGTGAGTTGGCCTTTAGCTTGGGCTGACAGTGGAGGCTTGGCAGAAGGGTTCTGAAACAAAACAACATTTTTTAGTAGTTAGTTTCTCACTGTGAATTGCTTACACGTGGTGCCTGGAGCCATCCTACAGGACAGTGCAGTGGCCGTGTGCTTTGTTTTCACTTAAGTTATACGACAGTCCCTCACTCTGCCTCATTGCACATCTCCCTTTGATGGCAAAACATTTTCTTGTCCTTCTGGAATTCAGGATCAATTTTGTTAAATAACCCAATAATAGATTTGGCTTTGGAGACCTCTCAGAAAAAAAAAGCTGTCGTATGCAGCGTCATCATCTCAGTTCCCCTTGCTATTTATACTAAATTGACATAGAGGCACTGAAGTGACACAACTTACTTCTTAGGAATATGAACATTGCTCATCATTAATTTCATAGATGTTGACACAGAAATTTCACTGTGGCAATCTTTGTTGGACATCTTACATCTAAGCATCTACCTTATTCACCTCTGGGTTCAGTCACCTTGTAGTGATAGATTTCTTTTTTCTAGCATCCTGTACCCAAGCAGATATTTAACATGATCTTTAAGAAGTTTGCCTGTGCACTGGAAGAAAAGCAGCAACAGGCATGATAAACTGCTTTTTTCTGACTGGTAATGATTGAACATGGATCCCCAAATCACTGACAAGCAATGAGAGAGCACATATTTGCTATGCTTGGATTGATATTTCTCAGTTTAGACAGCAGCATTTGAAGCTGCGTTGTCAGTGGAAAATACAAAACGCTTAACTCGAAAAGTACTGAGCCCTTTTAATGAGCCCTCAAGGATGTCAAACACTGTTTGTCCACTTCTCAAGTGCACGCCCTGACATATCTAAAAGCTGGTACTTCTGTCAAAGCAGCCAACTGACGTCCCCATGGGCCTTTCACATCGCAGTGTCAGTGCTTAGCTCCAAGTACGCAGGAGCTGCCACAACACATCAAACAGAGGGTCCAGCAGCCTGTCCCTGGCACTACCTGGCACCAGCGGCCTCCGAAGAGTCCCTGCAGCGAGCACTTACCAGTAACCTCTCCAGCAAGGGCTTCTTCTGACCTTCAGGCGTTTAGTGACTATTTGTGCATGAGCAACTGTTTGTGTATAAGTGTGTATGTCTCACGTATAGGAGGAGTTCGAGGTCTTATAGTCTCCTTTGATATAACTTGTGGATCTCTTCATTGTTCTTAGAATAGAAATCTTTTGGTTTGTTCTCTTGGTTTTAAGTGCCTGAACATTACTCTATCTTTTGGGAAAGAGTTTCGCAGAACAAGTCTGTGTGTGTCTGTGTGTATGTATTCAGCGTGGTAGTTTTAAACTATCATGTTTTATTTTAGGGGAGGGGAAATATCTGTATCCTTTATATATCCTATAAGCCATCCTTTATTATACAGTATGCCTCTGTTCAGCCTTCTCATGTTTGCCAGTGACCTGGCTTTTCACTCCTTCCCTCGGCTGCAAAGCCAAATGTAAATGACGACTTCACAGCACACCCACCACAGCAGTTTCAGGCACTGCTTCAGTTACAGTTTGTATTAAACAAGTATCACATCAAATACTGAAGGACAGAAATCCAGGTATTTTCTTCCATGCAGGGAAGTGTTCTGATACCAAACTGTCCCCTTCTATTAGGATAAATACTTTTGTTATAATTTCCTGCAAATCGAAGCCTTTTCAGGGAGAGGCAGTGAGTATCCTCCCTTCTGAATTGGTCTGATTGTTAGACTGTTTGCAAGAGGTGAGAGACACAGATTTACAACCTCTCCAAGGAAGAAAATGATCCTAGTTTTTTTGTTATCCTGGTGAGAATTTTAAATACTGAGCCACTAGATAAAAGAAAGTTACTATATCTGTCTCTTTACATGCACTTTATTTAATAGTCTCTTCTTCATAAAGTAGAAACTTGGAGAGAGCTTGAAGAAGAAGAACCAGACTTGTGAAACAGGTAATTGTATAAGGCCAAGAGTAGACCCACTTGTTTTTCAGTGCTTCCTGTGGCTGTTTCCTGTTCTGCATGCATCAGTATCATCTTGGGTATCTTAACGCTTTGCATGCATCACAGAGGAAGCTTAGGCTCTCGGGTCAGGACTGTGACTTTTCTGGGAGACACCAGGTCCCCGTAAGGTTACATGTTGCAGTGTGTTATACAGTCAGACACACTTTCATGTTTCCAGCTTTGAACTTGCTTGAAGAAGTAGTAGTAGTAGTAGTAATAGTAGTAGTAATAATAATAATAACAATAATAATACAAGGAAGAAGCCAGGTTTTATCAGATGGATTCATATGGCTAGGGGAAAAAGGCCCAAAATCTCAGACCCATAAACTCTCCCAGGCTAATGTATTCCTTCTCCTTACAAACCTTACTGACTATATGCTTTGCAATAGTGCAGTCTCACCAGGAGATTTGGAATCGATCAAAACAAAGATTTATCATTCTTTTTTAAGCAAATCGGGCACAAACAGGTTCTCCCTTAGCACCTTGGTTTGTCACAGCTGTTGGTCATTCCTGGATGCTGTAACATGTCCCCTCTCACGGCATCTGATACTGGAGATAAAGCACTTTGCTTTTGCTCTTAGGTATGCAATAGTTAATCCTTTTTACATAGGCCTTGCATTTATCTCCAGACTAATTATCGTTAGCTGCAGTGTATTACTGAGCGGTAAGTGAAAAAGCAGTGCAGAAATCATGTACCTGGATGGCTGAAGTGTAATTTAGTTATGTCAACAGCAAGTGAACAATGTTCAACCCCAAGAGCAGTAATGCTACAAATGTGCTATACAGTAGAACATAATTCTATAGATAATTTGGATCAAGCTCTGTTTGTGTTTGCATCATTTTTGTGCTGGTGACATCCTTGCATCAGAAGAAGTGAAAACAGGTTCACTTATCTTCTGCTAGACGATTAGTAATAAACAAACTAATGAAGTCCATGTATGCATCATTGTGCTTTCATGCATTGAATGCCTATGAAAGAACATTTGCATTCAAGACAAGATCTTTGCTTGAATGAAAAATTATCCCCACTGGAATCAAATGAGGCTATTTGATATAAGTATAGAAATCAATTTAATATCTCTCTCTGCTGAGGGACTCTGGGCTTAGGCCTGCTGCTGTTGAACTCATTGGGTAGACAGGGCTCATTATCCTGTCCTTGTAGGAGATTATGGACTGCTTCTACGGTCCTGCAGAAGGCTTCTCATCAGCTCTAAGACCTAAATGCTCTGATAAGTGACTTTCATTTCTGCACAGGCATAATATTACAAACACTTCTAATACTATTTCCAATGCTGGAGAAAAATCCTGCCCTCAGACTTTTGGGCTATGGGATCATGCTACGGCTGTGTGAAGAGACTTTATCCTTGATATGATTTTTTTCTCTTCCCACTGTTTCAGTGGGAGGAAATTGCAATTAATCTACTTCCATTTCAAAAGAGAAAAATGTAATTATAAAAATTATAGTAATTGGGGCATTCAGCTGCACTTCAAAGGATATTCTTTTCTTTAGCATCCTTGCTGAAATGTAGTTTCAGATTTCATTAGTCTTCTTAAAAAATGAGTCTTAAAAAATGATTATAGCATGAGTATGAAGTCACCGAAATCAAAGGATACAAGTCAATGACTCTGTTATATTCAGTGGTCCTTGATCTTAAAAAAAAACAACAGGGAGTTACATAAAATTCAATCCATATAGTTGATGTAAATGAAAGTATCTTTGAGTTTCCTGCAAACCCAGGGCCTGAACTGAAATTTCACTGATATTTTTCCTTAAGTTAAATGACTTAATGTAATGTCCAAAAGTGTCATGAGAATAGTGCTTCCATGAGCAATAGAACTATTAAGCCAGGTTTCCTACTGAAATATGTCCTTTTCCTTTAAATAATCTCTTCTCATTATTATGATAACTGCAATGCCTCCCCCATTTCTCTCCAGTTCCCTGTGCCAGTCCATTGGGCAGGGATAACGTGTGCTGTGGCAGTGCACTGATTGCTGCTACAGAAAACAGGTAACAATAGTGTTCTCTTGCATTTTTTTTTCCTTAGTGGGAGAATTAATGTCTCTCTCTACTAGGCCCTGCTAGTAGGGTCATGGTATATTTGAGAATTCAAGACTTTTTCTTCAATTTAGTCTCAGCTAGTAGGTTCAGAAGTTACTTGATGATGATAATGTAATACAGATAAAAATATTATACACACATTTTTAATATGTACCTGTTTGGGGTTTGGGGGTTGGTTTTTTTGTTTGTTTTTTGTTTTTTCCTGGTGTTGTGCTACCCTGTCGCTGCCTCTCTGATTCCCAAGGTCAGTGGCTTTAGTTTGGGTGGAAGGGTGCAGTGAGTCATCAGCATCCTGACTTCTTCACCAGGAGTTTGATGTTGATGGCGTCTTCTTCCTCCCCTTAGGATCTGCTTGGGGTAATTTTTATATGTTTGCTAACACACTTTCAAACCTTGCTTTTTCTCCATTTGTCTGCAGTTCAGGTTACATCTTAATTTACTACATAGATGTGTTTTACATAGCTTAGACACTTGTTGTTTGTCTTTTTCGCTACCCTAAAACCAGTTTTGTTTGGCTCCAGAACTGCATTTCTGTAATGGACCGTGGGTGAGCTGTGTATAGCTGTGGGGCTTCCAAGGCCACCCTGCGTCCCATCTCTGACCATCCCACGCCTGTGCACCTCTAAGCAGTCTCCTGTGCTCCACTTCTCAAGGCCTCTGCTGTCATACCAAGGCTGTGTTTCCCTACACTGTGTCTTTGTGTCAGTCATAAATGTCTTGTTCTGTGCAGAATAACTGCTTGTGACTACTACCTATGTAAAGTTACAGTCATACCATACAGAGATAACCAGAGACAAAAAACCTAGGCATAGCCACCTGGTGATTAGAAAGATTGCTGTTACATCTGAAACACGCAAAGACAAAGCTCCAGGTGGCCAAGACAAGTTTAAACAAAACAAATATGACAAGACTTTGTCCTGAGGCCTTGCAAAACCAGCACAAATCCTGTGGCCAGTTACTAGCAACAGTGTTTTTACCAAACTACTAGCCCGCAGTTAGAGTCACTGGAACCTTTTTTCTTTAGAAAACCAAGGTAATGTGGAGAAAGACAAGTAATTAATTTCCTTTGTGAATTTCCTGTTTTCTTTACCATAGTTCTATATATCTTTCATCTGTAGGTGCCTTTCAGTGGAAAAAAGCATTTAAAATGCTGGCACAGGTAGGAAGCTAGACTGAGTACAAAACAGAAAGCAACCTCCAGCGGAGGTCTCAGAGGCACAGCAACGAGATGTAGAACAGCAAGAAAAATCACTGCAACCCTTCTTCTCACTTTGCCTTACATCTAGTGATTGTGGGTCAACGATGCCCAGTCAGCCACGCTCCTCTGGTTTCACCTGCAGGTGCTGCTCCCTGGTTTCACACAGGTACCACACAACATCAGTGACTTCTCCTTGGGAACCTCACTCGACCATCCACCTTCGCTCACCTCACTCAGGCTAACTTCCTGATTTTTTGACCTGTTCATGTACAGCTCAGACCACACGGGTCACGTCCAAGTCTGACAAAGGGCCCACAGTACATAGGGATGCAGGATGCCCAGGGCAGAGACAGCAGGAAAAGCCGTGAGCTGTCCCCGGCTTGCTTTAGGACTGCAGGCAGGCTGCTGCAGCCCGGAAAAGGCTGTGGGGGCCCAGGTGTGCCTAGAGGTGTTTTGTAACACAGGGAAATACTCCAGTACATAAGAGCTTGCGTATCAGATGATCATGCTGTAAACATGTCTTGGGTGCACGGAGTCAGCTGAAACAGCAACCAACTTTCCTGTTCCACTGCACTGGTATCTACAAACTCCTCTGCCATCAGACTGACCCAGTGAGCCTGGCTTTTTTCCCACCCAGACATCTAAGGCATCACTGGCTGCCAGCTGGAGCTGCCATTGCCTGAGCTGCTCTTAGCCCTTCTGCTGGTGACCCACCGCACTCCCTGGCTGATTGCTGCTCCACACCGGGCAACGGGATCTTTCCTTTGACGCAGGGCATGGTACAGCACCTATGGTGCTGCCAGGTGGGTATTAAAAGAGGAGGCACGACCAAGCATCGACCCCCTGGGGAAAAGCCATGACCAAAAAGCTCCCCAGAGGCTCAGTCCTTGAGGACACCTTTCAATCAGGAGGGCATTGCAATTGCTCACTATTAATTTCCTACTGATCCCATTTCCATAATTGGAAGACAGATCTATTGGCCCTTAATACGGATTTTTATGCTAATCCTTTGCAGAGACTGAGGCAGCTGTATAAACACTTCAGGTAGATGAGGGCAAAGGAACTGATCTGGGAGAGATCCCTGGCAGAAAGGAACTGTGTATTTCCTCGACACTTACTTCATTTCCTACCTGGAATGTACTTAAGAACCAATAGGAAATAAACATAGTTATGGGAAGGAGTGGCTGACTGTGAAACCATTTAAACTTAATGGAGACTGCTTTTCATGGCCTTTGTGAGACGTGAGTAACATTGTTGAGGCTTCCCATATCCTCAAAGGGTCCTTTTAGGCTGAGAGTTAACTCCCTGCGGTTTTATGTGCCCTAAAACCTCATCTCCAAAACTAGGGAATTACCAATTAAAAGCAGCAATGGCGACTGCAGTGAAGAAGCCATGACAGGTAGTAGTAAGATCTTTTTGTTTAAAGAAGAAAATGAAAAGTGCATTTGCTTTCAGGAAATGGTGAACCTCGTAAGACATTGAGAATAGATTACCTTCAGCTCCATGTGGAGCAGATGGAAAGAAAAATAATACTTAACCTTTGGGAATGAGTGCCCTGTGGGGTTGGTCTGATGGCAAGATCTAGTCCATTATCTGTGGAAATGTAAATGTTATGTCACCACTACAGGGAAAAAATGGAGTGAGCCTTTGTTTTAAAAGACAGAGCCTCACGTTTTCTCTAATTTAGCTGCAGTAAAATTAGCTGCAGTCTTTATTCCCTCCTATAAAGTTGTGCTCCAAAATCTAAGCTTTTATCTAAACCAACAGATTATGTTTCTACACCTCTGCTGTGAAGAAAGTCTTCAAAATGTCACCTTAGTCTAAACCAATAGAATATCATTCTCCTTAAGCAGCAAACAGGACTTGAAAAAACAGACCCGATTTTCAGTTTCATTAAGGGTTTTTTCACACTGCTGAGGTGTTGTAAATATTCCTCAGAGGGCAAGGACGTGGCCCATGCACAGATTTCCTGTTTTGAACTCGGGTAACTGCTTTCTGCAAGCTTTCCCTCAGCCATCTGTGTCTGATGCAGAACTGAAGCGCAGCACATGATGACCATGACTGCTTCCAGGGGTCCACAAGCTTTTATTTTGCATGTGGGTATCAGAAGACACATCATTGTTAAGGTGTCTTGTACACAAAACATGAATTTAAATATGACTTGCGGTTTCTTGTCTCTTGCTCCACTTCTTTGCCTCTAAACCCTTTACCATGGTCTGTGCTTCACCAGCTTCAGAAAAAAATAAATGATCATGCTGGTCTATCTACTTCTGTAACTTACCTTACCAATGGCTGATAGTTAATTGTAAGTTAACAACCAATTTTGAAAGGCAATAATTGCTTCTCCTGTGCTCTTATTTTTTTTCACTACATTACGCAGAAAATCTGTCTTGCTGAATTTGTACATCATTTTCACAGGCATTTTGATGTAAATTTATGACTTTAAAGTAAAAATTAATAAATAAAATGTATTGCTATATTAAAATTCATCTCAGAATTTCCTCATGTTGTAAGCATTAAAGTTCCTTCATAATATTTTTGTTTTGTTTTGTTTTGTTTAATTACATGTGATGTTGTTTAGGCAATTGATTTTTATTTCTCCAAGAAGGCCATGTTCATAAAAGAATGTTTATTATGTCCCCAGCCTGGTGCTAGGCAGAATTGGAGGAAGACAGTGTGAATGACAATTACAGTGTTACGCTTACAGGAAAACACTATAAATAGAGCAGCTAAACTCAGGGACACACCTGCTGCTGTGCTTTCAGAATGTAATCCTTATGCAAGGTGCTGAGTATGATGAAGCAGAAAGCTCAGAGAAATCAGTAGGCATTAAGACGATCCATGCTTATGTTGCAGAGTGAGGCACGAGTGAGGGTAATGCCAATGTTGCTGCAAAACCCCTGAAATGCGTTATTTTGAAGCATACTGAAACATTGTGTGCTGAACTTCATGGCACGGCTCACAGTGCTTCCTCCTCCATGCTAAAAATAGAGGACCAGAAGACGGCCAGTGAACCATGCCACTGTCTCCAGCGCGATGTAAGTGGTACATATATGTGAATTTGTCCCATAGTGCTTCCAAAAGCACCAACTCTTCCCAAGACTAAGCTCCTTTCGCAACTGCCAGAGTGGAAATGCCCTCAAAACCAATATTTAAAGCCACTATGTAGCTCTTCATAGAAAAATCCCCATCTAGGTACCTTCAAAAGTTCAAAAGTGTCTTTTCTTGCCTGCCAGTTTTTTAACTGGTACAGTGCACTCCTGTTCGTTATTAGGATTTGTGAGTCTGCCCTTTGGCTTAAAGAAAAACAATATCGCATACATCCCAGGAACTGGGAATTAAATAAAACTGTCAGATGGTGTGAGAAAAGGGAGGTTGAAATGTGAAAAATTGGTGAAAGGGAAACATAGATTGCCTGCACCGTAGTTTCATCTCCTTTTGTGTTTTTGCATATGTGCATGACACGATGATGTTAAGGACAAAGGACAGAAATAAGACAAGAATGGAAAACTTCAGTCACTGAATCCAACACCCTGCTCTCACAGGTATTTATATAATTTCTTCTATGAACTTGTGAAACTCCAATCTGAAAACTGTCTACATTTCTCATCACACTGCTTTGTGTAACTTATTTTTACTGATTATTAGAAACATTCTGCTAGGTTTCAAGTCAAAATGTACTGTGCCAGTTTATATACATTTGTTTTTATATAGCCACCGTTATTTGGTGCTTGAGCCTTTTCCATTACATTCGTCTGTTCGCTGTACGAAAAAGGAGCAATCGTATCCCTTCAGGCCTTCCTATTGCAAGCTGAACAGAACAAAAGCTCACCTTCGTACTTTCTAAGAAAAGACAGTATAATTAGTCGGAAGAGAGACATATAGGGCAAAATCCTTGTTCTGCCTGGAATAATGGCAAAACTATTGTTTATTTCACTAGGATCAGAATATTATCCATCACAGCCAGACAGGTGGTCCATAAAACACTGATAGGTCTAATAATCAAAGAGACATTGTTAAATGCAGAATAACATATTCAACTTGTTATGAGTTTAGTAATTTCTAGGTGTGTGAAAGGGGAAGTGTAACTGGGACTTCTCTGCTAAGTCAGGCTAAAACCTTTATGAACCATACAAGATGAGGGAGCTGTGAATGCTTTCCATTAGTTTTTTCCCAGGATGGAAGCAGGGTTGGAGACTTTCATTCTCAAAAGAAGAGGGATGGGTACAGGTGGAGATTATGGGCTGCCACGCATGTGTGGGGCACACAATAACCATGTTCAGCCTTAGGTTCTGCTCACACTTGAGCTACAGGCAATGTAAATGCACTGAGTTCATCCCTGTGCTAGTATTTCACTCATTTCCTAAGATT
The DNA here is from genome assembly GCA_013400195.1 of Aramus guarauna. Taxonomy (NCBI): domain Eukaryota; kingdom Metazoa; phylum Chordata; class Aves; order Gruiformes; family Aramidae; genus Aramus; species Aramus guarauna. The sequence continues at coordinate 823,040 of VXBL01001540.1, read as the reverse complement.
TGTTGTATTTTCTCTTAGTTGCATTGGGGTATTTTTAGGAAAAAAAAAAAAAAAAATTCAATACCTTAAACTTTTTGATTGGTAAAAAATAACACGTTGAAAACATCTTGCCTCTCCCCAAGAACGGCATGTTCCAAATAAAGAATTGATAAATTATGGCCTGCAAATATTCCATGAATAATAATGGCAGCTCTCCAAATCTAGGTATCTTTTCTTATAGTTACTCTGGCCTTTATTGCAGCAATGGGGATTGTAACTAGGAACTGTGAATTCACTCAGCAGCTAAAGAGTGTCTGAGAGTTTTACAGTATTGATTGGAGGGATGTTTTGTGGCCATCACTGGTATATCAAGCCCATCAGCTATTATGCCTTCTATTGCTTGACAGGGTCCTGTGAAACCTACCTGGAAGTTTATGGAGTTCTCATTTCCTAAGACGGAAGAAATTGCATTTAGAAAAAACCCGCAAGGGACTTCCAAACTCAAGGAAATAGCACAGGTCAGGCAGTTAAGAAATAAAGCAAGAAAAGGTGGACATAAATAAAAAGCTGCTGGCAGAGCTGGGTGCTATCGTGCTTCATTATCAGTTTCCCAGGGAGAAATATTTTTGTGCGGCAGGTCAGAGTTGAAGGAGGAAGAGAAGGCAGGTTGCTCTGACTGTCGTCCCATGAGTATGCATGTGTCATCTCGATTTAAAATTAACATCATTTGGGGAGATTAACTTGTAAGTTACACAGTGCTTTAGACTAATCAAAATATGTGAAGAAAATGAACACGAAATCTTTAGCTCTCCTCAAGGGAGACACTTTTTAGCGTTGTTTCCAGTTGATCTAGCTTTTAAATGAGTAAGGTTATAATTGGTAATTAAGCTGGCTGCATTTTGGGCATACAAATGAAGCTGAAAAGTGGAGTTGCAGCTTCTAAGGGGAAAATGAGAGTAAGCATATGGGAAGCAAATGAGGCTAATATGACACAATTCACAGCTTCATTAACATCAGCACACAAATCAGGCAGGCTCCCCTTGATGTTAACACTACACTTGCTGAACTTCATCATCCGGTGACACGTTCTGTAACAAGCCTAAATAAAATAAAGAGGTAAAGCATAGTTACTAGATGAGAAAAAGCCTAAAAATAAGATACTCGCAGGCCTCACTCCTACCCTGAATTGTAAAGATGAGCCAGAGTAACACTACTGAGATGTGGAAGAAGATCTGGAGTTTTCCAAAGCTTAGGTGACATATGAATCAGGGTTGCACCTGCTACAGTCATAAAACAGTCTTGGATATCACTATTCCTTCTGCTTCGTACAGTAAAACATTTTAATTTTCCATCTTTGGTCAAATTTTCTGTATTAACCCACTGATTGAGAAGCCAGGTGATTTGCAGCAAGAAACAGGAAGTTCCCATACATCCAGCTGACAGAGCGTATAGAAAACTCAGAAAGATAATAACTGAATAGGTTGTTTTTATGTCAGTAAGCTGTATGAGCATCTGGCAGCACCAAAATCTGGGATACTTGCGATAGGAGAAGTCACTTCCTAATCGCAGACCGTGATCTTCACTTTCTTCCAGCTATAGCTTACTAGTCATTCCAACGATGTTCTAATACTTTTGGTTCCTCCTGCCTCTATTCAGTCAGGCGGTCCTCTCCAGATTTGGGCATTAATGTCTCTTGCGGGCTTTTCCCAACGTGAGCAGTCATGAACAGCTGCATTCTGGACGATTGCAAAACCTGTAGCAATTCAGAAGAAAAACACGGTATCTTGGCTTCTCCTACACTCAGTAATAATTTGATTCTACTTACGAAATAGATTTCTAAATTCTAAAGATCCAGAAAATGTCCAGGTCAACAATCTTTTTCTGCTAGGTCCTTAATAGCTTGTACAAAAATGTGCCCTAGATAAATATATCAGGATGGATAGCGAATGAGTGAACTAGATTTTTTAAAAAGCTCTTACCAGAAATATTAAAACCTGTCAGAGTATCTGGCAGACTTGTGAAATGTTAGGTCTGAATCCTGCATGTCCTGTGAATATAAACAGCATCTAAGGAAACCTGCACTGGAAAGTAAGAGAATTTTCATTCAAATTTGTTCACAGTCCTCAAAATTTCATGAAGCCAGTTGTTACCTTCAAAAACAGAGTAGCAGTGCTATTTGACATGCCTGTTCACCAGTTTACTTTGCCAAGAAACATCCTAAGGAATAAATTTCAAATGCTTTCTCATAGTAAGACCATTCCATATGGCCAGCATATATCATTCAACTTTTTTTTTTTTCTCCCAGTAAAACTATGTTTTAAGATTTTTTTCTGTATGGGCAGGTGGGAGAAAGAAAGAGAGAGAGAGAGTAGCAAAGAGAGATGGCAGGTAAAGTAAGGGAGTCAGAGGAAGAAATAATGAAAATATCTCCCTCCCAGGACACGTTTGTGTCTGTTTTTTGCAGCCAGTGTCCTTGGCTGGCAGAAAACTGACTTTCAATTAGTAGACATTGCATCACTGTGATGTAAGAGGTGGCCTTGCAGATTGCAGATAAAGTTAACAAGTTAATAATTGCATTGCCAAAAGATACGCCTGGTCATTTTATGTTTCGAATTACTTGCTGATTTTGGAGGTCACATACTGTTTTACTGAAAAAGAGCCAGAACTACATGCCAGTTACTGTGCAGCTTGCTCAAGTAGGTCAGCACTACTGTGCTATTCCTGTGACATATTTATCCTTTCAGTTGCTCTAGTCCACAGAGCATAGCTTTTGCTTACTGAAATATAACTTTATACATGACGTATATTTACAGCTAGAAATCTCCCGTAGTTCCATCTACCTTCAAGTCTTCTGATAATCATGATAACCCAGCATTTGCAAACTTTTTTTTTTTCTGAATGTTATATATCATAGTAACATGGGGAACTGTTATGCTTCTGATTCATCCATCCAAAATGGTTTGCCTTTTAAGCCGTTGCACAGAAGGAAGAATCATTCAAATTATATGGAAAATTAGCAATGATTTGGGATGATGATAAATATCTTTATCAGATCAGCCGCATGTGTGAGTCACTGATCACAATGTGCAAAGTCTGACATGCATGAAAAATATAAAAATTGGTCTGCTGTTAGCTATGTGGTGAAGTGAATGAATGCACTAGCCTTATCGAACTGATCTTTAATGGAGAAGTCACAAGTTTCCTATTCATGACATCAGATGTTATTAAGACATCATGTATTTTGCAAGTACGCTACTGCAAATATTCTGCTATTGAGTGGACTCTTTTGGCTACTTGTATACATGAACAGGCTTCCCTGGCTTGAAGATTAAACAAATAAGCCAACAGAAGGTGCTGAGGATGTCTAGGCTGAAGAGGATGTTGAAGTAATTGTTACTACAGGCATTCCCTTACATAGACAGCTGTATATGTAGGTAACATTTTTTTAATTAAGTTTCTACCCATTTTAACATGTTCTATATTAATGTATTTCTAGACGACATCTAAGATAAAGACATTTTGGGGAATGAGGATAATTTTTTTTCCTCAGGAATTCTAAAACAGACAGAAAATTAATGACAGTATAGTAGATGCTGAGAGAATAAGCAGTACTAGGATGGTAGCTGATGTCTGAAAAAAATTTCAAACTACTGTCTTAAAATGCAGAGACGGAGAGCTTTGTGGTGTGGTAGTTTCACGAAGAAATTTGGTGCTTATTCTGCTCCTTCCCTGAGAATTGGTGAGACGGCCCTTGGAGAGACACAGCTCTGAGCTGGCTGCTCCCCAGCCAGGAAGAATGAAACAGAAAATCCCACCCTAGTATAGATGGAGTCATGTTGGCTTTATTTGAGGAGCTTTGCTGCTGATGGAAGTGAGGTTGGGTGGAAAACATTAAAAAGACGGCTTGGAGAAGCTGCATCATAGCAGCAGTTTGATCAGGTTAAGAAGCTTTAGATCAAAGTTTTCCTCACCTTAAAAATGCTTATGACTTTAACAACAAATGCTCCTATTCTCTAAAATATCTTTTTCCAACTGATAAGTCTATAGTGATACAGTTCAGGTCTAGAAAACTGATATCTGATGATTGCTAATACATAAATATAACATTGTTACATATATATTAATATTACATGCTTTATACATAATACATAATAAACGACATTAAATAATACACTTTACATAAATATATTTCTATTTCCCCTAATATCAATATATAGCTATCAGACTAATATCAAGCTAATATCAATAATCTGTAGAATTGGATCATGTAAACCTAATTTTTCATTATCCTGGACTCTGTGCAAGCACTGGTATCAAATTGCCAAATTAAAATGGTACATTAGGCACTCACTGATTCTGCCGTCATGGCCTTTCATCCAGAGTAATGAAAAATGCCTCCCCAGTATTGTTAATATTCATTTTTGTAGGTTGCCTACTATTTATTGTTTTCTGTTAATGTTTATAAGACAGCAAGTATGCTATGATGACGAGGCAAGACTGTTAAAGTCATGGTAGTTTTGTAGTTTAAGTCATCTGCTGGGGTTCTGTGTACAAGTGAGTGAAATTATCATCATTTTTGATATACTGAATCCACCAAAAATATCCAGAAGCTAAAAACAGGCATTTTAGACCAGAAATAATTTGCATGTTGTTAACAGTGATGATGATTAACCATTGGCCTGTTCACTAAGTGATAGTTCTCTATAATAATGGGCCATCTTAATAAAAATTGATGTCTCTCTAAAGCAAACAGCTCTAGGAACTAAACAATCATATGCTTGAGAAAAGAATTTCTGGATTTCATTCCGCAGCCTGGGCTATGCATGTTGTCAGGCTGGACTACTGCAAACATCTTTCTTAGCACTGAAGATGCTACAGAGAACTGATCTATCGCAAACAATGGGAATGGCCCACAGCTGAGATTTCTCCAATGACCTGAGTATTGTTCTCCATATTCTAGACAGTTTGTGCTTTAATGCCTTATCTTCCAAAATCACTTGGTATGCAAGAATATTAAACTTGTTAAGTGTTTAAGTAGACACATGATATTAGCTTTGGGGTATTTTTAATTTGCTCTTCTAAAAAAAAAAGTGAGACGGCATCTGGAAATCTATCAGTCTTAATGGTTTTAGTAGCCCTAAGTATAGTATTAACATAATATCAGAAATAGGGCATGGCAACCACCTGTGATAGCTTGTGAATAGTGCTATAGCTTATAAGAGTGGCTAAGACAACTGAGCATTAGCTAAGATAAGCAAAATTATAGTATCAGAAAATATCCAAGGTGCAAGACAGATGTGAGCTTAGGCTTCCCACAGGCACAAGATTAGAAGCAACAGCCTGAAGGCCAAGTAGCAAATGAACTTGCAGCCAGTCTGGCACGAGTGAATTTACCTTATTAATATTAAGATAGTATAATCATATCTGATTACTTTATATAAATTAAGATATTTTTATATTATTAGGGCAATATAAGGACAAGTCAAGTACACCAAGTTTTCTGCTGTCCTTAAACCTACAGTTCATGCAGAGGTTCCCAACTGCAGATACCCATTTCTTCCTGACTTGTGGTCACTGAACTTGGATAAATTATATCAGATTTCTGTGCCAGTGGGTAATTTTCTTATCAGTGTTTTACTGGAATTAAAAATTTTCCTTTACTAAATAATACAACTTTTACTTCCCTCTTGATCTACTTTTCTTCTTTCCCTTTTTGTTTTTATTTTCATTCTAATTTCACATAGTCATCATTTATTTACATTTCATAGTATGGAAACACATAGATTTGTTATGTCATATCTGTAACACACAACTGTTTATTTTCATTACATTGCACAACTGTTACTTAAAAAAAAAAAAAATAATTAAAAAAAAATCATCTGTTACCACGAGAGCCAGAGCTCTTCAGGGAAAATTTCCAGAATGCACGTGATTTCCCGGTTGACTTATGTGGACCACCAGATCACAGTGCCTCACTGCGTTTTTGTGAATAGCTATGGTGGTCTGTGCAGAGAATGCATCCATCTGTTCATCCTCCTTAATCTCTGTCAATAATTTTTAGATTTCTCTCCACTTTCTGCCGTATTTGGCAGAGAGACAGAAGTCTCAACATTTTTTTTGCAAAATTAATGAAAGTGTGCACGTAGGGTGGAGAGATCTTAACAGTGCTCCTACACAGGAAAAGAGTGCAGTGTGAGAGTATAAAACATTTATTAGGGACTAGAGATGTGTGAGGAGAGACATGTTTTAAATATCTCAACCCTAAGACAATCTCTGACGTGACTTTATTCCTTCCTACACACCAGAGTACTCACAAGGTACAAATCTGTAAGAAATTTCATCAGTACCAGTGCTCACAGAACTTGGTGCGAATTCCATTTTCTGGGTATTTTCATTTGAAAGTAGTTCGGCATGTAGTTTGGCAGTAAACATGGTAGTTAGCAATCCACCTTTGGTCCAGTTATAGAAGGAAGTACCTTACATACATCAAAAGTACAATACGAGAAATAAGGCAAATTCATTTCATTTTATTTCAGAAATCTGTCTGTGATGTGACAAGACAAGCAGGTACAATTATATGTGTCAAGGCTTTTCTTATCTCCTAAAAGTGTCCTCAGCGCTGTTCAAGCAGTACAAGCATCGCTACAGACTAAATTATTAAAATAGATGTTTCTGGACTTCCACCTGAGGTATCTTTTGTTTTCCTCAGTAGTCTGGCTTGCACTTCATCGGATATACCTATTCTGATTGTTGGGTCAACAAATAAAAATCTGTTCAACAAAAGCCTACAGCTTGTGTTGAAGGATAAATTTAGCAGCCATCACTTCAAAAAGGTTGCATCCATATGACACTCTCTAAATGACAAGGAGAGCAGAGGGTGTCTGTTGCTGCTTCTGAGAGACGAATCAAATCTTAATTTGATTAGAAGGGTAAGACTGTGTAACCTGGGATTTCTACTCCTGAATCACACAGCTAGTTGAGGAGACAGGCGTGCACGTAGCAACCACAGCCCCTTCTCTGCGTTGGAGAACTCGATAGAGCAAGAGCAGGGAGAGCCGGGAACTCGGCATCCCTGGCGTCTGCAGTCTCTTCCCTGAGGCTGTGATGGTCATCTCTTCCCACATGATGGTCAGACATTGCTCTTGGAGCTTCAAGGGAAAGGGTGACCACTAAATTTCCTTTCCATACCACACGTTCTCATTTGATCTTACTGTAGAGCCCTTCATTCTGTAAAATGGAAGCGACGGTCAAGTTCTGCACCATTCATATCATAATGTCAGGCACCTAACTGTGACATCTCAGCAGAGGGAGAAATAGAGACTTCCCCCAAAAATGATTCAGATGACTCCAGATTTCTGTAGTTTAAAAAAAAAAAAAAATCGAAATGCTGTTGTAAGTATTAAGATATTTTAGGGTTAAAAAAGAAACAGACATAATGCTCATTAAATAGAACCAGCAGGCATCTGATTTGAAATGGGATTAGTTCCCAAATCCTGCTGTGCTGTTTTCATGTACATGAATGGATTAACAAAACAGGTTGGGTTTGAGCTTTTTTTTTTCCTCATTTCAGTTCAGGACTATCAGTCACTACTTTTTCCTGACTTTGCTGACTAAAACTTTTAATTAATCCATCAATGGAAACTAGGCCACTAGTCAGCAATGAGCCTAATACTAACTGACATTCTTTGCAGATTAAGGCTCAGCCTGTACATACAGTGATGTGTCATTTTAATTTTAATTAAGTAAAAAGACACAAGTAAACATAGCCTTTGCTTCTCGTTAAGTTTAATAGAGACAACACGTATATTAGGCAGCTGCATGGGGCACCACCTGCATATTTGAGAGGCTGATAAATTGAACCAATAAGACAGTCAGAAATCTAGCACCTTCAGGGATGAGGTTAGGAAACCAAACAACCATCTGGAGTTGAATCTGGTGAAGGATGAGAAGGGCAACAAGAAGAACTTCTACATGCACATCAGCAGCTAAAAGTAGATCAGATAAAATGTGGGACCATTACTTAATGGGGTGGGGCTCTGGTGACCAAGGACATGGAAAAGGCCACAGTATGCAATGCCTTTGACTACCAGTAGAGATCAGCCTGCAGGTATCCCAAGCCCATAAAACTAGTGGGAAAGTCTGGAGCAAGGAGGACTTAACTCTCAGTGGAGGAGAATCAGGTTAGGAGGCACATAAGCAACCTGGACATACCCAAAACCCTGTAACCTGATGGGATCTGCCCATGATTGCTCAGGGAGCTGGTCAATGTCACTGTGAGGCCATTCTCAATCATCTTTGAAAGGCTGTGGCAATCAGGAGAGGTTTCTGAGGACTGGAAGAAAGCAAATGCCACCCCCATCTTCAAGAAGGACCAGAAGGAGCATGAAGAGAACTACAGGATGGTCAGCTTCACTTTGATCCCTGGGAATGTGATGGGACAAATAATCCTGGAAATAATTTCCAAACACATGAAGGACAAGAAGGTGACTAGTACTAGCAAGGATTTATGAAGGGAGAATCATGTCTCACAAACCTGAGTCAGTCTTCTTCAATAAAATAAGTAGTTCAGTGGATGAAGGAAAAGCAGTGATGTTCTTTATCTTGACTTTAACAAGGCTTTCAACACTGTCTCTGATAAAATCCTTATAGAGAAACTGATGAAATATGGACTAGATAAAAGTACATGTGGTAGACTGAAAACTGGCAGAACTGAGCTCAAAAAGTTGTGATCAGCAGCATGAAGTTCAGCTGGAAACCAATCCCTAATAGCGTACCTCAGGGGTTGAAGCAGAGCCAATATTGTTTAACATCTTCATTAGCTACCTGGATGATGGGACAGAGTGTGCCTTCAGCCCACTTGCAGTCAGCACAAAACCAGGAGGTGGGACTGAGACACGAAAGGGTTGTGCTACCATTCAGACAGTTTATAGAGAAACGGAGAAATGGGCTGATGGGAACCTCAAGAAGTTCAACAAGGAGAAGTGCAAAGTCCTGCACCAGTACAAGCTGGGAGCCAACTGGCTGGAAAACATCTTTGCAGAAAAGGAGCTGATGTTTCTGGTGGGCAAGAAGTGGGACATAATCCAGCAATGTGCCCTTGCAGTAAAGAAGGTCAACAGCCTCCCGAGCTGGATTAGGCAGAGTGTTGCCAACAGGTCAAGGGATGTGATCCTTCCCCTCTGCTCAACAGTGGTGAGACATGCCGGGAGTGCGGGGTCCAGTGCCGGGCTCTCCATTACAAGAAAGATATAGAGCCACTGGAGACACTCCAGTGGAATGCCACAATGATTGAAGGCATCTGTCCTACAGGGAGACACGAGAGAGCTGGGACTGTTCAGCCTGGAGCTGGGAAGGCTCAGAGGGATCTTATCAGTGTGTGTAAAAATCTGATGGGGGGATTAAAGAAGAGGAAGCCAAGCTCTTCGTGGTGGTACCCCGTGACAGGACAAGAGACAACGGGTACTGAGTGAAATACGGGAAATTCCACTGAAACACAAGGAAAATCTTTTTACTATGAGGGTGTTTGACTACTGGAAGAGGATGCCCAGAGAGACCATGGAGTCTCCAACATTGGAGACAGACAAAACCCAGCTGGACACGACCCTGACCAACCTGCTCTGACTGGCCCTGCTCTGGGCAGGGGTGGGACCAGGTCACCTCCTGAGGTGCCTCCCTGCCTCAGCCAGTCCCCGACTGTGTGTGCCATTAGAAACGTTGCTGAGCATGTTGTGCCCAGATGATTCTAAAATTGACAGTCCACATCTGTTGCACAAATTCTTTATGAGATTTTCCTCCTTCACTTTCCATCTATGTTTAGGCTGAATTAGCAGTGGTCTTTTCTAACATTGTGGTATGGCACTAACTCCTCCTCCTGCAGATCTAAGTAGTTTCTGAGTGACCAGTTAGTGCAAAGGCACCAAAACACACCCATTAGAGCTGGAAGGCAGGGCTAATCCAATAACCTGGACATGGAGATTCTAACAGCCATGCTACAGTGAAACTATATATACAGACAAAAAGTCTTTATAACAGGGAACCTCAGTGAAGCGAGTATTGTGGTAGGTTCACCATCTGCACTAGTGCAAATTCATATTGCTGCAAAGTGCTGCTTGCTTCTGCAAGTACATTTCCTCTGATGCTCTATTGACTTTTTTCATTGAAACAATAACTTTTAAATATGTGTGTGTGTATAAACACGTAAATGGTGACAGCAGCAAGAGGCGGGAGTAGCAGCAAACAGTGTCCCTGGATAAATGAGTTTTCAAAGAGGATGGTTCTTCTGCAGCAGTAATTGGAATTAGTGTTGCAGTAAACAATTGAGGCACTTCAGTCGTGTACATGTTTCTTAAGGCAAGCACTACCACCACAGAAGGATCCTACCACTTGGAGAATTATTATCAGAATAGAGTGTAGAGAAGAAATAATTCAATGGCATTCAAATGGGAAAGTGGTTCTCATTTCTTACAAGTTTCACTAAATGTTTTCAGCTTGTTGTACAATTATGCACAGGTAGTTGATTTTTCCATTTTTTTTCTTCTTTTTCTCCCTTTTTTTGGGTCTACTGAACTTTAACTCTAGGAAATAAACCGGGGCAGGAACCACTTAATGGATCAGCCCCTTCTGATACCTTGTTAAAGAGCAGTTTCAGGATTAAAAAAAAATTTGGGAGGAAAGTAACATGAAGATGCTGTTCTTGCATTTGCTGCTACAGAAGACTGTAGCATGAAGACAGCATACTGTGTATTCTGATAGCACAACTAATGCTATCAGTTCTCTAGGTAAGTATAGAGGATTTGCTAAAATACTGAAACACCTACATATTTCAGAATCATAGAATCATAGAATCTTAAGGTTGGAAAAGACCTCTAAGATCATCAAGTCCAATCGTCAACCCACCACCACATCTACTAAACCATGTCCCGAAGTGCCACGTCTACACGTTTTTTTAACACCTCCGGGGATGATGACTCCACCACCTCTCTGGGCAGCCTGTTCCAATGCCCGACCAGAAGCCACACCTTAATCTGTATAGTAGATATCTGCTCTCTCAGATAGATAACTATCTTCTTGTATACTTTTCAGGTTGGTGTTTCAACATGTGGAAAGCCATTGAAGACCACAAAAGTTTCATAATGCTGTAGGTATATATGTAGGTTTCATAACGTGTGTTGATGTTGTTATAATATATTATTAAAATGTCTCATATAATATTAAACATCAATTAGCCAAAACTTTAGTGAAACTTTTACTCAAGCAACATGAGACTGCAGACTACTTAACATGGTTTTCAGCAGATAACAGTTTGGCAACCGCAATCCTTTGATAACAACTGCATATGTATTTGTCATAAAAGAAAGTCTAAAGTTTATAGGTTTGCAAAAATACAAGGAGAAGAACAACTGGGTAAATAGCACTGGTGAAGAGAATGAAGGGTACAGAGCACAACGACTGTATTTTACATGTTCAGCTCTGGGCGACAGCTCTAAGCAACAATGGAGAAAAAAGTCTTGGGTGAGATAACAGCATGAACTAATTCTTTTGAAGTTTGCAAGGAACTTCCAGCAAAGGAGGCGGTATTTTGTGAAAAGGCCAAAGGTGATTGTGTGAGAAATACACTAATGAGACAGTGAAGACTAGTATTAGTGACAGAGAGTAAATGAGGGCTGGTGCTCAATGTGACAATAAAGCTGATTCAGTACAGAGTCAATTGATCAGAAACTTTGAAGAGGACAATGAGTTTGCCTTTGATGCTGATGAAATGGAAAACCAGAAGAGAGACATAGACATTATGTCAGCAAGGAAGATAATCCTCACAGTGCAATTCTGAATGAGCTTTCGGAGAACACAGTGGAAGTCACAGGAGTCAGAGAGAGAAGCTGGTAATAGCCAAGGTGTGAAGTGACAGGGGTGCTGAGACAGTCAACAAGGTTGAATCTTCTCTTTGACAAGTAGGAAGAAACAAGATAATATAGACACAGTCTTCATGTATAGATCCAGAGAAGCCGCTATGAGGCAAGCAGTAGTCAAATTAAAGACCTAAATGACTGGAAGGGTAGTGTGGCATTCACAGTAAAAAGAAGGAGAAAGAGAGGTTTGTGAAAGAAAAAACAGGACCTGAAAGTACTCTGCCAAGTGTAAGCTGTGGTAGCTGCCCTCAAGGAAGTGGCAAAAAGGTACCGATTTTAACTGGGTGTGGAAAGACAGGCCAGCAATAGAGATGGAGAGCCATGAATCACCAGAATAAGATATGAGTCAATGCCAAGTTCATAGGGAAGAGAACTCGACACAGGACACATAGCTGTGAGAACTTTGAGGGATGTACCACAGATCCTGATTAAAAACTGATTAGCAAGGATCAGCTGCTTTAAGAGAAATAGCTAAGAATTAGAAGGCACATCGGACAAAACCCAAAAGTTGAAATGAAATTTTGATTTTAGAAACGATGGAATGACTTGCAGTGTCAGATGATACTGAGAGGTCAAGGGAGATTAAGGTGGGATAGAAGGGCTGAGATTTGGGCAGAAAGAAGGCATGCTCAGCTTGGGACAGCACTGTCAGTGACTTGCAGACGTCCACGTTGTGACGATCAAGGAGGAAAGCGAGGCTGTGCCAGAAACAAGGTGGTGGCAATAGACAACACATTCAGTTAAGAAGAAGTGTAAAGAGCTTTAAAGAGCATTGCTGATCATTAAAGGGGCAAGAAGCATTGTAAAGGATATTTATCTATGGATGAAAAAGGAATGCATAAACACCACTTAGAAATTAAGTGCTATTTCATCATTATAATTAATCAATGAGATCTTATTAGGATTAGGAAATCTTGTGTGTTCTTCTGAATAGAAAATCAGGATAAACTAGTTACTAGGAAGTCTTTTACCAGAACGCAAAGGCAGAGAAGTCATTCCCCTCCTCTGTCTGCCATTCATGGCTTGTTTGAATACCCACATACTGATTTATCGTGTCGCTGATCCACTGTAGCCAGCAAACTGCTATAAGCTTTTGTTTATAAGACACGCTCCACCCTCGCGTGCTGTGACTCAGGAGTAATTTTAGGTTGGCTCAGCTTCCTCCATTTTGTGGCCTACTAGATGTACACAGTTGCAGATTTGTTTTTCTAACCTCAGAAAAAATAGGACATGACTTCCCAAGGGATATTTTTTCACACTAGGTGGATATTTAATTTCACGGGCCAATCATGAAGTGAAAAAACTTAACAATGAGCAACCTCTCCTTTTCTAGCTGGTTTACTGAGATGGCGTCTGTGAATTAGACCAGTGGTGTCGTGGTTAGCCTTTAAAATTTTCCTTAGCAGTGTCTCTTCAAATTCAGTGCTGAGTTTACCAAGTGTCCAGAACAGGCAGTGTTCTGAGTTTACCGAGTGTCCAGACAGGTGTTCAGTCACCGATTAATGAACAAAACTAAATTTCCACAGGAGATTACCTCAGTGCAATGATGGCATGCAATTCGGTGAGTGCAAGAAGAAGAAGGTGCAAGAGATAAAGACTGATGCTGTGTCACAGCATAGACAGGAGTGTTCTCCAGAACAAGCAGTGGAGGAACTGCGTAGTTCCGTATGGCAGAAGAGGACGGACATGAAGAAAAGGGACTGGAGGAAAGCGGTCACAAGGGGAAGAGGAGAAAACCAGAAAAAGGCAGGAGAAGAATGACTTTGGCTGTCTTTACCCACGTATTCATGCAGCTGTCTTAAACAGTCCCCACTACTGCTCTCTACTCTTGCAGTCTTGACACAAGCCCTGCTGTACCACAATGAATGTCTGGGCAGTCATGCAGTGAACCGGACAGGAATCTAACTGATACTGGTTACTTTTCAGCACATAACCAACAAAAATTAAAACAACATGGAAAAAAATGGATAGGAGGAGGGAATACTTCAGCTGGCACTGCTGCCAAAAAGAGGGTCATGGGATCATAGCCTAGAGGGAAGATATAGCAAAGGGACTGGATAAATGAACAGAAGGACTAGGAGAAAAAGATAAAACTCGTGATGTTACATCAAGTTTGATGCAACTTCAGACTGTTGGAAGGTCAGTCGCATTCCCACCCCAAAAACCCTTACACCAAATCTAGCAGTAAGGTAGCTGAATATATCGTCATTTCAATGAGCTGATTAAAAAAAGTTTTGAGGGGGTTTTTTTAGTTGGTTGGTGGGGTTTTTTTCTTTTGAATCACCTCAGTGATTCATTTCACCATGCAGCAGCCATAAGATCACCAGATCCAACACAAAGAAATAGCAGGGAGAAGGAAAGTGAAACTACCTCCTTCCAGTCAGGTTTCATAGCGCACACTAAGGCGGCTGAGACTAGTCAATAAAGGTTTACAATAACACATTACAATAAAGGTTGCACAGTGAGTGAAGTTGGAAGAGGACTGGGAGAATAAGAAGAGATAACAGGTCACAAAATAGAGGAGTAAAGATAGGGGATCCAGCAAAGTGTTCCTATCTGTATTTGTTCAGTCTTCCAGGGGTCAAAGATAAAATAAACTAGGAAAGGTTAGACAACACAGAAAGAAGAGATCTTTAAAAAAAGACAGCAACAAATAAAAGAAACTAGGAAAAAAACCCAGCAGAATACGAAAAAAACCCAGAAGAGTGGGAGAAAAGATATGTGTTTATTAGCTGCAGAGAACTGCCTGAAGAACATGAAGATCTGCCAGAGTGCCTGGAAAAGCACCAGTTGCCTGACCTACAGAAAGGAAGAAATATCCCCAAGCCCAGGGGAGAACAGAATGAAGAGAGGAGAGAGGGAAGAGAAAGAAGTCAGGCTGATTTTGAAATGTTACTTTTCAGATGTTTTCAGGGGGGCAGACCTACGTAGACTGTGAGCTTCGAATTCAAATTCCTTATAAACCTATCTCCTTTCCTGGGTCTCTTTTAATACACATGCAGAAACCTACACAGATACTTTCATTTCAGCTGTGCCAATACTATATATTATCTCCGCAGGGAATCTGCTGCAGTATTTTTGATAATGCCCAAGCAACCGCACCTCTCCCTGGACTCTTGTTTAACCCTGTATTTTTCAGTAAAAATGTCTTTTAGCTTTAGAACTTCTAAACCTTCACTCAGGAAACTGGAACAAAGTATGTCCGTAAAACACTGACACAAGCTTTCATTTCTATTTTTTAGCTAATTGGAGTGAAGACCCTAATAAAGCTCAAGCCATGATTTCATGATACAGAGGCCGGAGAGTACTCATTTTCATCTGTGTATTACCCCTTCAGCTGCCTTCCCACCAATGCTTATAGGGCTGCACTGAGAAGCAAAAGAATGGATTGATCTGAGGTAGAATTAATTTTCTTTCTTTTAAATCAGTGATCCAGTCCCTTGTGCCATCTCAAAAACACTAAAGCACAGTAAGAAAATAGTGTGGGAACATGACCAAGCAGCTGGGGGAAGGTGGAGCAGTGGGAATTATTAAAACACAACCACTGCCAAAGCACTATAATGAAAATGCAAACTCAGTAGGGAAAAAGAAACATAAAAAGACAGACAGATTTGTTTGTTACTAAAATAATCTTCCAGTGTAAGTAAACTGTTAGCTAGAATAACATGCACTGATGAAACAAGGGTCTTGGGACATACAATATACATAGAAACCACATCACAGGTGGTAGTTATGATTGCGCCGACAATCTTCATCTTTACATTTAGTAGTTTTTTTTCATAACTTTGCACCTGAAACATTAGTTCTCTTTCACTATTTTTATTGCAATGACCTCTATATTTTAGGGCAATGTTTTACAAGAAAAGCAGTTCAGTTACTGAGAGCCATACTGTCTCCCACATGTCATTTATTAACAAGATTCGTGACTTTTTTGCCATTGGATTTCACAGCTGCTGCTGCATTGTGGCGATGGACTGTTGGGACTCAATAGCCTTTGGATCTACATCAGATTCTGAAGGGGAAAATACTCTAATATTTAAGGATTTTATAATCTTCTACCATCATCTGTCTAGTCTCCTTTCTGTTTCTAAATCCTCTACCATAGGCTCACGTCTTTTTTTTTTCTATCTTAATATTGGTTTTGCAATGAATTCTGGCTGCTGCTTCTTTGCCACTCTTCATATCTACCAAAAAAGCAGGCAAGGACGGGCAAAGGAAATGCAACCCCTCCCAAGTCCAGTGTCAACCAGCGGGAGAAACAATCTGAGGAAGCTCTGGGATGAAATACGCTCCGTCAGCCTCCAACAGAAACAAATCTGAAGTCGAATCACTACTTAAGAAGAATGGACTCTAGCACACCATGGGGCTTCTTTTTTTCTTTCTTTTAAATAAAATTGAAGAAAATGCCCCATGAGAATACATTGAAAGAAACAATAAAAGCTGTAGAGGTGTGTAGAGGAGATTCTGGAAGATTACTTTGCATTGTCATAAATAATCCTGTGTGGACACATAGGAATGTGTCGTACGTAATTTCCGCCATTTGTGGAAATTCCCAAGAGGATGCGATCTACCAGTTGTGGCTCCATCTGCAAAGTGCAAGCACAGACCTAGCTTGGTTTTACTTTCCATTCCGATCATACAACCTGTACGTGATATTTTCCGTCACATCCAACACGTACACACGGGCCTTTAAGACTATTTCTCTCTTAGGCACATTCTCCTTTCTCCTTCCCTGTCACACACAACAACTTTTCATCCCGTTCAAGAGTAACTTTTTTCTTTCCTTCCTCCGCAGCTACACGAAGTGAAAAATAACAATGCCTGAGGAGCAATTTTTATTCCCTAGAAAGCTCCGGGTGGAGCAATCCCACCCTGGGCCACGAAAGGACAATGTTAAAATTCAGCCCAGCTTCGCCCGCTGCGGCAGCGGATCTTGACTTTATTTCACCCGTGCCATCCGGCAACCGCACCCCGCGCTCTCAATTCCTATACGCAAATTAATTTTGCACTTCTAACAAAACCTAACCCTCGCGAACCCCGAGCGCCGTCCGTATTACGTATCACCAGCTGACGACACGTAAATGCCGGCCGCGTCACCGCGGAACCAGCCCCAAACCCGGCACGAGCAGCACGACGCCGCCCGCCCCCACCCGCCGGCTCTCCCGGGGCGGGGCGGGGCGGGGGGGGCGGGGCCAAGGGGGGGGCGGACACGCCCCTCCGCGCCGCGGGGGCGGGGCTTTCGCGGCGCCAGGCGGAGGTCCCCTCCCCCCCTCCGCTCCGCCCCTGTTCCTCCGCGCGGGGGAGGCACGGCAGCCGCGCTCTGGGAGAGCCCAAGTGCTGCCGGGCGGCAGGGGCGCTCCTGGCGCCCGTGGCCGCACGGAGGGGCGGGGAGGCGTCAGCCGCTCGCTCGTCCCTCTCCGTCGCCCGTCACCCCACCTCTCTGAGGTGTCGCAGCCGCTTAGGCGCGGTGGAGCCCCGCTCCAGGATCCCCCGACGCTCCCCCCCCACTCC